>VZRF01012352.1:301964-382418 GCA_013396875.1 Vireo altiloquus
CCCCCCCCCAAAAAACCAAAATAAAAAACCCCCAAAAAACAGCAATTCTTTTGTTGGCACGATACTGAAGTGCTTTGGTTTGTTGCCCAGTAAAGCAGAGCCCATCCTGTCCCTCCACTGGTGGATCCCAGCAAGCCTTGTTTGGCTGCCAGCAAGAGAGTTTAATGTCAAGCCCCTCTGTACTGAAAAGGGACTGGAAAGGACACCAGAGCCACCACAGTGCGATTCAGCCTGGCATCCACTGGTAACTGGCCTGGCTCTGAGGGGAAATCCAGAATGGTTTGGGTTGGAAGGGACCTTCAAGGCCATCAGAGCAATTAAGTCACATTTATATTGGATTTTCAACTATTCCATTATCATGAAGATGGGACTTCTCCTTAGGGAGTGCTGGGCACAGGCACAGGATTCCCCTGGCTGGGGCTGGATAGTGATTCCCTCCCTTCCCTGGCTCTGTGCTGGGAACAGGGAGCTCTCACCCTCCTGGTTTTTCCTGCTGTTTGTCCCACTGCCAATCGCTCTGTGTATGTGGCAGCATTACATCCACAGGCTCGGAGTTACTGTTCCCAGTATTTTAATGCTCCGGTAGACAAAAATGCCAGGTAACCAGAACAGAGGGAGTATTTTATTCTAAAAGGACAGCCTGTTTCACATCTCTCTGAGAGCTTTTAGTTATTTCTGACATACAATCTTGCAGTTACTGGCTTTTCTGAATATTAGAGATTAAAAAAAAGAAGCACAGCTATTACTGACTACCTAAAAATTGATTGTGAATTTCATGTAATGTTTTGAGCGTTATCTTTCCCATTTTAGACGATACATTTAATTTCTGTACAGCTCACTACAGAAGAATCTGAATGTCTTTTTTTTCATTTCTTTTGTTCTTGCAGTGCAAAGGCAAACCAGTAAGGCTGGTTGCTTACATTTTTCAAAAAAAAAAAAAAAAAAAAATATCCCTATGCTCCTTGGACAAATTACCTTTGCTTCCAACCAGGCTGCAGCTTTGGAGACTCATCTGTCTTGGAGCTGTTCATGCATTTTTATTTATGCTATTAGAAATAAGCAATTCACTGCAATGTGTTTGTGCTCTGCAGGCTGTATCTGTGATGAAAGTCCTTGGACCAGTGGCAAACAGCTTGTAAATCTTTTACTTCAGAACCTGAATTGCTGACTTTAGGTTTGGAGCATTTGCCTTCCAATTAACCACAACAAATTCCAAGTGGGGAAAAGTTTTTATATTAAATTATTGGGAAGTAATTTTTAGTAAGGTTTAGAAAAGGCATTTTTCATGTGGGGTCAGTAAATGCAACAGTGTGTGCAAAGGTGATGTCACTGGAAGTGGTTTCATCTGTAGCTAAAGGTGATCATAGACAAGGTGAGTCTGGGCTCTGTTGGGGCTGCCCCTGGAAGTGTCCCAGGAGAGGCTGGATGTGGCTTGGGGCAACCCGGTCCAGTGGAAGGCGTCCCTGTCTATGGCAGGGGGCGGGACTGGGTGGGCTTTAAGGTGCCTTCCAACCTAAACCATTCCACGATCTGTGACAGTAAAAGAAGCTAGAGTATGTGATTTCTCCACCTCCACTTCCTCCTTGAGGAACATACCATGATTTTTTCCTGATTGTTTGTTCTGCTTCTGGATTGAATTACACTGGAATAGATGCCACAAGAAGACTGGGTGGGCAGGGAGACCGGCGGAAGGTTAATTAGATCAGCAGCCTGGAATGCTAGGAGGTCAGTGCTCCAAGGAGAGTGTGTGTAGCCTAAGGCAGGGCAGGCTGTGGAAAGCCTGGTGAGGCAGACATGGGGGCACGTGGGGAGGAGATCGATCGATTGATCCATCAGCTGGGACGAGGGGTGAGAGCAACGAAGCCAGTGGGGCTCTCAGGATGCGGGAGGACACGGAGCAGCTCTGCCATGAACCTCCCCAAGAGCTCCTCACCTGTCTGACACTGCAAGAGCAAACTTCAAATATTACACTTAAGTAATTAGTAACAATAATTAAATCCAACATTCAATTATTTAGACACTTCAGAAAGAGTGGAGATACGTAAGGCTCACTGAGATACCTTTTTCCCTTTATTTTAAACAATTTTAGCAGATCTCAGCAGTGAACGCCCCCACACCTTCCATCTACTTTTGCCTCCTTTTAAGTTAATGACTTTTTTCTTTGACTGAACTGCAAAAATGCAAATTAGCAAGATTACAACCTGAGCTTGTCAAGCAGGTTAATATTTCTGATCCTTCCTCCCTTCAAAAAATTCAACCCACTTTAAATACGTCAGCAGATCTCTTCAATTCACCCTGGAATTTACCTGAGTTAGGCCATTTAGGAGCAATTTTACACACCCTGGCAGCTCTCTCAGATGTCTTACCTACAAATACCCTTTAGATTTCTGAAGGGGTCAACTCTAACACCTCTGCAGGTGTCACAGGCAGCAGGATGGAGTTCATAAGTACTCATAAATGTTCAGAGTATTCCCTGAAAACCAAATATATCATTTTATGGCAGAGTTATTAGGTTTGCTCTTTTCAAGAAACTATTCAAAATGTACAATGTTTTTGTACATTGTCATTTTCAAATAGTGTTTCTGTTACCTCCTTTCAATTCCTATATGAAAGCTGTCACATATTTCAGCCACAATTGCTTACAAGCAAATGAAATTCCTTTATGATTTATTTGCTAATTCTGTGACTGGTTTGATAGCCACCATCATCTAATTCCAGATAAATGATGGAGGGTAGTGCCCCTGGGAGACATTAACAATGCATCTGGACGCCAGAGAATATTTTTGGTTTAACGGCTGTACTTTAACTTTCAAAACATCTGAAATCTATTTCAGCAGGTGTCTAACAAGAACTGGGTAACAGTTCTCTTAGTGGCACCCATCCCTGAATTTGCCTGAATATGAGACTGATTTGCCTTTACGTAATCAAAATTTCTTACATTAGCAATGAAAAAAAGAGAATAGTTATGTGCAAGGAGAGTGCACCTATGGAAGGCCAGAAATAAATGATACCATTTAGGACCTTGATCTTCAATTACATAACTGGAGAGTTTTATCTAACAACTTCCCTCCCTCCATGTGACCTGAATCTGTCCCATTATTATGTACATCTGCTTTAAATTATTCTAGATACACTTGAGCTGTATTTGGAAAACGTCCTTGACCATTTCTGCATATCCTCCTAATCTCAGAATTAATGGAAGATTTTTTCATTAGTCTTGTTTACATCGTGAAGAGATTTAAAAAAATTTAACCACGGAGGGATGAAGGCTGCCCCATACCCGTCACTATAAATATCGATTTTTGTACCGCTGCACCTCCAATCCTCAGAGTCAGTTCTGGGCCCCTCCCTATGAGAAAGACATTGAGGTGCTGGAGCATGTCCAGTGAAGGGAATGGAACTGGGGAAGGGGCCAGAGCCCCAGGAGCGGCTGAGGGAGATGGGAAAGGCCAAATTCTCTGCCCTTCCCAAGACAAAACCCCTCAGGTAAGAGAGTAGCCAGCTGCACCCTTCCCCCTCCTTCTCCTCCCAGACACATCTTTTGTTCTCGTAAGTATCAGTAGTTACTGTCTCTTAGCAACAAATGGGACAAAATTCCATGAGAGAAAGGAAAAAAAAAAAGAAAAAAAATCCTAACCTTCAACAGCAACCCAAATAATCTCTTTAATTTCAGCAACTCTCCTTCAAAACCTCTCACATTCCCTTCTCTTATTTTTCACATCATTTATTCCTAGCAGGTGGTAGAACTCTGACAAGAATTTTGCAAAATCTGCTCCCTTGTGGTAAGGCCAACCCTGGCCAACTAACAAGGGCACAAATAAAGTTCCAGGAGACTTTCAGAAATATATATATACATATATAACGTAATATTTCCATCATTTTTTTGGGGAGAAGATTCTGTAGAAGTGGATTTTGACAAACACCTTTTCTTCTTCCAAGGCAGCTCTGCCAGGTCAGAACACAACAAGCATTAAGATGAGCCAAACTTTTAGCAAGGCAAATGATGCTTTACTTTCACCTTTGACCACTGTTAAGTGGGAGGTCATGGGTTTGTAGCCGAGCAAGAGACAAAACAGCTCAAAGACCTTGGCCTTACCTGATCTGATCTATTAGCACATCCCCAGGGTAAATTTATTAAAAGCAAATCTGACTAAATCATGGTCTTTGCATTTACAACACTGACAACAATCTTGAAAACCTACTACCATTACATACCTGAATTAAGATTTCAAAAGTTCTTTTTGGATGTAGTAACTACTACAGAGATGGAATAATAGACTGTTGTCAGGTTTTAGAAAAACAAACCAGGCTGGACAGGGCTTAAAGCAAAGGTTCCCTGCCCTTGGCAGAGGGTAAAATGGTCCATTCCAGCCCAACCCAATCTGTTCTTCTCTGATTCTTTTGGGGGCTATTTTTTAACAGAACCAATGTCTAGGGCTGCTAATTATGTATCTTCAGTGATTGGAGAGGGAAGACTCTACTGTCCATGTGGATGAAAGCCATTTAAAATTTGTTTTCTCTAAAGCATAAACTATATTAATGAAAATCTTACCTCACTCAAACAAAATCACCCACACTGATCTCAGAGTGCCCGTAGTTACAGAGAGTAGGAGCTGCAATTTCATCCATAAATTTTAGGTGGAGAAACACCACTGAAATTACTGAAGGGGGCAGATAGAGACGACAGCCGTGCAGGTAACTGCACACATCACCACAGCTCCTCTTGCCAGGCAAGACGGGTGCCAAGAACAGATGGGAATAGAGCAGGGAGCCCAGGAATGCTACCCCAGGCACAGTCTGCCAGCAGCCAGGAGCGGAGAGCAGCAGCAGGGACCTGCTCTCTCTAAGTGCTGACCATAACTGGTGGAATAAGGCTTCCCCACAGGCACGGGACTCCTCATGGGAACGTATGGAAGAGCCAGCGGGGACTTGACTCTGAGAAAACAAAAACAGCAAGCACAGGAGTCGAGGAGGAAGGCTGCTACAGCCTCAGTCCAAACACAAGGATTTTGGAGCCTGCATTAAATTCCAGGGCACTGGAGGAATTTGAAACCAGGCTGGTACAACCAGTGCTTCCAAGCAAGACTGTACTTTCAACCTGGCAGCTGGCCAAAATGGTCATGTTTGGACTTAAGGTAATTATTTTCAAGTGATCTGGAGTCAAATAATTAGTGACATAAAACGTCCAAAATTCTGCTTAATGAAGTAGAAAATCTACTGTGATACAGGAGGTTATGAGCAAATTGATCTTCTTTCTTCAGGGTCCAAGTGCAGCTGTGCTGCCCTGGAGAACAGAGCAGATGGGACAGAGGGAGTGCTGACGATTGAACCCAATTTCACCGGGGGAACAACAGTCACGCTGGACAAGAATAAAGAAATTCTTGTTCTGAAGTCCTGGGGGGAGAGTGAAGAAGTCACAGCAACTGGCAAGAGAGTACAAGTCATGGTGAGGCTTTCAGAGCACTGCATATTTTCACTTATGGGCAGTTCTCCATAGCATCGCTGAAATTCAAGGACTTTCATCCATAGGCACTGGGCCATGGGAACCAGGCTTATAAAAGAATGGAGCAGTTTCCTACAAATGCAATCATCCCTCCTTCTATTGTTACAACTAACAATAATGGTAAAATTAATACAGAGGGGGTTGCCTCTATAAAGGGTTTAGATAAAATAACGGCATCCCAAAACACTGTAGGAAAAAAAAGAAGTAGAATTATTGACCATTTCCTCTAGACTCTAAAGTATTTGGGAATATATATCTGAGCCAGAAGGAAAAAGGGAGGACTGATTAGTCACTCTAGTCACTAATCAGCACAACCACGATTAAGACCTCCAGCAACCATCATCTCCTTCCTTTCTCCCTCATTTAGCATCCCTGTATTTCCACTTAGGGCAGGCATAAACACAAGGCAAAGGCTACCTTCAAATTAAACCCCACCCAAAGAACTTAACAGGGAACTAAGAAGGAAGATGAAGTTTGTGTAAAGACATAAAGGGCATTACAAGCAGGAGCCCAAAGACAACTTGGATGGTGCTATCACCAACAGGTCAGGTTGTCATTGTGCTGGGACCCACCGTGTGCCAACACGCAGCTAATGCAGCCTAACAGATGCTGAGTAAGAACAGAACTATCACAAGGTGAACAATTATGGATTTGTTTGGTTTGCTGAAGGAGCTGCAACATGGATCCAGGGAAGCATCACTCATTGACTGCACTGCTAAAATGCCTCAGCACTTCGAAAATTTGGCTTGCTTTCTTTCCCCTCTCCTCCAGCTACATTTTTATGACAAAAACTTTCTCTCCTTTAGAGCAGAGCATGGACACTTGCTGGGACTGTTCCTGACAGCACATTTCCTACACATATTTCCTAACAGGTTGCCCAGAGAAGCCGTCTGCCTCCATCCCTGGAAGTGCTCAAGGCCAGGTTGAATGGAGCTGTTCTAGTAGAAGGTGTCCCTGCCCATATCAGGGGGTTGGACTGGACGATCTTTAAGGTGCCTTCCAACCCAAACCATTCTGGGATTCGAGAGCATCAGTGCAGGCTGCTCTTTTCAAACAATAATATGCTAGTAGAGGAAACTCCTCTGCCAGAGTCACTCAGTCAATGAGAAATCTGTCCCACATGCTCAGATGTGGAAGGAAAGGTTTTACACTGATCCTCACAGGCCCATCACTGACAGATTCAAAACCATCAGGGTTGGTTTGCTTATGCACATATTTACTCTCTGGCAGAAAGCTATAAATATTCAAAAAGCCAAAGTATTAGCACAAAAATGTTACTGTTTCCCAACAGACCAGTTGAAAGCAAGCGCTGCTGCTTGATGAGGCAAAACAACTCCTTAGACTGATTCCCTGGGATCCATTCGGATGGGCAGCCAGAGGTGCTTTGCTGCAGGAACTGCTGCTGCTGAAGTATCTGAAGCGAAACACATCTCAGGAGCCATCTAGGTTACATCCCTGAAAGCAGTCACGACACTTCAAAGCTGGACATTTCATTACAAAAACAGAATTTAGATAACTTACAGCCTTTCCCTCTCTTTATCCGTTTTTTTTTTTCCTTCCAAGTAGATGAACCCAAACCTTAGATTGTAAGGGTTGTTATATTAACAAATTGCACCAAGAAGATTCAAGAAAAGCATGTTGTCTCCAATTGTTTAACAGTTAAAACATATGGGAATAATCTATGGGATTCATATTATTTTTGCTTCTTATCTTGAAGAACTCTGCTTTGGTAAGAAGATTTAATAAACTCTAAACTCTGGACCCAGCCACTATTCTCCAAGCTGCAACTTTCAGTTCAAACAAACTCGATGACACCTAATGGCAAGTGGTCTGTCAATCCCAAGCAGATTCACACCTGGAACTCTAGCAATGCCTCCAGTATACCTCCCTCTGATCCAGAATTTCAGACCAGACTGAGGCTTGTTTTGTAACACAAGAGTTTATTCTGAAACTGTTTCCATCTCTTAACATGGCAGAAGGAAACAGCAGCATCCTCCCAGGAGCAGTGTGAGAAAAGTCAATCGCTTCCATAGCAACCAATGTGCCAAATTATGGCTCCTCTGCAATTAGGGCTGATCACAACGATTTCCCATTCCCTTCAGGTCAGTGGGCTTGACAGTGCTGGGACAACCACACTGTTGATTCGACAATAAAACCATTTGTCAGATCACGGTTGGTTTGATTATTTCCCCTCCTTCCCCCCAGTTCGTCACTGTTCAATATTAGAAAGGTTGGACCAGGATCCTGCTGGTGAAATTTGTTTGGGGTTTTGTAGGATTTTTTGGCTCAGCACCGATATTTTCACCATGAAAAATCAGAGAGCAATGCTGGTTCCTGCATTCCCTCTTAAAGGGCATTTTCTAACACCCAGGAAGTGTTTTGTTGTGTTTAGGAGAAACATGTGGATAGTGTAAAGTGAAAAATACACATTTTTCATGACAAAAAGAAGCAGCAGCAAGCAGATGTCAAGCTCAACGATTCATTAACCAAAGGAAGAGAAAAGGGAGTGATGAGATGAACACAAGTGCTGCTGCCATGGTAAATCACTCCCCTCCCTGTCTGTGGCAGCAGCACCACAGTGATTCCTAACTCAGTCAGAGATGGAAACAGACTCCTGCTAGCCTAATGTGCAACAAGCAAACCAGACACTCAAGATTTGTGTCCCAAAATTTCTGAAGAAGGAGTTAACCAAATTAAAAGATAGTCTTGTAACAGATTTAGCCTTTGGAACACAACGACAAGGTAATAAATTACATTAAATGCAACTGCAAGCATTAATCTAAGGCAAAAGGCCATCACCTGAAAGCACCATCCATCTCTGATCATTTCCAATAGGTTTTCTGAGCGCTTAAAAGTCAAAACATGTTTTAGCTACCATAAAAAACAAAAAGCAGCTCAAAGAAAGATGCCCTTGTGACCACAACTAAGAACCAAGAAGCCAGGACAGTGTTCACCACACAAGCGGTGCCTCTTGGCAGGAGTGAGGTGCGATAAGGTGGGGGAAAAGCCCTACATATTAAACTGAGTCACCAGAATCACTGCAGGAAAGGTTTGACAGTTGAACAACAGAGGTTTGAAGGTCAGTTCCTGCTATTCTGTGTTATCCCCCTGAAGAGCAATGATAGATGTGAGGGTGTCATCCCCAGCCTCTCTGCCTTCAGAAGGTTGACAAGAGGGAAAACACAAATGCCTCTGTTGAACGGCGTCTGCAGGACTGCAGAAGAGACGAGGAGGGAGGATGGATCAGAAACCTTCCAGACCTTCCTTATAAAGTCTCTGCTAAGTCACAGAGTCACAGAATGGTCTGTGTTGGAGGAGACATTATAGCTCATCCAGTTCCACCATCCACCTTCTACTAGATCAGGTTGCTCCAAGCCTCGTCCAACCTGGCTCTGAACGTTTCCAGGAATGGGAAACCTGTGCCAGAGCCTCACTACCCACACAGGGAAGAGACAAGGAAGAACTCCTTCTCCACCAGGGAAGTGCTGGACTGAAATCTGAATAACCTCTGCAACCACAAAAACAGCTATAGAAACATAATGACTCAAGGATCATTGTGGGTCCCTTTTAACTCAGCTTATTCTGTGATTTTGTGACAATTCTGGTAGAAAGGCATTTTTCAAAGTCATGTAAAAGTTTTTTTGTCATTCCTTTAATAACACTTCAAGGCAGTACAAAACTCCACTTTTCCTTTCAGATCACTAAACTACCAGCAAGAGAAGGAGACTGAATAGCAAAAAAAGAAATTAAAGAAATTGCAGATCTCATTGTCTGAGCCCAGTCCCGGGCGTGGCAGAAGTCCTGCCCTCCAAAGCTCTGGAAGAGGGGAGGCACATGTCTGGGTGTGGGAATGTGGAATTTATGTTTTTTTTTAAACTTACAATTAAATTATAATTCTCTGTGGATGCAATCATAATAAGTTTATAATTATTAACAATTATAAACATGACAGTAGAAGCCATTCAGTTAGAAAAAAGGGCTGCAGCAGCACAATTTTAATTGTAATTCATGATGATTGAAAAAGGAGCAGCACTTTTCAAGGCAGCTGTGGCCTCAAATTAGGCATTGCCAAGCACAGGAACTGTCTTTGGATTTACTTAGACAACATCTCTTTCAGACACAATATATTCAAGAAAGCCCACATTCAAAATCTCGACAACATTCAATTAATTCCTGCAATTCTGAGTACTCTACAAGTTCTTCCTCTAGTTCATCATTACAGAAATAAGCAACACCCTGATTTCTGTAGCTGATGAACTTGGCTACTGTAGCTACAGATTTCAGAGGCAGATGTCACACATTTGCAGGCAGTTACAACACATTAAACACTCTATTTTCCATCTAAAGCCTATAGCGAGTATGGATCCCTTTGGTTCATAATCAAGGAAAGCCAGGGGAAGAAACTGCAGAATTCAGCACAGAATCCACCAAAATCCATCGCTGCTGCTTTCTCCCAGCACCTCCACAGCCTCCAGCCCTCCCCAGGCTGCCACTTCCAAGTTCGGAAGAATCTGGGAAATTATACTGAGCTGCAGATTCCAGGCACTCACATGTGCTGGGTCTGCTGGGGCTTGGGAGGATTTAGGCAATGCCTGCACAAGCCGACAGACACGAACGGGGTTGAGCCAGGAAGGGACATGACCCACTTCTATTTATATTTCAACCAGAGGCCTCAAGCAACATGTATACGTTTCAGAGCTACTACTACGGGATCCATAAATTAGAAGATATTTCTTTAAAATAAAAGTAAAAACCCCAATATTCTTGGATGCAGGTAACAAGGTCCCACAGTTTTGCTTTAGCTAATTTAATGGTATTTCTGAAACATGGTTTTATTCCAGCCTCTCTGCAGACCAGCATTAAAAATTAAATTTAAAGCAGTATGTTTATTGGCTCATTTTTATTTTCTCAAAAACAACTCTCCAGACCTTATAAATTATTCTGAGGGGAGAGCAGCCACGCACAAAATTGCAAGAAACAAATGCAAATGGGCAATTATCAGAAATTAATACTTATTCAAGTTTCCAAGACAATGAAACTTGGCTAGGGAAGGTCCAACCAACCACCTAGCCAAAGGAGCCATATTATACATTTAAAAAAGTCTTTCTGCCTGTTGCCCCTGTTCACACAGAGCCTTCGCATGCAGCTTACCAGGGCAGAATGCATCAACGTCCAGCTTCTGGGCAGAGAGGGTTGGGGAGCCAAGCTCAGACTCTGGGATTCGAGGGCTCTCAACAAACTTTGCTTTCCTCAGAGGGGCTGAAGGAGAAGGAGGGGGAGAGAGAAAGAGAGGTCATGAGTAAGGGAAATAGCAAGCAACAGATGGAAGCACTTAACTGAACAACACTGTCAGACTCATATCAGGTTACTCTTTTTTTTTTTTTCTGCCAGGAAAAAAAATTATCTGCATTCTTTACAAAGGAGATGGCTCTTGGTTAAACTTTCAAACTGCACAGGCTGCTTTAAAGTGTGTGAACACTGAGACAGATTCCTGATACTCTAAAACACTTCCTTTTCTCCTACTTTATTCGACATTTTTATAGGAAGCAAATGAGCATGGAATCAGCAACTGTGGAAAAGCAAAGATGATAAAGAGATACACAGAGCCCATCAGATTTTAAGATATTTAACTGTAAATATCTGAAATGAACACATAAACGTTATGTTCAGTAATTGTTTCCTTGAACACAAAATTTCAATTTCAAAACAGTCTCAAAGATGGACCAAACAGGTTTGGTGTTCAACACAAAAGAGCCAAGCAAAGCTAACACTGTCCAAGCCAAAAGGAAGCATTTCACTTTTATCCTTGCAAATCCAAAAAGATCAAGAGACTTATTAGAGGATGGGGAAAAGGTGGAACTGTCTGTAACAAAGCAGCACTGACCACTAGTGCTAGAAAAATGGGATTTTCTCCATGTATTAACAGTCTGAACTCTAAAAGACATTAAATTCTGTACAACATGTTTGGAGTAAAATTAATAGAAGTAGTTTAGTAAAATTCTTTAAACATATTCCAGACCAGAGAAAGAGAACTAGAGAATAAGTTACATGCAGAGATTGTCATATTGCATTTCCAAGTTAAACTCTCATGCCTATTACAATGAAAGGCTAATTTGAAAAGTCCCTCAGCAGCGATTCCAGGGGTCAGTGGCTTCTGCCCCTCCATTTACATAATTTTTATTTATAGCTCCTCATCTTACAAATTAAATTTGGGATCTGAAACTAAACATGGGAAGGTTGTTCTTTTGCATCTCCTGTAATAGAAGCTCAACAGGTCAGAGAATGACCTCTGAGGTAGCAATAAATCTCTTGGTTTAAGGGAGCTGCCGTGGTACTGGGAAAGGCTCCAAAGGTCCAAGGATGGGGAGCCTAACAGACAACGCATAATCAGATCACTCCGGTTGTGAGATAAACATTAGTGACCCTGGAAATTGTTTAAAAAGGGGTGTGGAAAACAGAGATGAAGACTGGGGTATGGTTTTTCAATACAAAGGCCCTGTGAAGCAGAAGGAAGGCAAGAAATCAACCCCCATCTCTGCACCAAAAAAGGTGTGTTAAAAACCCTCCTCTCTTACCCCTCATGATCCATCCCAGGAGATGTGCTGAGGGAAAACAGGTATCGTGCTCCCATTTTACACAAGAAAATCCTGGATGAATATGAGACATACTTCCAGCACATTCCCTGCAAGCCCATCAGGGCCGGTGTTAACGGGAGCCATGCCAGGCAGGAGGAATGCGAGAGACCCGGGGAGATAAGGACAGCCCAGAGCACTCTTCTCTCCCCCATCCCACGATGCTCATGGATATGCAGCCCCACTCCAGCACACAACCTGATGCTAAACACCACGAGCCAGTAGTCAATTCTGTATCATCCCCCCGGAAAAAATCCCACACGTGCACACCCGAGCACCCCACTGCCGTAAACTGGCCAACACCCGTGAAAAATCGTTCCCAGGAACAATCTTGTGCCAGATCCTGATGTAATGAAAATATTTTAATATTGAGAAGATTATTGCTATGGCCTGAAAATTGTTTAGAATAATAATTCTGCATTGGTCAATCCTTTAATATTTAATTTGTAATTGTGGTTTTAATAAATGTTTTACCATAGTCTCAGTAACAGTCATTTTTATAATGTATATTAAAAATAGCTCATCTTTTCTTTATCATTTCTGGCTGACACCAGGACCATATATCATCCCATGCACATGTGGCAGTGCTCACTGTGTTCTAAAATACAAAACTAACAGAATTTTCACAGTTCAAGAAATGTTAATGACTGATGGGATTGCCACTAGAAGGTTCTGTACTAGAGATTATTTTTAAAAAGAGGAAGGAGAATTTTAATAAAAACAGAGAGGGCAATGGGATCACTACATCACTACATGTTTTGACAGATCAGCACTGAACAGTTTGCTTCTCACCTGTAGGGAAGGAATCAATCTCCCATTCCATCGGGTTTTATATCTACATCTACTCTGGATCTCTTTCACTCCTCACTGAGGTGCCCATTGCCCCACTGCTTCCTGCCTTCTGCGGAGAACTGACTGATGACAGCAGAAGTGATCAGCTCATGGATCCATCAAGCTGATCCATCGTTTTTTCTCTTGAGGGCAATAAAGAACATCATGTCACCAATGTGGTGAAATCTTGATATACTGCAAGTCCAACCATATGCATAATTTTAATGCATTTCATAGAATCATAAAATCACAGACTGGGTTGGGTTGGAAAGGAATTTAAAGCTCATCCAATTCCACTCCCTGCCATGGGCAGGGATATCTTCCACTACACCAGGCTGCTCAGAGCACTGTCCAGCCCAGCCTGGCATCTATTTTATTACGGTTTTACTCCCTCGAAAGCATGACTTGAGCCTTAAAAACACCCTTCCACCAGCCAAGACACACCATGTCACCGTGACTCACAGACAACAGTTTACTTTAAAAGGCTCAAGTCTCCATGTAAATACAGGTGGGCAAAAGCCACAGAAGGGAGGGTTTCTGTTATTACAAATATCCTAAATGTGGAAAAGACAAAAACTCCACCTACACCCATAACCCAATTACAGGAAGGGAAGATTTTCACGTACAAGAATTAAGCACCTCTGACTCGTGTCCAAATGAAGATTATCCTGACATTCAGATTTGGGCATTAGTCTTCTACTGGAATAAATAACAAATGGAAATGTCATAAACTCTAAAATCTGGTTTGACACTCTTTAGCCAAATGTTAACGGATAACATTGATCTTTTTATGAAAGTGACTTTTCAAGGCACAATGGTTTGCCTTGGTCCTGGACCTCTTCCTGTGAGCACAGGCAAATCTTATGATCAAAGTCATGGGATGAACTTTTGGCACAAATTATAAAAACTAACAAAGGCATGAAACAATAATTTGATGTATTCTGTACCCACTCAGTCCTTTCGGCCTCTTATTCCTGGTAAGGATTTTCTGTATGAAACAGACCAACTCCAGGCCTTAAATAGCACGAAAATAGCCCTTCCTGTTACAGAACTGCAGGTTTTTTGACCAGAGAAAATGATGGCTTCCAAGAACACTGGGAAAAAAGGTGTTTCCAATAACCAGTTATAAAAATATAATGGATTGAGTAAAGATGACAGTCACTAGCAACACTGGCTTTCTAGAACTGCAAAACTAGCATTTAATTCAGAAAAACATATTGACTACATGGAGCCTAAAGTCACAACCTTGTCTCTGGGGTCCCACCAACCTGTCACTGATGGCAGCCCAGGAGCCGACAGCTGCAGCCCATGCCCTATGCCCACCTCATGGGCCAGTCCTGCGCCCAAGGGCTCAATGAGAAACACAGTGTTGGCATAAGCTAGGAGCTGACTTGCTACTGCTAAAGTAGGAAGGGAAAAGCGAGAGTCACTGTTCGAAGAGCAAACGCTGGAAACTCGGATTTAAAGAGAGCAAAAGTGGGTGCTCAGTGAATCCTCCATTCCCATCTTTCACTCATGCCAGCTCATGCCAGAGCCTACCTCACGTTTGGAAGCATCCCAGCAGCTCCGCAGTGCTGTTCAGAACTGACTTTACTGAAGTCTCCCTCGAACTAAAAGGTTTTAGTGCTGCAGAGTTATTGATCCACGGAGCTCCTGGAACAAATAACTGTCACATTCAGCACAGCTGGACAAAACCCAGCACACGGGAGATGGAGCTTTGGTCCTGCCACTGGCCCAAAGAACCCTTTATTTGGCCGCGGTAAGAGCCATAAAGAGGAAATTACAGATCCCATTATTAGTTTTGCTGTGGCACTAATTCTGGAATCCTAGAACGGTCTGGATTAGAAAAGACCTTTAAAAAAATCCAGTCCCACTCCCTGTCATGGACAGGGACACCTTCCACTAGACCAGGTTGCTCCAAGCTCCTTCCAACCTGGCCACGAAAACTTCCAGGGATGGGGCAGCCACAGCTTCTCTGGGAAGCCAGAAGAAATAATACATCATTTGTGTGTAATTAGGATTTTTAGGTATAAATTTTTTTTTAGATTAAAATTAAACCAGTGACAATACATACAATGAAGGTTAACATCCTCTTTACGTAATCCAGCATTATTTTACAGAATCCATTGTGTAAGAGTTTTTTCCTCTTCTATTATTTGAGACTATAAAAGCTTTTTAAATTACATTCCCCAGCCTCTCTCCTCTCATCCCACGTTATCACAGTAGTGAGGGCAGGGCAGCACAGAAAAGTGGTGAGAACAATGTGTTGTCTGGAAACATCATACTTGTTCCAAAACTTTCAGAAAACATGTTTAGTTTAGGAGATAAGGCCCTGAAACAAGAAAATTGAAGGAAACGAAGGTGGAAAGAGGAATAGAATACAAAAAAGCAGGAAGAGAGTTCAGCAAGCTCATGATGGAAGAACAGCAATAGGAAAGCAGAATTCAAAAAAGCAACTACATTAATTTAGAAGTTCTTCTTTAAACTGTAGACATCTCTAACAAGCAGGTTTTGCCTATTACTGCCAAATTTACTTTTTCTTTGAAAAAATGAGGAATAACCTTCTCCGAAGCAGTGGATTCTGCAATCCCATGGGACCACAGAATCCTCTTGGAACATTCTTTTCTCCTCTCTGTGACTCCCCAGATGAACACGGCACAGAAGAAATATCAGCAAGCCATTCCACTAAAGTTACAAAAAGATGTTCAGCGACCTCAAAAAGGAATGCATCTTCTGAAAAAAGTATAATTAAATCAAATCATTACTTATCTTACCAAAATTATTACACACTCTCCCAAATAATTGATCCAAATGGTCTTCTGTCTGAATAGACATCTCTACTCGATGTTCAAGGGAGAAAATCACCCAGTTTTGAAAGGCTTGCATGTATTTTAAATACATGCAGAATAAAAAATACAGATTTCTGTCTGAAGTGTTCAGTAATGGCAATACAATGATGCTTACAGTACATTTATATATTCAGAGAGAAAATAATTTCGCCTAAGATACTAAATACTAAAATACTGGCTGCAATCTGCGCTTCCAAAAGAAATTCAGCTTCATTTCCATTTTGCTTATTACTATGCAACAATTTTCTGTCATTTAGAGGAATGGAATCGTGATTTTTTTATCAAACTTATTACTGCTGGAGACACCAACCAGTAAAGTGCCCTCTACGAGCTCAGCCCAAAGGGTTTTGTTTTGGAACACCAAAACAACGGCTCAGTGTCAATCTCCTGAGCAGATGTTCCCTGGAATACTCTGGCAAGCCTTAGGAAGAAAGTTGCTCCTATTAATGACCCCAGAAAGAAAAAAACACCCTCACTTTCCCTCTAGATAAAGCTTTTTTCCAGTGTGGGCTGCCAGCAAGTCTTTGTCCATGTAGGTGAGAGCTTTGAGGAGACAGAAGTTATTCAATTAACAGACATGGCAGGAGAAGCAGATGGGACTTATATCTTCCCATCCAAACTAATCAAGTGGTTTTGACTCCTTGGAGCTGTGGCACAGTGTACACTTCTCCACATCATTTCCCATCAGAAATTCTTCTTTTCAGCATCTTCTGAAGCCTTTTACAATTGCCTTTTTTAGCAGAAACTCCTCATTTGTGACTCCAAGTAGAACCTTGTGCATGAGACGAGGAAGATGAAAGTGGAGAAAGGAAGGCAGCACCACTTGCTCCAGCTTTCTCAGTCATCTTCTTATGAAAACAAGCAATAGATTTCTATTGCAGTCAGTTTTCCTTTTCAAGTTTCAGACTCTGTTTGCATTAAAAAAAAAAAATAGAGTGACTGCACAGCTGGGACTACGGGATGAAACCACTTCATCAAAATTTTAAGCCTTCATAAGATCTGCTCAAATACCCCAAAAATCCTCCCAAATGACAGAAATAGGGCGGAGTTAGAGGGGAAAGAATTTCTCAACCTCTCGTATCCCTTTTCCCAACAGTCTTAATTAATTAAATGTTAAATTTAAAACAGTTGAGAGGAGAATGCTACAGAACACAAGTGCTGAATTGCATTATTCCCATTCAATCTCCTACTATCCTGGAGTTCTTTCTGTAATTCAGTGACTCAGATATTAAACTGACACTAAAAATGAGGGAAACTGTCCAAAAAGGACCTGGATATACTGTAAAGAATATTTAGTCTATAGAGAGCAGCAAAGAGTTCTGTCACTTTGATCAAATTAGAGGTAATGCTGGTCATTCACTGGTTAGAAAGAACCTGTTACACCAATTTCTAACAACGCTCAGATTTCAAGCTGAACTTTAATGACAGAAATCAGAAACTAATTAAACATCCACTGAAGCAAACACATTTTCCTCTCTCTTGCATGAAGCTGACAGAGCTCAGGGAAAGCTGCCCAGTGCCATCACGTCCCCAGCGAGGGGCTTGTGTCTCATGGGGCTTTTTAAAATGGTCTACGCCGAACATGTCAAGCTGTCAAATCTCTTCTGGACACTGACAAAGCTTAATTTAGCTCAAGGCACTAGAAAAAGAGAAAATATATTTAACTGATGATTCTTCCCACAGAAGAAAAGAGCAAGCGCAATACAAACACTCCTGAAATGCAGTTTATCTCCCTAGTGTTTCACTCTCTCGCACAGCTCTTCTAGAGCAGCTTTAAGGTTCCTTCCCACCCAAACCGTTCCGTAACTCTACGATTCTCTCCATTTTTCTTTACACTAAGAAGTGTACACAGAAAGGTGTCCCTGCCCATGGCAGCAGGGGGTGGAACTGGGTTGTTTTTAAGGTCCCTTCCAATCCAAACTGTTCTGTGACTCTGTGATTAACTCTGCGCTTCAGACCTCCTTCTGTTAACATCTTCCACACACACACACTAGGCCAACGGGTCTGCGGCTTCCCAGAGCTCCCTCCAAGCCCTTTTTAGCACTCGATGCCACAACAACCACCTGTCAGCTGCCTGGTGCTAAGGGATTTATGAACAAGCAATTATCCAGCAGAGAAGTAACTCAGCATCCTTGACCACCTCCCGCTCCTCATGCCTCGGCTCAGTTTATTTTCGTGACCTGCTCTAACTTCGCTGCCATCCCAGACAGACAAAGCTCTGCCATCTTGTCTTCGCAGTGCCTGTACCCACACAATGGGTACCCACTGCCTCTGATTCTGGAGTGACTCTCTGTAATTAGAACAGTAAAAAATTAAAACCTGCACTAGGGGCTTGGAAAGGAACTGAAAACGAACAACAAAAAGGAATTATTCACTCTAGACAGCACTGCAAGAGCACTGAAGTATTTTACAAGCAGCCAAGAATGATCAAAGGTAGGTATCAAATTATACCGCCAAATTAAATTGGAACAGGAGTGGCAGGGCAAAGGCCAGCAGCAAGCCTAAGCTGCACGTAAACAAAATATCATTCATTCTCCCACCATATCCTTAAGATCAAACCAAGATATTGTAACCATAAAAGAGAGAAGAGTAAACTGTAAAATATCTGACTATTCACAGCCCAAGTAAACCCAAGACAGAGCATGTGAGAGACTGGATCCTATATAAACTGGATCACTATATAAACCACTGTTTATGACCAGGACTACACAGTTACAAGCCAATATAAATTCACTGCTTGATAACAGCATTTCAAATAAAGGCAAGAGATTAAGAATAGATAAGGTAACTTTATTTCTGTGCAAGTCATTCAAATTTTGCGATTTAGTTGGGTTAGTTGATACCAGCAGAGCTGCAATTACACTGACACATATGCAAAACTGTTCCATTCACATGAAACTGGATTTAGGATCCCTATTGCTTTGCTGGTAGCAGCTTCACAGAATATTCTATCCTTAAAATGAAGCTGCTTATCTGGCAAGGCATGATCCTGAATTAGCTGAAGTTATTTGTTAACACTTGAAAAACTGCGTTATGCTGCATTGACAAGGCGGGTTTTGCCTAAGAAAATTGCTAATTCAGCCACCTGTAGTTTTCAGTAATTTATTTGCTTTTCAAATTCTTCATTTCCTTGCAAAATTAAAGGAGCTGTTACAACTGTTTTAAGGAGTGATGACTGCTCATCATCTTTTCCTTCCATACAGGAGCAAGGACAAGGATGCATGGCATGCCTCAAGGATTTAACTGAAATATCCGACAACCATGCGATTATTCGTGTGAACACAGACGGCTGAAGCAGACTGTCACTGAGCGCCGGGCTCCTCAGCATTAGAGGATTTAAGACCCAAAATCTCTCCGAAGCTTTGGTGTGTGTGAATCCTGTAACAGCACCAACATCCCAGGAGCAAGTCTAGTCCTTTAAGTGTAAATAATGAGAAAGCAGCACTCTTAGGGTCCCTTTCCAAGCTGAAAGAGCAACAGCCATGACACACAACGGGGCCAGGACCATTTATTGACAGAAACACATTCATCTGGTGACCTCCCTTCCAAAAACCACTTTCTCACTTAGACCTACTCACTTCCATGGCTGAGAAGGTAACAAGGGATAAAACCTGTCTTCTCCTAAGCCTGTCTTCATCTCTGCAGAGAAAACACTTGCAGAAATTTCAAGTTTAAACCTTCCATAACTTGCAAACATCAACCAAAGGGGCCCTGACGGCTCCGTGACACACCATCCATAGGTCTCATCACGTGTGATGGCTACCTGGGCTGACAAAATACGGCCACAGGTGACTCTGTGTGCCTGAGAAGAATCAAGCTCCATTATGTGCACACTTTTTAAAGCATGGAAGAAGAAATAAAGAAACTAAAAATCAACCTGTAATCCAAGAGCGACACTCAGTCCAGTTCCGACAGCGAAGAGCTGCCGGACACCCCGGGCACGGTGGTTGCTCCTCCTTCCTCTGCGGAGAGATTTTTCTCCCCACCGCAGGAAAACTCTGGAGCAGGACATTGCAATGGAAGGACATAAAGGTGCCTGCCTGCGAGCTCCAGAGTGGGCTGTGTTTCACAAAGGCAACCCTACATCACGCACTTGTTTCACAACTGGCCACAGAGCACTGTCCCACCCCAGCTCACATCTGCCTCGGTTCCTCCTTGCACCCTCAAGTCCCCTTCCTCATCTCATTATTATTTATTTCTCTTGCATAGAAAAAAAATACCCCAAAAATAAAATCCAAAAAACCCACCCAAAAACCAGCAAATCAAAAAAGCATTTAGAAATGTTTTGATCTTTCAGAATATCTTCATTTCCCATTGCCACGCCTCTTGCCTGTATGAACGGGCTGATTTGAGACGCTAGTACAAAAGCATCTTTTCTAACTGGGGGGATGGAGGAAGAGGATTAAGAAATTTTAACAGGGTGTTTAAAAAATCCTGAAGAATAATTCACTATTGAGACCTAAAGCAGCACCTGGTGAGGCACCAGGCTCAGTGCAATCTGCAGTGCTGTCACACACAGAGCCACAAACCAGCCACACGAGCCCTTTGAAAATCAGGGTTCAGACCATGACGGACAGCGCAGACCTGTGGGTTCTGTCAGATACGTGACATTCAGTCAAGACACAGCATGCTTCAGGACCATAAATATTTAATTTAATGAATACTGAAATACTGAACCAAATAAATATTGAAAGTGAGGATAATTTTTTTTTTTCCTTTGGTGAAAGCACCATTTCAAACCATTTTAGGTTAAATTGTTTTCTCATTTCATTTAGTTGTAGGATGTTTCTTCTCTGTTGACACAAAAGATGCTCATCTCCACCTGCAGCACAAAAACCTCAGGCCATCAGGTGCAGCTCAACAAAGCGGGTGCTTACAGTAACGTTCAATCTTTGGACAAGCGACCCAATCCACCATCCTGATGTGGTCATGCACGACACAGGAAGAAGTTTCCAAAACAGGTTGTCCTGTTGTGACAGAAAAAGGAGAGGACCAGAGAACGTGCCCAGCTGGAAATGAGGGCTTTTCCTTAGAGAACAAGCAGCCCAGGAGGATATAAGGGCTTATTCCACATGAGTGTATCCTGTGAATGCCCTTTTGCTCTGAAGTGCACAGGACACCTCTGAAGGCACGTTCCACGAGTAGGAGGAAAGACATAGCCAAGGGAAGAGTGATGGCCCGATTTAACTCCACAGGAGGCTTCCTACACCACCTCCTCTTGCTACAGAAACCTCTTAGCTATGTCTAAAAATTAAAAATTCTCACACGCCAGAACTGTAATCGTGACAGATGCTCCATTTTGTGCAGCCCCAGTGTGAAACAAGGACAATTTCTCTCTCTGAGCCTCTGAAAAGCCCAAGGAGTTTCAAGGCGATTTTTTTGCCTTTTAAACATTACCTACACTAGAGAAACTTTTGGGGTTCTCCCTCTGTTTAAGCATCTACACAATTATCTGAAATGCAGAGCTATTACCACCTTTTCCCAGCTCCGGTGCTGTGATGACATGTTTACCAGATCTTCTGCAAGGCTGAACAGTCCAACAGCCTTGATGCAAATAAAAAATATCTGTGGGAAGAGCAAATTCTAAAGGTTCTGCAACAACCTCACACCAGCACCAAGGAGAAAACGTGGGATTTTCTCCATATCTCTATATTGCAATTTCTACTCTGTCAAGATGAAAGACAGTTGAGTGTCAAAATAAGATGGATAGGGTTTGTCTTGAAAATGGCACTGGGGAAAATTCATGCTAGAACTGGTAAGTGTCTTTCGAAAGTCAATAAATATGATATGCCAGTTTTTTCCTTCCCTTTATTTAAGAAAATAAAAGTTACATCCAAACTATCCTGAAATTAATGCAGAAACATCATGAGTTTGACAGGTATTCCAACAAACAAAAACCGGGAGAACGCCTCAACACAAGTTTAATTTTAAAAGTTACAAACAGACACACAATTTATCTGCATAAATTTCAGGGACAGTTTTGGAGCTCCAAAAAATTTAGATCGGAAGTTTTCCCATCTCACATGAAGAGTTGCGTGGGTTTAATAGAGATAAAAGTCCATCAATGGGTATGCAGGGACACATTCATCCACCTGTTTCATCTCTGCAAGCCCAGCTGGTTTCCATTTGAGTATGTGCTTGTCAAAACAAATCACAAGTCCCAAAATAATGGATGAAGAATTCCTAAAATGGATAGCAAGAACTGACATACCAGGAAAAAGATATTCAGCATATGTTATCATAACTGAACGAGGATTCTCCTTCTCCAGCAGGTTTCATTGCTGAAGACAGAATCCCAGAATCTCTGAGGCTGGAAAAGACCTCCAAGACCATCGAGTCCACCCTGTGCCAGATCCTTGTCTCGTCACCAGCCCAGAGCACGGAGTGCCACGTCCAGCCATTCCTTGGACACCTCCAGGGATGAGGACTCCATCACCACCCTGAGCAGCCCCTTCCAGTGCCTGACCACCCTTTCCACGAAGAAATTCTTCCTGAGACATCGGGGTTTGGTGCATTAAGTGCATAGAACAGGACTGAAAATTCAGATACCCAAACCACAATGAAATGTTATGTGTGTTTTAGATAATTTTTTAAAAAGGGACAACTCAGTAATTCTGACAAAACTCAAGTTTTCTACTCATGAAACATCTAGGCTGACAGAGATTGCAAGGCACCAGGAAAAATTCATTTGAAAATTAATTATGCCCAGAAAAAATACATTATACACCTGGAATCACCCCAAATCTAACGGCACTTTTCAGTAACTGGGTCCTTGGCATTGCTATGCATTCTGAGATACAGAGTGGGCCTCCCACCCAACCTCCACTCCTACACGGGAACAGGAATTTCAGATCAGTGTCATGCTGACAGCATGACAGATAATTCAATGAAAAGAAATGTAAGCCTACTGCAAACACTATGGTATAAAAATACTTAAAAAGGAGCAAAGTGTCTCCTGACAGCAACAATTTTAAGCACAATATCCTTCAAAAATTAGCTTCAAAATGAGCACCAGGCACTTGCAGCAGCTTTTCCTCAAATTTTACCTTGGTAATGATCGTTTATTTACTTGTATTTCTAGAAGCTCACTCTTTCAGTGAAAAGCAAATATTTATTTCCCTCAGCACAAAGGGGTTTTATAATCCACTCAAATCTAATTTGTGGTCATTTTGGAACACAGAAGGAAAACATTATCTCAATCCCATTGTTCTAACGTTTTGAAAACCAACGACTCGGTATCTCTAGCATTTTCAACTCACTTCTCAGCAGTTCTATTTCAGCAATGCCGAGAAATCCCATTTTTTAATTGCACATTCATTTTGCCTTTTGTATGAGAAATTCTGCACATCTGAGCAAGGAGGTGACAAACTCAGATTACGTAAAACTATTGCAACAACAACTAAAAGGCAAATAACCACCAGCAGCATCACCGTACCTGACACTAACTCCCTCCTAGTAATGGCCTCCTCACCAGCTAGGAGCTCCAGAATCCCTTATTGTACATTGATTTTTGCAGTTAGAGGAGGCTGAGGAACGCCAAACGCAATCCCAATCAAAGTCCGTGCACGACAAATTGTCCAAATACTCACAGGGCTTTGTTTGCTCTCCCCGTCCCCTGCGTGTGCAGCCTGGCAGCGCGGTCAGCCAGGCTGGGAATTCAGGGGTATCGCTGCCCAGGGAGCACTCTGGCACAGATCCTCCTCCGATCCCTCCCTCTCCCTAGCGCTGGCTCCATCCTGCTGCTCCCCACGTCAGGGTGATGTTACAGGTGACACCTCCCGCTGCTGATGTCAAGCTCCGTTCCCAAAATCCCAAGCACCATCTCCCTGCGGCGCCCGCTGCCCCTACAAGCATCACCTGCACATCTTCTGGGTGCCAGGGAGCAAGCTCCAGGAGGATTCCAGAGAAGCTTATGGACACACAGCCTTCCCTCTTCGTCAAGTCTCCCAGTGTTATAGAGCTGCTTTAATTCCTACTGGAATGCTGCAGCAAATGTAGCCTCTACGCCTCCCTTGGGGGGAAAAGGAAGGAGTTTTACAGTTTCTTTCTGTGGCGTAGCTTAATTTGTTCTTTTCCTAGAGCAAACTACTGAAAGAACAGGGAAATAATGGATCGGGAGACCAGAGTGACTGACTCATGGATGCTCTCCCGAACATTTCAGAGTAAGCTGAGGGGCTGGTGATGCAGCCCAGGACCAGAGCTGATGAATGGTGCAGTGCTGCTGTTGTCATGGCAACTAAGAGGAAAAGAAAAAAAAGGCAGCACCATATAAGGAGTTGTGACATGGATTCTGGGAACAATTTATACTAAAAGGCTGTAAGCTTTAAAGCTGCAGCACCCCCTCGGTCGGGGACAGGTTTCATTGTTCACATTGAAGCAGTCAGCACAAATTTCCAACAGGATCGCATCCAGCCCAGACACGTTTGCATAGGGAGAGTTGTACAAATACACAACAAAACAACATGATTCTGCAGTGTGTTCAAATAATTGGAATTGAAATAACTGAAATTATTCATTAAAGGAAATGGCTGGACACTAATACGGACCCAAACTAACATCTGCAAAAACAGAGCACCAAGCCCCCCAGGTACGTGCAGCCCCACACAGGTGAGAAGCTCAGTCCTTACAAAGCCGAGGCTGAGATGAGCCAAACTGCAGCACCATCAGGTGGTTGAGCGCCTGAGCAGCACTGCCACCAACACAGATCCTTCCAGGCTTCCCAGAGACAGGAGAACATTTCCAGATTAACCCGTAACCCAGGCGCTTCTGGGCAAGGGAGGCTGGCAGAGCCCCCAAAGCATCTTCAGGTATGGCAGAGCATGGAAAGCCAACTCACGCACACCTGCCATCACAAGCTGTGAACACAGCCAAGGTTTGTATTCCATGTTCAACACTCGGGAAAAACACATTATTTATCAGAACCATCACAGCTGCTTTTCACTTAATGCATGTACTCAAACAGAAAATACGCAGCGAGAGAGAACGGCCACTGTCGCACCCAGCACGACCACAACACTGCAGTGCTGGAGCCTGGGCTCAGCAACTGAAACTTTAACGACAAGAAATCCTTCCCACTGACTATTTATTTTATTTCTAAACACAGAATCACAGAATGGCCCAGGCTGGAAGGGACATTAAAGATCATCCAGTTGCCACTGCCCTGCGATGGGCAAGGACACCTTCCGTGAGCCCAGGTTGCTCCAAGCCCCGTCCAGCCTGGGTTTGGACACTTCCAGGGACGGGGCAGCCACAGCTTCTCTGGTAACCTTTGCCAGGGCCTCAAAACGCTCACATCACAGAATCGTTGTTAAGGTTGGAAATGACCTTGAAGATAATCAAATCCAACCATCAACCCTGCAACACCATCACATTCCACACTAAACCGTGTTGTCAAGTGCCAGAGCCACACATTTTTTGAGCACTTCCAGGAGCAGTGACTTCACCACTTCCCACATGTGACGGCACTGACGGCTTCCCCCCAGCACTTCCACCCCTGAAGCTGTGCCTCATCATCTCTCATGCTCCCCCCCAAGCTGAGCTGGTGCAACAACTGGGAGAGAACAAGTGGTGCTGGGGGCTGCAATCATTAATCTGGGCTTGTCACCACTAAACAAGAAACATTAAAGTCTTCAAGCAGAGGGATCTCAGCTTTTCAGTCCCACAATTACAGTCACCATCAAAGAATATTGAACCATTTGCTGAAGATATAGAGAAGGAAGATGTGACAATCCTCGTGGCTACTCCCAAGAGATGCAAGGGTATCCCATGAGGGATGGGGAGCAGTCAAGACCCCAGCACTAAAATGACACAGGTGATGGTGGCACAGGGAACGTTGCATGCGAGGTCCCCAGCCCAGATGGACCTGGAGGGTACTGAGAGCCACGGTGGTGGGTCCTTACTGGCGTCACATCCTGCTCAGCCCTGTTCTTTCCATCTCTGAAGGATCTAGTGAAAAAATATACATTTTCTTCAGGAAAGAGGCTGCTATTAATTGCCTGAACCCACCTGGGAATATTCTTACTCATTTCTATGAATTTTATTCTTAGGGAATGTTCCCAAATTCCCCAAGCACAAGGGAGGAACGCTCTAAAAGAGGGGATCTGCAATGAAACCAGTTCCCCAGGCCCATGCCTTTGAAGACACTGAAGCAGCTAATTCACACTGGATACAGGAGGAATCAGGCCTCTGAGAATCCAAACTGAAACATCTAGGCCAGGTTTTTGTCAGAAAAACTTGATTTCTTTCCTAAATTTCTCGCTAATATTCTCCCCTCCTCACTCTCTGCACAGCCACTCATACATGTGCTCCTTCTAAGAGAATCCTAATGCTTGCAATCTGTCATTCAATAGAAAAAATAGCAAAAGCCAAGTACAGTGATGAATAAAATTATCCCTGCGCATATAAATGTACAATATGTAAATGACCACCCCTTCCTGAGGAGGAGGAGGAGTGGGGTGCCACACAGGGCTTTGTGCAACCCCTCTGCACATGGTGGGTTGCACAAGAGTCAAATAAAACATCGTGAGCTGAGTCTTTCAGCCCAGTATCTCCTTTATTAATCTAATATGCTTATTTTTGGCACTGATTCCCGAAAGCACTTACATACATTCATCCCTAAGCACCCTCTTGGAAAACACTGCTGTCCTCAAGGCAGGTATACAGAGCACCTGCATTATTTTCAGCAGAATTATGGCTTTGAGTCAGCTATAACACACTCTTGATGTATAGTAGAATGTTTAAGCCCATTGTTTCGACAGCAGTTGCTCTTCGTGTAGCAAGCACGGTAACTTTTAAGTGGCAATTTCCTTGCAGACGCAAATTAAAATGGTGTCTTCACTTACCTATCCCAGGCTGGGAGGGTGGGGGGTTTTCTTTCTTTTTAATTACACATTTTTCACATTATTTTTGTTAATAAAGCCACTGTGATAAATAAAACGAAACAACACAAACTGAGGTTAAACATGCTGATTGAAGTATGTTTTCAGCCAGTGCTAAACAAGAGGTGACATGGGCAAGGGTGGGGGGAGCTGATTACTTATGCTGACTATTACTTCACCCCTTAGAGCCACAACGATCTTGGTTTTTCTTAATCACCAGACTGTGCAGCAGAGTGGAAATTGCACCCACATGGAATATTTATCATCCTCTGAACCCAGCCAAGTCTTCATACCCAGCAAACCCAGATAGCAACATGTGAGTGAGTGACCTTAGTTCCTCTGGGTAGAAAGCTCTTACTCTGTGAAATGTGTTCCTGTGGTTTTTTACCAAAAATGGACATTTTAACTTTTCTGTGGACAAAAAGCTGACTTGGTTACAAATCAGACAGATTAAGAATCTTAAAAGACTATATTATTAAAGAATTATGGAATGGTTTGGATTGGAAAGGACCCTAAAGCCCATCTGATGCCACCCCCTACCATGGGCAGGGTCACCTTCCACTATCCCAGGTTGCTCTGAGTCCTGTTCAACCTGGCCTTGGACACTTCCAGGCATGGGGCAATTACAGCTTCTCCGGGCAACCTGTGCCAGGGTCTCATCCCTCCCTCACAGGAAGGAATTTCTTCCACATGTCCAACATAAATTTCCCCCTTTGCAGTCTGAACCCATTCCCCCTTGTCCTGCCACTCCAGGTCCTGACAAAGAGTCCCTCTCTGGCTTCCTTGTGGGCTCCTTCGGATACTGGAAGACTGCTCTGAGTATCTAGTAAATGGTCCTAGGACATAAATTTTTAGTAAAAAAAAAAGAAAATAATAAAAGATAAATATTTTTATGTAGCAAAGGGTCCTGTTGTTTGGACAACACTCTCAGGAATGCACAGGGTGGGATCGCTGGGATGTCCATGCAGGATGGACCAGATGATCCCTGTAGGTCTCTTCAAGCTCAGGATATTCCATGCTTTAATGATTCTTTTTGCTGCTGAGTAATATTTTTCTTATCTAAATCTCCCAGATTAGTACTAAGTAAAAGACAGACAACAAGAAATAGTTGAGGAAATGCGATAAATACTGTGAATTACAAAAAGCAGAAGCACTGTTCTTTCCAGCTCCTTTCCATGTCACCTTAATGAAGGCAAACAAATTCCTACCATGACTGCAGGAGAACGTAAAATAAACACCTTCATTTTACAATATCAACAGTAAATTAAACTAATAATTTTAAAAATCTCCTCTACCAATGCACGGAAACACATCCTGAATTCTAAGTGCACCGGGAGCTTCGCTGGAGTCATCGAGACAAGGACGTGCAAAGCATAAACAGGGATTTGCCTGGTGTATGGGACTGGGTCCAGCTGGAACAGATTTGTAAAGCAGATGGAAAAGGCAAGGTATGCAAGTACAAGACGGATGTAGTCACCTCCCCAATCCAAGAGTTCTGTGCGTGATCCCAAAACAAACTTCCAAACGAAACCGGAAGTCTACACTTCTCTCCTCTTGCCTCTGTGCAGTAACAATTATCAGCATTGTATTGATGTCCTGGTTTGTACCCAGCCTGTTCAGGTCTAGATTTCACGGCATGTGATTTCCAAACGACACTGACAGAGGAATATGCATCTTCACCAGGTACACCTGCAGTGTGGCTCTGAGCACAGGCTCCAAAGAGCTCCCAGCCCCTGAGGTTTGTGGGAAACCCCATCCCTCTCTTTGAATTACTACCTGCAACAGTCACTGTTGGAATTCCACGTCTTTTGAGGAACTAGCGATATGATCCAAAGACCAATCCTGCCCAATGATGGAATCGTGACTCTGTCGCAACTCAGAATCTCTCCCTCTTATCCTTTCCAAGTTCTCCTTTCACCGGACGGCAGAGGAACAAAAGGCACCAAGAGCATCAAAGCTCCCTTTTGTACACATAGATCAGATTATACCTGGTAAAAACTCTTTTTGGAGGTTTCCCTCAGCACAAGCACAGGACCCTGGCTGATCATTCTTAAAGCTGGGCACAGAGTGGGGTCAGATTTTAGGCAAGAAGCGAGTTTCTCAAAAACTGTCACCAGTAGAAATACTTTGTTTCAGGCTTTTACGTGGATGTCGAACTCCAAGTGCTTTTGAAAATCACACTACTGCACCATCTCTAGGTATTCAAACCACAATCCCAACAGGTTAGATAAACAAAGCAGTATCTAAAAATATGCATGAACCAAAAAAAAATCACTTTGCTGCAGAAATTCATAATTTCTCTAATGTTCTCTCGACATTCAAAATTCATGCATCAACTTCTTTAAAATTACTGTAATGTTTCCACTGTGCATAAACCACAACACAGAGTGGACCTAAAACACACTTGATAGAAATTTCTCAAAAACTAGAGAATATTTGTAAACCAGAGAGACCTTTTCCAGCACAGAAAGATTTCTCTGTCAAAATTCAAATCCATCCCCGGGTTTGACTGAGGCAGATGCTGTAATAAACAAGGGAATGACTTGGATACAGAAAAGTTCAAAGCTTTTTCTTACAGATTTTTGCACTAATGGACCTTAAAAGCCCCAGTGAACTTTAATAAAGTCCTTACCAGTTAACTTCTTCACAGGTTGGAGCCGAACACTGATAGACTGATGTGTGAGTAAGGGGGAGGATGGAAGGGAGCGGGACATGCCCTCCATAATCCGAATGTGCTGCATACCTTCGGTCACTGGGAGCGGCGGAATAGCGTAGTCAGGTTCAAAAGCACAGTCGTTCTCTGTGGAGGTGCCTGATGGGGAGAGGAAAATAAAAATGAATTGATTAGAATGCAAGGGAAAGAATCCTGCTTCCATCATTCCAAAAGGACTGGCTGGAGGGAGCCCTGCGCAGAGCCGACTTGCCAACTGCTTGTTCCCTTTGCACAGCCGCAACACATCCCTCGAAGAAATTTGAAAGAGCATCTCAGTACCCTCTCTGTACAATCAACAGCAGAACCATGAAGAACTTTTCAATGTTCTTCATTTGTCTTTCAGAGTGTTAGACCCACCAGTTTTCAAAATAATGATCATAGCTTTCAGATTGTCGGTTTCTAATAAAAAACCTCTCAGTTGAATTAAATTTCAATAGGGGGACCTTTAGTCTAAAAAAACCCCCAAAATCCAAATAAAATGTAAGAACAAACGCCTCTAAAAACAGCCACCAGCTCCAACTGTCCCGAGAGACACACTGAGCCCATGAGGGGGTCGCATCAGTAGAGATCCACAATGGAATATATGGAATGCATGAGAACAAGTGAAGATAGAACAATAAAAGGACACGTTGCTAACTGTGATCAGTATTAATGAACAGTGAAGGGAAGTTGCTTCAGATCAGTAAGATTCAGGAGCCATAAGGTTCCTCCTATTAGCTGCAGATATGGAAATCTTGGATCCAAGGACACCTGAATCTAACCCAGACAACTAATAATTCATCTGCAAAACCAACCCAAGGAGTTAACATTAATATTTCACTAATTTTTCTTTAACATTTCAATAATGTGAAAAGGCCAGAATCGTGTCACACTGTTACAAGATGGATTTTAGCTCTTATTGCCTGCCGATGTTTTCCCTGCATAAAGACATTCCTTACTGGATTTCCACCAGATAGCTGCGCTGTTCTTAACGGCTTGTGAAAGTATGTTTAAAAGGGAAAATGTTTGCTGGACAGAAACGGAGACAGACAAGAGTGGGAATGAGACAGAAGGGTAAAAGCCTCAAACGCACAGTACTCCAGAGGAGACGACGGCCGAGCCGTATTGTCAATATCCAACGTACAATGTGAACAGCCCAACATACTGTTTATGATGAGTGGAAAAACCCATGTTGAAATAACTGTCAAAAATCTTGGACCAGTTCCCAAAGGATTCTAGGAGGCTGCAGCACCCGTGGCTAAAATCCACCCATTCCTGGTGCCAGAATTCAGGAACGTCTCTCAGCAGTTTTGTATCGCTCTTTACAGGAAAGCCAAAGAAGCACTGACACCCTTCACACCTCCACTGGTTTTGACAATTCCAAACACAACTCACTCTCTGCTTTCTCATCCCTCACCAGCTACCTCGAGCTGTCTGCGGGCTCTGCCAGCCTGGCCAGGCTCACCAGGAGTGTCAGGGAAGACAAACCATCATTGCTGCCAAAATTAGCATCAAAAAAGCCAACCCATCGTGGGTTTTTAAAATACATTTGGCACCAAGCAGGAGAAAAAAAAGATTTGCCACCAACGATTTTGATTCTTAAAAATAATTTCAATTGCCTCAGGCTAAATTTTAGGGAACTATAAACCATGGGCATCTTCTGCAGCCTAAAGTCTGGGAAAGATTTACAAGTCTATGTGCGTTTCACTGGTTACTGTAGTGTTAGCTCCCAGTGTCTCTGATCAATCTACTTAAAACCAAGGGCAATATCTTATACAGAAATAAAAGTAATTATAGGTTGGCAAAGCTTTCCCTCTTAAAATTAAAATGTTTTACAACAAAACAGTGAACTTACAAAACATCCACAAGGTACTACCTTCATCTCACACTTATCAAAATTCCTCTCTCCTCCTTGGCAGAGTAAATAAACACACAGACAAAACTCCTGAAACAGCCTGAAATTCGTTTTGATCAGAAAGAATGTTTGGCTTATCAAACCCCGGAATTATTCATGGCTGAACTGGAACTTTAACAGTTTGCTTATATAATATATTTAAATAAAACGTTACTGCAAAGTGCATATTTGAACTAATAAACTATTTCTTGGAGCTTTACAAGATTATTACATAATCATTCAGGTTGGTTTAAGATTTAAGATCAAGTCCAACCGCCAACTCAGCATCACCACTATGTTCACCACTAAACCCTGTCCTTAAGTGTCACATTCACATGTTTTTGGAACGCTTCCAGGGATGGCGACTCCACCACTGCCCTGGCCAGTCTGTTCCAGGGCTTGACAACTCTTTCCACGAAAAAAATTTTCCTAAACCAACCTAACCCAAACCTCCAACCTAAACGTCCCCTGGCACAACTTGAGGCTTTGCAGACACTGCGACACTTGGGCATCACACACGGTAATGCAGAAGGTCAGACAGCAGGAAGACAACTGCCCCATTTCACCTAGATGCTTTACCCAAGGATACTAAACTTCCTTAACCTACCATCATGAAAACCACCCATTGATATGTGCAGACAGATTTCAAGTGATGGACCCAGAGCTGGGAAAAGTTACAGATAATGCTTCTACAGAGCAGAGAGACTTCTCCTTTCGCGCTACAGAAAGCCCACCTCTACAATTGCATCCACTGATTCAAATGGAAATATTTAGCTCAGAAGCTTGTTTCTCCAAGAATTTGGAAGCTGTTTTACCTTTTCCCCTTCTATTCCCTCTTACGCTGAAACTTCTTGCTAGTTCCTTCGGTCACAGTCATCAAAGTGAATGGGTACAGGTTGGCGATTCTTGGACAAGGATTTGCAAAAAAAAAATCCCCTCATCCTCTGCCAAAACCCATGTCTTTCCCACAGAAGCAGAGATCCAGAATAGATGGGCTAAAGGGGAACCTGAGAGAGCAGAATGTGTGCAGGGAGCTCCCAGCAGCGGCTGCATCTGAGCTGTTCCGTCCCATAACAAGAAACCTTTGGACATGAGCCAAACACAGGGAAGGACGTGCCAGGCAGCAAAGCTCAGCCTCTAGCACACAGTTAGACGGCAACAACTCCATCTGAGCTCCAAGTGGGAAAGAGCAGCCACTCTCTCTGAACCTCAAAGAACTGCTCATTGTATGCAAGCTGCCATGGGATATGTACAGCTATGAATTCCCTGGTTCTTTCCTAATTTTACCTTAACTCTACTTTAAAACAATAAAATTTAAAATAATAAATTTAAATACAGTAATTGAAAGATCCTATGTGAACAGAGCAGCTGACACTTCACAGAGCTTCAGGGTTTTAACTACCAATTCCGATCCCCCCAATTCTGATCACGGCTTCAATCACTCAAAATCATTTCACCCAGGCAACACCGGAATACTGCCGAAAGAGGACAATGCTCTGGAGAAAATGTCCCCATAGTAAGTCATTAGAACACCACGACAACAACAGGCTTGAGCCTAAATGAAAGGAAAGTTCTTGCTGCAATCCCAAAGAAAGAGTAAGTCAATGCACATAGAACCTACGAGAGCCCTACTTCCAAAAAATGCTGCTCGGTCTCAAAGCTGTATAAGAACATTTTCACAACCCTCACAAACGAGAAAACGCTTAAAACTAAGTAAAGCTGCTTCAAAGGACACGTAAGCCAGCACAGATCTAAGAGCTGCTGCTGTTAGGGACAAAAATCCCTATTACAGGGCTCTGTGTGGTATTAACCAACCACCAAACCTACTCCAAGTGATGGATACTCAACAAAAGAGTCTGTTGAATTGTTATTTAAAGAATATAAACCCTGTTTTTAGTACTCCCCTCCTTGCACCTTTCATCCTCTTCCTGCAGGATGAAACAAACCGAAGCAAAAGACACAACGTGGGGCTGTTCAGCCCCCGGGAAGGTACGCACAGGTCCTTCTCCACTGCATCCCAGGGCTTGGGGAAGGATAACCCGATTATGGTGAACCTGCTAGGTTCCCTTTTGACAGGAGGGGAAAGGCAAGCAGAAACTTGGAAACCGAGTGTTGGTCTGGGCTGGTATGCACTGAAGAATTCCAGCACCACCAGCTCCAACAGTAGAACTCTCTGTCCCTCTGGCTGCAGTACGGAGACACTGTGCTCTGCAGGTCCACCTGTGCTGCGTCAGGAGTTAGGTTAAACTCCTTCAGCCGCTCAAAGATTGTCTGGTTTGTGAATCTCAGTACGTTGGTAGCTGTGTGAATATTAACGATGGGTACAAAATCTGTCAGGTCACACAGTTTGACGAGAAACACAACACGCAGGAGAGGTATCGAAGGTGAATAAATGAGACGAGGCTTCAAGGCAGAACAACACTCAGGTTTTACCTTGCCCAGCTCGGCTCTGACGGGAGTCTACACTTGCCTGTCTTCGGTCTGGTGGCTCTTCGTTCCCTCCATCTGCATGAGAACCAAAACAGCACAAGTAGAACATCATAGTGGACAGGTCAGGCAGATGCAACTTTTCCCTGAGTCCCATCGCCTATCTCGGAGGAACAGCAGGACAAAAGGTCCCTTTGCAGACTGAAACTGGGCAAACTGCTGCTCGACTCTGCTGCTCCTTCCACCTTTGCCCCAGCTCACTGCAATGAAATCCGTGAGGTCCTTGGGACAGAGGGAAGGTTTTGCTTGCTCCTACTGATCCCACAGACATCTGAATGAAATAAAAACCAAATTGTGCATCTTCAATGAGTTCCTTCACTTTGGACTGTTATACCAAAATATAAAAACATTAAGCATTGGAATAAAGAGATCCAGAAAAAAAGAAAAATAAATTGAAACATGAAATTTGAAATTGAGTCCCTTTAAAATTATTTGTCTGCTAAAAACCAGGAAGGCTGGGAAGAACAAAATCTCTTATTACATCCTCTTGAAAATGTTTAGGAAAGCAGCTACACTTAACAAATCCCAAATCCATCTGGATAAATGCAAAGTGGGACATTGTGTACAATATTATACAATTAATTACAGGCTGCTCTTCATTGATCAAATGACCAGATTAGAAACAACAGATACACCCATCAATACAGATGTTGGAGCACATGGAGTCTCCGGCAGCAGAGAGCAGAAAGAAGTCCAGCTCCGCACACCGGGAAAAAGTAAACCCAGGGAATTTCAAATGCAGGCTGCATTTCAGCAGTTCTTACCCCTTATAGCAGGGCAAGGGGAAGCTTTAAAAATATTTTTTAATAGTTTTGAAATAACCGAGTTCTTAAATAGCTGTTTTAAAACTCAGTGGTCATTTTAGCACTGACATGTTTTGATGATACTAAAAGCAACTGCATTCTGATATATTTATATCTCTGGATAGCTCTATCGAAGTTATTTGTTGAGGGGCCTGTTATGCCATAAAGTAATTTAACTTTATCAACTCCTGCTACATGTGAGCTATGTCTGGCTTGATGAGAAGTTGAGAATTGCAGCACAAGAGCAGAACTAAAACAGGGACTAAAAATTTCACTCTACCCCCATCCCCAAAAAAAGAGGAACCACAGCCCAGACCGGGAGAGGTTTCCTGCTCCCACTTCCCTTGGTGAAATGCTCCCAGCCCTCAGTTTCCCTGAAGCAATGCTCAGGCACCTTGAACAGATGCCAGCCAGGCCATTTCTATCACCTTTGCATCTTTCCCTACTGACACAGCAGCTGCACGTGAAGGGCATCTCGCTACAGCAGCCCCAAATCCTGATTTTAAATCAGCTGCACCCGCCCCGATAAGCCCTCAGGTGCCGGGGAGGCCACAGATGATGACACTTTCCCAATTCCCTTTTCCATTCTGGTTGCCAGAAGGATGTCACACTGCAAAGACAACTGCAACTGGGATGTGTCCATAGGAGCTTTTATTAGCCCGGAGATGCCTTCTTTGAAATAGCTGCAATGAGCTTTCCTACAGTCAAAGGCATTAACAGAGCCCTGACTGTATTTTCACTGCTAACATCCGGTTTTGGTTGGGCCATTGCTGTGCATGTGGATATCATCATCATCATCATCATCATGGGTCCTAATGGCCCTCAGCTATGAGCCCCCACAGACAACCTTTAAGTCATGAGGAAAACAAAAACCCTTTTGAGCTCCGAACATAAAAACAAACGCAAAATAATTATAAGGACTGAACATTTCAAAAGACAAGAAAGTCCCAGTATTAAAATCAGGAGTAAACCCCTGTATTTATCCAAAGACACGTGATCATCAGCAAAAGACAAACTCCATCCCTGACAGTTTCATCATCCTTGCAAACGTTCGACACCGAGCTAGATGAGGCTCAGTGGGTGGAACTGGATGAGTTTTAAGGTCTCTTCCAACCCTTCAGTCCAACTGACATCTCTGATAATTCTATGAAACCATCTCCTCAATCCCTTGGAAAGGCAACACCTCTGCTGTTACCTGGGTGTATCAAACTCTGCCTTGAGAACAAGCCTTGGCCAAGGGAGGGGGCTGGGGGCAGCAGATTTGGGGTCCTGCTCCCCATTATGCTCCAACACTCCATGGTGGAACACAAAATGGTGACAACAGGCTGCCAAACCCATGGGGTTGGAGAAAAGGAACAGCTGCACAAAATCTCAGTTACATCCCAAGAGTCTGGGATGGATCTCCCTGCAAGTTACACAACATATTAAGGGGTAAAGAAAGCTCACAGTAAATTAATTTCCAAAACGCATTTAGCGGGTGGAAAAGGAAAAAAGTAATCAGATGACTCAGCAGATACTAAATCTTCAGTCAGCACACAACTGCTGCTGCATTTGATATGGCTGCAGCAAAGGTGGAGCTCAGGGGAAACCAAGGATGGAAAGGAACAGTCACACAGTTAAGAGCTGAACAACTGAACTATTTAATTCTTTTTCTCTTCACTACAAATCAAAATGTTCAGCACAATCTGCTCCCAGCAGTGGAGGAGCAAGGTTAGCAGGGAACAATACCACACGTAATTATGAAGTTATCTCACAGTACATACAAAAAAGGGGAGATTACTGTTTCTAACGGAATATTAATTCTCACAGTTTTTTAACTTCCAAGTGCTCGTATTTACATCCACCTCTGTGCACGCATCGGGACTCCGTCATCGCAACGATACTCTAGTTATTTTATTTATGCATGATTTTAGGTAGTTGTTAGCAATAGCTATTGTTTATAGACATGACCTACTATTCAGATAACGGTTTGAGGACAGTATCACTCCTGAAGTTCAATCAACTCAGTTAATGTACCAATTGCCAGTGTGTTGAAACACCGAAGCTATTGACAAATCCTTCATTGTGACAGCTAAAAGAGGTCACCAGAAGTAAATCGGTTGAGAAATCACTGCTAGAGAACACAGCTATCTATGTTAATTCAAAATAAAGATCAGCACAGACTGAGATGAACCTGTGTAAGGAGCTTTAGAGAAGCTGACATGCAAAAGACAAAACAGTCAAATGCCACAAGGGAAGTGAATAATATAGTAAATATTGACTCAATAATTCATATTCTCTTACATCTCATCATGAGAGGGAGGAAAACTTTGGTGAATTTTTAAAAAATCTCGGTGCTAATAAAATCCATTAACTCTTACACATTATTTTAGTCTTTGAAAGCTACTGTCTCATTGGTGTCCAGCATCCGTCCATCTGGAATGCTGGACACGGGCCAGAAACCCGACAAGGCTTCTGAGTGCTGGATTCAGTGGCAAGAACACAGTAAGCAGTCACGGCTATTAACTCTTTCTCTCAGTTACAAAGAGATTAAGGGATCTCAAACATCACAATTAGTGACAGAACCAGCAGAGCAGCCTCTCCTGCTGTAGCCGGGTCTGAGAAACACTCCTGCTTCCTCTTCTTCCCCCATCCCCATCTCACCAGGTCTCCATTAAAACCAATGACACACCAAATCCTCCCCAATGCACACAACTGGATACTTTGAACTGACTGCTCTGACAGGGAAAGAAAATCCCGAGGTTTCAGCATTCCTAAACAATCCCCGGTACAAAGCACCACAATTGGTATGAGGGGGCTGCAAATGGGAGCCAGATGCATCTGCACCAGCACATCTGATGTCAGTAAATCCCACAGCACCTCTGGCATCACCTCCATCAGCACCTCCCGCCAGGTATTCTCGTTAATGGCAAACATAACAAGTTTCATATAAAATCAAGTGCCAGCAGTCCAACATTTCTGGTTTCCTATTTAATTAAAAAGGCCTTTAAAACCCACACCATCACTAAACGTCTCCCGAGATCTTTGATCCGGCAAAGCAATTTTTAAGGCAGAAGAACCCAAGGGTGGGTGAGGCTTCTCCATGCATGCTGGGAAATCTGCAGCAGGAACTGACTGCATCGGATATGCTGCTGCTCTCACGGCAACTGGCAGAGCACATTCCACTCTAAGAGCCGACAAATCAATAGTTTAAATCCATATCATAATATCAAAATTCTATCTGGAAAAGGTGGAAGACTCACACAAAGCCAGTCAAGCCGTTAGAGATGGATCCGATTCCGGCCCAGCCCAGCATCCCCGCAGAAGGACAGGTCTGTGTGCATGGCACAGAATCTGGAGAGGTGGCTCCCAAATGCCATTGTGCTCCCAAAACAGAGACACGGGGGAAAAAAACCCCAAAATAAATAAATCAAATAGCTCCAGGGGCTAGAGCCCACCGGGGGGATCCTGGAGCTGCCAGCACTGCCGCTGCGGGAGCCGGTGCAGAGTCCGACCCTGGAACCCGCCGCAGCGATGCCGGCGTAGGAGAGGGAGTTGCAAATCTCGTTCTCAGCATTCCCGATGGATTCCAGGCTGGTAAGAAATTGCACGTGCCACATGATCTGCCTGCTGGGTGAGACGTGCTTGGAAAGGGGCAAAGTGTTCGCCGTCCAGAGCAAGAGAGGAGAAGGTGCCCAGTCTGATACTGAAAAGAGTTATTTTAATCAAAACTCCTTTCCGATTATTTAGTTTGTGAGTATTTTTCTACCTCAGAAAACAATATGCAGCACTGTCACAAATTATTATTATGCTATAATTAATTCCATTACAAAACTATTATTATTATTATTATTGCTGTTGTTGTTGCTATATAATTAGTATTGTGGTAAAACACCACAATACGGTTAGAAATAGCATTATTGCAGTGTTACAATTAAAATGAGTATGATATGAATTATTATGATAATTAAAATTTTTAAGAACTGCATTAAATTGCTAATAGAATAAAACAATTACCCCCATGAAAATAACTCCCTAGCGGGAATGTCAGGGTGCAGGAGAGGGATGCAGGAATGGCTATGGGTGTTGAGGGTGGAGTATTTTTACTGATGAAACTATAGCACAGACCTGGGTTATAAATCACCGTATCATTAAAATCCAGCTCCCCAATCACCTTCCAACATGTTGAATCCCTTAGCACAGAATCATTAAGGTTGGAAAAGACCTCCGAGATCATCAAGTCCAACCTATGACCGATCGCCACCTTGTCACTCAGCCCAGAGCATTCAGTGCCACGTCCAGTCGTTCTTCGGACACCTCCAGGGATGAGGACTCCATCACCTCCCTGGGCAGCCCCTACCAGTGTTTAAGAACCCTTTCTGTGAAGAAATTCCTCCTGATGTCCAATGTGACTCTCCCCTGGCCCAGCCTGAGGCCATTCCCTCTTCTCCTGTCCCTGTTCCCTGGGAGCAGAGCCCGACCCACCTCGGCTGCCCCTCCTGTCAGGGAGTTGTGCAGAGCCACACGGTTCCCCCTGAGCCTCCTCTTCTCCAGGCTGAGCCCCTTCCCCAGCTCCCTCAGCCGCTCCTGGGGCTCCAGCCCCTCAGTGTCTTGCCATGAGGGGCCCAGAACCAGACACAGCACTTGAGGTGCCTCTCCAGTGCCCAGCACAGGCGACGGGCTCTGCCCATGTCCTGCGGCCACACTGTGGCTGGTACAGGCCATGTGCCCTTGGCCCTCTTGCCCACCCGGGCACAAATGGGCTCCTGTTCAGCCACTGTTGATGCTCTGAGAGTTCACACAAATAATCCAAGACGCACAAGGCTTCTATTTCTGTACATAATTAATTAACTCTATATAAACTACTTCAAATTCCCAGACTTCTTCACACACCAGATGGACAGATTTGTATTTAGTGCCTAAGAAAACACATCAAACCAGTTGTTTTTCCCCTCAATCACATCCCTGCCTTAATATGAAAACCGTCCAATAAAACAATAAAAGCCTTATCGCTGTGTACAGTTTTTTATAGAAAACAGTGTGAGATGGAAGACACAGAAATGGTTTCATAAATATAAGATTTCATTTATTAATTGTGAATCCACAAGACTTTCTTCCTTTTTTGCAAGCAATCTGCCAGTATTTCAAAAATGGAAATGCCATGCTGTGTTTTGAAATACTTCCGCTAGAGTGGAAAATTAACACATATTTAATACAGATAAGCGTTTTAGTTTATTGTACGTTAAATATAGTCCCAGCGGCCACTGGAACAGTAAGCAAATGTGCAGTCAGCACTGCCACGGGCACGCTCTGACTCCAGACGGGTCCATGGCTTGAAAATAACCTGGAATACCATAAAACGTTCAACATTACGAACGAATATGGGAGTCCTGACTACAGCAAGGCCTCGTGGAGAGCAGAAACTGGGGACACTTCATTAACACACCCAAAGACCAGGACCCAAGTACTCCGTTATCCCAGTAGAGTTTATCAAATTACACGATGGATTTTATCCATAACTATAAAAATTTATGTGCACTTCGTACTTGGGGCACTTAAAAACGTGATTAATAAGTACATTATCTAAATTCATAAAGGGCAGCTTCCCTCACACCCACAGCAAGGAGTCATCTCTAGAGGAGAAAGCAATCCCTCTACCCAAGAGATGGAAAACATAGTCAATGATAAGACATTTATTTCAGATAAAATATCTGCTTTGTTATCAAATTCAGAGGAGCTGTTAACTCACTCAGAGCACCATTTGTCAAAACATCATTACTGCACCAATCTGCATTTTACTTCTAACTTTCAGCTTTGTTCTGACATGTAGATGAAGACCTTTTGTTCCCAAATCATGAGACAACCAGAAGATAAACGAGGTTAACAGATAGTGAAGTATGTGGCCTCCACAGACTATTAACCTGGAGCTTCTTTCTCTGAATTTTTCTTTCTTTAAAGCAACCTGCACCACTGTCAGTGCCCAGGCAATCTCCCAAGTCCACAGGGTCATTCTGAAGTGACGGGCTCTTCATTAGCAAATCAGCATTATATCACACAACAAAAATGTAACTCCAACCTGAGGAACGCATCTCGGAATCCAAACTTCGGCACAGCACAGAAATCTCATGCTGCATTTTGATCTAACGTTCCAGAATCTGTAGTTTGGAGTTACTGAGAGTTATCCCACTAAAAAATTTGTTAAAGATGCCCATAACTGGGAATTTGGGAAGAATCAGCCAGTCGGAGAAGACACTTTGAAGCAGTTAACAGCAGGAAATTGTTAACCCTGCTCCGGCACAGGGGGAAGAGAGATGGGGCCATTCCTTTGCAGAAACACAGAATCACTGAGGTTGGAAAAACCCCCTGAGACCATCAAGTCCAACTGTTCCCCGAGGACTGCCAAGGCCACCACTAACCCGTGTCCCCAAGTGCCACGGCTTTTAAATCCCTCCAGGGATGATGACTCCACCACTGCTCTGCACAGCCTGTGCCAGGGCTGGGCAGCCCTTCTCAGGTGAAAGAATGTTCCCAATACCCAACCTACTGTCTGAGTCTGAATGAGCCAGTGAAATGACAGTAAGACAACAAATGGAAAAACAAAACCAAAATATCCCATCTTTTATTTCTCAGCATTTCATTGTTTTCTCACAGATCTAACATTGGGTATTATTCTCCATCAGCAGCTTGTGCTGCATTCTGCACTCTCATACTGCAGTGGAATTAATTCTCAATCCCATCTCCAGTGAAAGCCCTATCCATGCTTTTCAGAAACATATTACTATTTTTTATCAAAGCTATTTGCACCAAAAGTAACCAAAATCCCTTTTCATATCCCTTTCACCTCCTGGGATGCAAATCACTAAATTTTGGAAGTTATGCCTAAACACAACAGTAGAAATAATGCAACCCAAACATCCTCAGGAATCCTCATTCTTGCAGCTCCTGTGGGTCTACACTGCAACAGAAAAACCTTTCCAGATACACACACAGTCACACTTTATGACCTTTAATCGTAAATATCACTTGCTCTCCTACTTTGGGCAATTAGAGAATAAAATATCAAGAGAGATGAACAGTTCTATTTAGTCGGAAGAATGAGTAATTACTTCTAAAAATGATTTCCCAGACCCTTCTCAAGCAGCAGCAGCACTATAGATCTGCACACACTTACAAACGAAGACAAAGAGGGCTTTAAGAGAATTAAATATTGAGGAAATTCTGCCCAAGATCAAAGTGAAAAGGAAAAGCAATACAGGGATCTGCAGCAATGTTTTGCACCAGCACCAGATTTCCATCTATAGGACTAATTCTAGGCACTCCTACATTCATTTTTAGGTGTCACTTTGCAGTACTGCACCATCCAAAGCTAACCCTGGAAACCCTGCACCACAATGAAAGGCTCATCCCAAGTTATAGAAAAATGCTGAATTTAGTTAGGAGCAACACAAAAAGGTCTAAAGAAGCCAGTGAAGGGAGAACAAAGCATTAGTGCATCATTTCTTGGCTATTACAGAGATTGTGGGCTCCCCATCCCTGCAAGTGGCCAAGGCCAGGTTGGATGGGGCTTGGAGCAACCTGGTCTAGTGGAAGCCTGTGGCAGGGGGTGGAACTGGATGGGCTTTAAGGTCCCTTCCCACTGAAACCACTCCTTGACCCTATGCTCTCTGGTTCCCAGGAGGAAGCCTGCCCACACCAGGGATGCTACGTCCCCGCCACTGCAGCAGTAGTCCAAGCCGCTGCCGTGTCATAAACCTCTTTGCAGAGACCTCTAAATCTCACTAATGAACACAATTATAGGAACTCTTTATAGTAATTTTTTTTTTATTTATCAGCCAGGAGGCACAATCAATCTAGTACTCGTGCATTACCTGTGATGGCTTATAAACATTTTTTGCCTATTAAAATGATGTTGGGGATTCTTCACATCCTGGAAGGCAAGGAACATTCCCTTTTACTCTAGCATTTCTCAAGGAGAAGGAAATAGCCACAGACAAGGACAAAAAGGCACCATAGTAAAAGAAAACCATTTTAGAAACAAAGACTTTACCTTGTCTCGATATTCCAGTAAGCTGTCTGTTTGAAAGGGAATTTTGTGAAGTAAGAAACCTGTTCCTCAAAGAAATGCAAGTCATGGAGCATGGATCAATGCCCAGCTTCTCCTCTAATGCAAAGGGAGGCTTAGCCTGGTCATATAATGCCATTAATGTGCACAGCAACAACAGAAAAAAATCCCTTCTCGGTTAGAAAGAAGATAAAAAAACCTACAAATAAATATTCTTACAGAGAGAGAAAATGGCATCAGCAATAAGAAGTTATTGATATATACTGATATAACAACCAGTAGCCTAAATGCAAATTATTATAAAATAACTGAAAGTAAAAGACAATTGCCTCAAGGCAAAAACCCGCCACTTCTCTTGGAGGGAGGGGGGGAGAAAAAAAGATTTAAAAATTGGTAAAAGCACTTCGTTTTCACATCTCTGTCTGCTTCTCACCACCATGGCGGCAGCTGACAACAGCAGATGGCACAAAATCCAAACCCATAATCTGTCAGAGGTGAGCTAAAACTTCACCATACTGAGAAACTGTGAAGGAAAAGTCAGGGGAAGCAGGACACAGCACGGCTGGGGGCATTCCACCAGGGACAAGAAATTGTGAACCTCTTCTGGAGGAAGTCAGTGAGGAAAGTTTACACAACCAGCATACCATGTAATGTGGCAAAACCCGCCAGATTTCCAAAACGCGATCTGATTTTCACATGGGAAACAGGGCTTAGCGCAAGCCCCAACACGGACAACGTTCAGCTTAGGGGTCCCTTCTAACTCAAGACATTCCACGATTCTATTACACGGCACTTGTGTGTTTATTCGTATCATTAAATACATTTGTAATCGTGCCGTGTCCAGGCTCAACAGTGACTTTACATTCACTTCATCTTCCTCTACTATCACCACTTCATTAGCTGTTCTGCCTCCCCTGTGCTGCCCCATCACCTGGATGAGATGTAAATTACCTGCTAAAAGAAAATTGTGTATAGTATCTTTGTTTTGTTTTGCTTAGCAATTTCAGTTTGAGACTGTAGAGCATTTAATTTAACGAGGCCAAGTTTTGCATAGCATTACAGCATGTAAAATAATTACACTTTAAAAATTACTGCTATACACAAGGTTATGGAGAAACCTGCTAGTGCTAAAATTATTCTATTTCTGTAGACAAACTTTGAAGTTTATTAATTAAAGTTTGCAGTGAAACAGCTGTTCTGCTGATTAAATAAATTAAGACTGAGTTTTTGTGGTGCTCCCATAAGCAGGCAGCTATTAAAGACCAAGACAGACTAATTGTGTAAAACTCATGAAATGAGTTAAGGTTAGACATTAGGAAGAAATTCTTCCCCGTGAGGGTGGCGAGGCTCTGGCACAGGTTGGATCAGGATCCAGAGCAGCTGCGGCTGCCTCGGGATCCCTGGAAGCGTCCCAGGCCAGGTCAGATGGGGCTTGGAGCAACCTGGGCCAGTGGAAGGTGTCCCTGCCCACGGCAGGGGCTGGAACTAGAGGAGTTTTAAGGTGTCGTCCAACCCAAACCATTCTGGGATTCTGTGAAATGTAGGATGTGCACTAAATATTCCAGGGTTTTTAGTCTGGGAGGTGGCAGGAAAAGGGTGGCGATGATTTTGGAAGGTGTCCCTGCCAATTACCTCCTGTCTTCAGAGTTGGCTCTGTACACACAACTCCAGTGATTTTGGCACTCTATTAAACCATCAGTGCCTAGGTTAAAGTCCTGGTGACACCTAGAGTCCAGGTTTAAAGGTAGCGGAGTAAAGGGCCAACCACATCCACAGCTGCTCCCTGCAGTGTCACTCCGTGCTCGGCAGTCAGGCACGTAAGTTGCTTCTCCTCTACCTACTTTTGTTCTCGGAGACCACAACCCAATTTTAATAATCCTCATGTAGATGCAGAAGTCTGTTCTTGCAGCGAACTTTGATGGACTTCTACCCAAAGGGCTCCAGAAATATCTGTCCCTCGCATTGAATTCACAACCCAAAAGGAATGGAATATTTTTTGCAGTCTGCTAAATGAAAACTGCGCTATCCAGGTAAAAAGCCCGCTTCGAATATACATGTTTTGTTTTATAAGGACCAAAGAATCTCCTCCCTGTGGTTTAAGATCCATACAATTTGTAAATTCTACACACAGTATAATACTACTAAGTGTTCAGCTTTTTGGGAGTTGAAGAGGAGAAGGTAACAAGGAAAAAAGGAAAAATAATGATTTGGGCACATTCAGTGTTAGTGTGGATCTGGTTTTACACAAAAATAGCATCATCTTTATACCTAACTCTTCTTGCATTTGCAAAGTCACACAGCTGCTCAAGCAATTAGTGAAAATTAAGCCTTTGCAATAGGTGCATCTCATATTTAGGTTAGCCAGAACACTCCAGCATGTTACACAACCAAACCCAATCCTTTCTTCTTAATTGACAGCAGGCATTACGAGACCAGTAATTATATTTATTCATCTCCATTAAAGGACAGAAAGATACTGACTGACTGCACAGTTCAGTCTACAGATTCCTTATTACTCCAGGTAGTACAAGAACAAATCAATCCCTGAATTGTTTTCAATAGCTTCATGTCAGTCTGTAAACAGTGAAAACAGTAGGGGTGCCAAAAAAAAAAAAAAAAAAAAAAAAGAAGTTTGGTTTGAACAGGTCTCCATTTGCCCTCTACTTGAGTCACATATAGCAGATTTTAAAAATCCATGGTGTTAGTATTTTTTTTTAACCTGAAAGGGTTTTTTATTTGTCTTTTAAGTGAAGTACTTTGGAACTGTGTGTCCTCAGCCTCAGAGCCTGAGGCTCACAGAGCAGCCTACATTGGGACCCTGCTCAGCAGGGCCACCACCTCCCACTCACAGCAACCCCGATTTAGACCAGGTCACTTGGGGCTTTACTTTTCATAATTCTGATCCTTCTGTGATTTGTTTATGAGAAGTTGCCAGGAACGAGTTACCATCATGACTCACCTTTCCCTCGTCACCCGAAGCTGAGAGGAAAGCTTCAGCCTGAGGCACCTGCTATTCCCCTTATTTCTATGGATCATATCAATAAGGAAATGTGGAGCAAAGGTAAATCCATACAGCAGAAGGAAACACAAAAGTTTTCACAAATGCACTAAAGCAACAGCATAGAACAGACTGCAAAGTGCCCGAATCACCCAGTGCCTCAGCCCCAGACACCCAAGCTGCACTCCACAAAAAAGGGCTCGTCTACATCCTAAGAAAACTACTCATTTCCAAGTGAATGTTTTGGTTCCCATGATGTAACTGAAGTCACCCGCAGTGACTGATGGCAAGAACACAGAGGACGGAGCTGTGAACTGTGAGCAGAGCACACACCGACAGCCAGCCCAGGTTTCAAGAGGGATAACAAATACAACCTCTCCACGACAATAACCCAGCATCAGCCCCAACTGGCACAGGGTACACCTGTAAAAAACAGTAGAACCGGTTTTGCTTTAAAAACGCCTCGAAGCTGAGGCAACATTTTGATTGCCTTTTGAGAAGACAAAAATCTTTCAGAACTTTAAAGGAATAATTAGCAGAAAACTGTCTCTAAACTGATTTCATAAGATCCATCATATACTGAACAAAACATGATAAAGCAAGTTCTTTAGTAAGGAGGTGTCTAGTTAGTCCTTTCGGTTGGTTTAACATTTCTTTAACAGTCCCCTGAGTTTGAAGTAGCCACTTGCAGACATTCCTTGGTGCAGCAAGTGATGCTACAAGGTGTTGCTGTGAACCAGCAACCCCTTCACATGGGTCCAGGTGAGGTCAGGGAGCAGAGCAACTCGTTGTCCCTAAAAACCGGCACAGGTTGCCCAGAGCAGCTGTGGCTGCCCCATCCGTGGAAGTGTCCTGGACAGGGCTCGGAGCAACCCGGTCTAGTAGAAAGTCTCCCTGCCTATGGCAGGGGTGTAGAATGGGATGATCTTTAGAGTTCCTTCCAGCCCAAGCCATTCCATGATTCTATGAAAATACATTAAATACGGGTTTTTTTTCTAGTACCTATATTCAAATCAGCAACTCATTTTCATGTGGCAAAACCTAAATTCTCTCAAAGGGACCTACATAACCACTGTGCCCACTAGAGCAGGACCTTCCAAATTAACTCAAAGTTACAACAAATAAATAAAGGATTTACTTGTAAGATCAACGAGAATCCCACAAAACAGTTACATTTTCAGCAAGGGATCACTTCCTTTTCCTCCCCTCAGTGGAAAAAAGAACACTGCTCACAGTGCCAAAGACAACTACTAAAGTTTACCAACCAGAAGATTGTAGAATGAAGAAACTAATGGCTCAAATGACTAACAAATGTTCGGCTACATCTCACTCACACACAAAAAAATACAGGTTATAGGGTTATTCCTGTCTGAACTCAGGCCCCTTTGAGACCGTCTTCAAGGAGGCAGAGCAGGAAATGCTGGAGCAGATGCCAGGTGGGCACCACATCCCACAGGTCCAGAAGAATTGGCTCTGGTTCTCTCCAGGAGCAGCTCTGGGCTTTGCTTTCCCCTTCTCCTAAAACATCATAGCCAACACCTTCCCATCCCTCTCTCCCTCACAAATTGCAATTTCTTAAATGAACAGTGTTGATAATTACTGTCTGTTTTTAACAAACCAAAGTGAACAAACCTTGCCACACAAAGTTACTCCACACCAATTATCCCATGTTTTACTTTAGTGCCTTGCCTCAGCTGCTGCTCAATTATTGAAAGTGCGAGCTGAGAATTTGCAGGTCTTATAATGGAAAAGAGATGAAAACATAAGTGAAACTTCCATCAGGGACAGGGCATGTGGGTTTTGGGCACTGTCAGGCTCCCCACAGAGAGAGCCATCTGTCTGGGGTTAAACCAGCACTGGTTGCAATATGGAAATATCCTAATGAATGAAGTAAAAATAGCAATTTGGCTTAATAGGCTTTGGCAATTCATAAACATACTTAAGTCCATCCATTTATGGTCCAAGTTCCTCTGTCTTCGAGGAAAGTCATTGTCAGAGCAGGAATTATGGATTTGTTTGGTTTACTGAGGGAGCTCTAAGAGGGATCCAAGGAAGCATCACCCAGCGAATTCGATGCTAAAATGCCTCAGCACCTTCCAAAAATCGGTGCTTTTTTTCCTCCACCTCCTCCTGCTACATATTTATGGCAAAAATTTCCTCTTTTTAGGAGCAGAGCACGGATCCTTGCTGGGACTGTGCGTGACAACACACATGCCCAGAAAAGGGGTGGCTGCCCCATCCCTGGAAGTGTCCAAGGCCAGGCTGGATGGGGCTTGGAGCAACCTGGGCTACTGGAAGGTGTCCCTGCCCATCGCAGGGGGTGGAACCAGATGAGCTTTAAGGTCCCTTCCCAACCCAAACTATTCTGCAATTCAGTAATAAATACACCTCAAAATCTTAAGGTCCATTGTCTTCTTGTGGGATATCCTACGTTAACTCCCCATATTGCTTATTAGTTATGAAAATCCACAGATAACAAACCAACAAAAAAACCTACCCAGTGGTCAATCCGGAGGCCAAAAGACTCAGAGGAACTGTAGAATTAAAAAAGAATTCTTTGCCTCTGCAAGTATGTTTGTGTTTATTTTTATTGCCGCAGCGCTTGGAAGCCTCAACTGAAATTAAGGTCCTACTGTGTTGGCAGCTTGTACAAAAACAGAGCAAGAAAACACCCTTGCTATAATAAATTTATTAACTTAAGTCCTATTCCTACAAGAGACATCGTCAGCATTCCTGCCCAGGAATTTCAGACACAGGTACAAATGGGGTTTTTCCCCTGGCATGTATAGGAAATCAGAAATCATATGCCCAACATCTGAGTTATTCGGGAGCAGAACGAATCCTAAATAAGTTCAGGTATCAGTGACACAGATCTGTACCTTCATCATCTCAAAAGCTGTTATTTGTCACAGGAAAAAAGCAGGTACTTCTAATCTAGGGTACTTCTAATCTAGGGTACGATTCGTCTCACCTATTTCATACAGAAAAAGTGGCATCCCTGTTTCTGTTAACATCAAGTGACTCTTTTATCCAGAGACACCTATACTGAGTACGTAAATCAAACTCAACAACACTTCCTTTTTTTTATTTTGATGTGGGAAGATGACTTCATGACAAAAATATCTCGAGTAAAAGACTGCGTTGCTAACAGTATTTGGATATTATACAGTGTATTTCGTTCATTAGTTTTAAAACCACCATAACTATGTAATTAAAACACCGACAGTGATGATACAGCTGGACAGAGAGACACAAAGGAGCTTCCCATGTCACATTAGGGAAAAACAAATGCCATCGACGAGCCTACAGGTTTCTGCCAACAAGGATATCAATGTTGTCACTGCTCAGAGATCCTCTCTGAACTCTGCATGGGGCACATCCATCTGCTTTGCTTAGCTAAGAAGTTCACAGCCAGAACACACAATTTAGCCTTTAGTTATTAATTTTCTACTAAAAACGTTTCCAAGTTATAAAAGCCTCTGGCCTCCATCCTTGGGCAGCGTTTCCATCACAAGCGTGCCCCAGCTCTCTGGAGTAAAATATGCTAAATTCTGTATGAACAAGGAAAACACACTGGTTAGGTCGTAAGGTCTTATATTGAGAATGTGCTGATAACTTGCAATGAATTTTTTTATTTGTACCTAACAAGAAGTCCCTAAGCACATCAACAGAGAAAGTTAACGTCCACAGTCACCTTAACTACAATTCTGACATGGATCTGCTGGAAACCAGCTGCAAAATTTTAAAAATGAGATTTCTTCCGAAAGAAATCAGAGGGAGCCATTCAGCTGTTATAGACACTCATTTCACAAGTAAAGCTATAGAATCATAAAGCAGTTTGTGCTGGAAGGGACCTTAAAGCTCATCCCATTTCATCCCCTGCCAGGGACACCTTCCACTAGACCAGATTGGTTCAGACCCCATCCAACCCAGCCTTGAATACTTCCCGGGATGAGGCAGCAACAACTTCCAGGCAACCTGTGCGAGTGAGGTTGTGGACTTTTAAATGGCCAACACCCAAAGCATTTATTTATCCCAACTAAAAATTGGATCAATTTCTTAGTAAAATGAAAATTACTCTTTCAGCTTAAGCTTGTCCCCCACTATGACTAAATGAGCCATCCCTGTTTTGTTTAAATATGAGTTTAGAAAATAAAGAACCAAAAGCACAGAGTCAGTACCTGGTACCTCTCTGCAGCTGAACACATTCTAACATTTCGTGTGGGAAACACTTGCCTTAGGAAAAGAGAAAGAAATTTCAGAAAACTGGCTAGAACTAATAAGCGAGATATTAGGACAATGCCTGTTTCGCTGCCATTATGTACTTAGGAAGTGGCCTCTGTTTCATTTGACTTTTGTCTCCCTGGGCCTGAATTTCCTTGAAGTGCTTACAGGTGCAGCTTCTGCCCTTCCCCTGTCCCAGTCTTTCCAGAGCAGGGCTGAAGGGGCAGGAACACACAGCACAGTCTCCCTGAGCTGCTTCAGAGAACAAGAAGTTCCATTTTCACCACTTCCCATCTATTTGAAGGGACGATCTGCTCTCTGAGCATGTCAAGGAAAGAGGTAAATTGTGCTGGTTGTACAAGGAGTAACAACAGGGACAAACGGCCTCGTGGAAGGACAGGGATGTGTCTTGGGCACACGCAGCGACACCGAGTTCTTGCTTTATTTAACTGTCAAGAAAGAGAAGGAATAGCTGGATATTCCCTTGTAAGGTGTGAGCAGGCTTTTAACCTGCAGGGCAGCTTTCAGAACGCACTTCCAAGTTTGCAATCACCTACTGGCCAGTGGGATCACCAGACAGGACTAAGGCAGCTGTGATGTTTAGACGCCCAGAAGTCTAATTTTTCTCACATTTTCTTACACTATGATCTCCTGAAGCTTTTCTAGGTGTCTGTATTTAATAACACAGCTTTGCTGTAAACTTTCAAACAAGTTTTGATCATGTAACATAGTAATTTAAAAACACAGATGCAGTTCAAAACTCAAATTTCTAAATGAACAAGGCACAAATACCACCAAGAATACTTTCCATTACTTTTTATGCCTTTGAATAAAACAGTGCTGGCATCTCAACGATTAGAGCATTTCACCGTGAACAACTTCAAGGAATACTTTAAAAAAAGAAAAGTGGATGACTCAATCATACAAATCAGAGAAGAACAATATAATGAATAAATCATTTAAATGCACTATTAATTCTTGTGGTATCAGTAAGTTGAAAGAAGACTATATTTAGTATACAATTAAATTGTGTCTCTTGAAATCATAACCCAAAAAACCCCAAATATGAATTAAAAGCCTCTTTTTAAATCTGTATGTTGGAATTGTGAGATAATCCACGATCTTTATTTCCTACTCTAAGAATGGTCCAAAGGTCCAGTTAAACGGATTAATTCTGTCTATCGGCAAATCAGTAACAGAGTCTCAGAGGAGAAGTGATGGCTGATAATCATTCTGAATTCACCAAACAGAAGATTTTCAAACCTATTCAGATGACAAAGAGTATGTTCTGCCAAGATCTGGACACCTTGTCAAAGCTTCTAATAAAATCATGTCCCTAACTTGCTTAGGTTTTGAGGGTTTTTTGTATCTAAGAGAATATGGGTCGGTTTCTATACTGATCTCACCCTCAAAAAGAAAATTATATAAAAGGAAACCCAAATCCTTCCACTTCAGAAAGATCTTGCGGCAAAAAATTTCCACAATTCCTTCAAATAGGTCAGTTATAGATGGAAGCTTTAGCAAAAATTATCCATGAGTTATCTAAAAATGTATCTGATACTAAAAAAAATAGTCCTCGCAGACATGCTGAGAGGAGAAGTCTGTGCGAGCAGTAGAAGATGCTGAAGAGGAGAAACTCCTGAAAAGGTGCAGCGTAAAAGTCATTCCTCTCACAAAGATGATTTCTCCATTAAAAGTATTAGTAAGTTATAGACATTTACTCTTCCTTAAGAAAAAAAAGGAAAAAGGAAGGGCAACTGCAACTTCAAAAAGAGAATGTAATGACTGAATTCCAGAGTCATCCCTCACACCTGGTACAGGTACTTCCTGCAGCCAAGAAACGCTTTACGTGAACCAAGCGGAACACGCGTCTTGGAAAAGCAGTCACTTCACGTATACCATGCTGATCATAAAAATCTCTTGAAAATAAAAGTATTACCCATACATGGAATATAATCCTAAAACGGAGTAATGCGGGTTCAACATCTGTCAGTATAATAAACAACTGCAAGAATCTGCACTAACACTTCCAAGGGACAAGCAACGCTGAATATAAATATTTACCTTTAGGAACTGGGGAAAAATGTGATATGGAAAAATCTCACATCTTGAGCGGAGATTTAAGTTAAGGCATGTCAAGACTAACAGGGATTAATTATATTGAGGGGAGCAGGACAAAAATGGAACCGGTTAACAGACACTAAGTACAGTAGGGTTTGTTTCATTTTATCTGGGAACGTTCCTACCACACTTTATGAGTGAACACGGGAACATCTCCAACCAGTACACAACTGTTTAATATCCGAAAGCGTTCTGCTAAAGGAGCACAGAATCATCACATCCTGCTCCATAAGATCTCTTCCTTCTTGTGAGAACTTAGGAAACTGCAGTGTGCGGTGAGGCCCTGGCACAGGGTGCCCAGAGAAGCTGTGCCCGCCCCTGGATCCCTGGAAGTGTCCAAGGCCAGGCTGGACAGGGCTTGGAGCAGCCTGGCTAGCAGGTGGTGTTCCAGCCTTTGGGAGGGGGTGGGACAGGATGAACTTTAAGGTCCCTTCTAACCATTTTGGGGTCCTCTGATGCTGTACTTAGCTTAGACTTGTCTCCATTTTAATTCTCTTTCCTGCACGTGAAGATGTTGCTTATTTTTGTAACGGGTCAAGTTCTGACGACAAAAAAACGTCTATTCAGCATTTACTCAGGTAAAATGGCAAAATCAACATGCACGTGTTAAGTATTTCTAAAACAATTTATTTATTTAGAAACAGTCAATACTTAGTAAGCTTCTAGAATTGTGAGAAACATTACTTTTAGTTTACTCAGATAAAATCCAAAATTCCGTTTTAACAGATTAGATTACTGATTTTGTTTAAATCCTGCTTTAAGGGAAAGAATCCAGATCTGTTCCTGGGGCAGGCCTCTTCCAGCAGAGAACCCCCAAGTTATTAGACATCTCAGCGATTTCTTACCAATGTTACAGATATAATTGCTGAAGTCAGTGACATAAACCTTATTTTCCTCAATTATTTGACTGGATTTTTAAACTATTACAGATATACAAATCTTTTAAGGTGTCCTCAGACATTCTGGAAAGGACATTCCACTTTCCCAACAGTTTGGCCGAAAAAATCCCTAAAATTGATATTATTTCCTTTTCATGCTAGCGTGTATATTCTCTCTGAATTGTATATGAGAATATCTTTTTTTATGTCGAATAAGAGAAGACAAGGTCATTTGATATGGGAACATGTAACTTTATCTCCTTCGCATACCGGCACAGGAATTTCGGTGGGATTTGATGGAAAACTCCTGCTCCCTCTACTGGATCAGCCCCAGTAAAGCACCAATATTTCATCACAAATCCGTCAGTAAATGGGAGAAATGCCACAAAATCCCACGTCTCCAAAATACGAGTCCCGTGTCCTGCGTTCTGGGGCCCTCATTACAAGAAAGAGAATGTCCAGGAAGGGAATGGAGTTGGAGAAGGGGCTGGAGCACCAGGAGCGGCTGAGGGAGCTGCGGGGACTCAGCCTGGAGAAAAGGAGGCTCATGGGGGACCTTCTGGCTCTACACGTGTTCTTAGAGTTGGTGACGGTCACACGTGTGAAAATCTCGTCTGACAGAGCTGGATGAACCCCTGCTCCCCTCAGAGCTCACACAGGAGCATAAACCAGTACGGGCTGAAAAACAATGGAAGGGGTGAGTCAGTTAATAAAAAAAACCTATAAGCACAGCAAAGGACTGAACAGACCTGTTTTATTTAAAAGCTATGACACAAGTTAGGCTAATATCTGTGGTGTTGTTATTTAAAAAGCAGGTATTTGTGAATCAGAAGGCAATAAATATGTATTATTCTAATATAGCCTGCTAAAATTCCCTCTACAATAGTAGTGCAGGAGAGAAGCAGAAGCTTCATTGTCCAAACGTCTTGTATTTACTTATCTGGGAAGAGAGTTTGGTGCATGAGCAAGACATATTCTGATCAAATAAATCAAAATACTAAGAATCAATCAGCATGCTTGTGTACATATACAGCTTCCCAATATATTGCCTTCTTCGGAAGGAAAACACCAAATTACGTAAACGCAAAACAAACTTTCCAGAAAGGTCAGTTCATGCTTAAATAAACTCAAGGACAAACTTTACTGTGGCCAGAGGATTTGTCAACATACTCAAGCCTTGATTAAAAATGGATTCACGAAAAACCAACCGTCTTTGTGGAAGATCTGAATTATTATTTGGATGGAATACTTTGAATATGTGGATATAATCATTATTCGGGACCATAATACATGATGGGTCTTTTAATACCTCACTTCTAACACTTTCTTAAACTAAGTTACCCGACATCTATAGGACCCCACCAGCTGGATCTTATAACTCGGCAATTACTTTCAGAAATGAAACTGAAAAAGCAATTGTGACTCTCAAACTCTTCTGGGGCAAAAATTATCCTTAGACTTCCACAAGAGATCAGACAGATGAGAAACTGCACAGAGATCTGGCCAAGCAGCAATGAGACCTTCACAGAAGCACCTTTTATCTTCGAAAGGCAGGAACCAAAGGAGAAGAGCATTTGACAGGGGCCCTTTCAGTCCTGGAATTAAAATATAAAGTGGCAGGTTCCAAAAAGGCCCTATAAATACATTGGAAGTGAGAAGTAATTGGGTCTTCTGTGAATCAGAAAAGAAGATTTTTTAAAACCCTACACCAAAAATGTTCTGAATGACAGACAGGCTCCTGGCTGGGAAGCTCCAGATAAAAATTGTGCATTTTATAGTTAAGAACAAGCAAGATGTCATTTCTAACTAACTCAGAAGAGAAAAGTAGACCCTTACCCTTTAGGCTAAGGATTACATGCCTCAGCTACTCAGATTTCAGAGTACACACCTGGCACAGGTTATCCAGAAAAGCTCTGGCTGCCCCTTCCCTGGAGTGTGCAAGGCCAGGTTGGATGGGGCTTGGAGCAACGTGGTCCAGTGGAAGGTGTCCCTGCCCGTGGCAGGAGGATGGGACTAGACATTTAAGTTCCCTTCCACCCCAAACTATTCTGGGATTTATTCAAGGGGATGGGAGGATTCATCAAGATCCTGTCAGTGACAGGGTAACAAATGCCTTCTGTATATTATCAGGTAAATTGTCTCCTTTTAAATCTGCTTTTAAAGTATCAAATTTGTAGTTTGCCAGAACTGCAAAGCAAATAGATATAGCAAGAATTGAGCTTACAATACTGCATGCAACACAAATGTACGCAGAAGATTTACTGATTTTTTTTCCTTACTGTGTTGTAAAGAAATACAAACTTAAATATATTTATCTTAAAAAAATCTAGGCAGCAATGAATTAATCTAATGTCATGTAAGAGTTCAGGAGATAAACAATTATCTGAAAAATTATTTCGCAGAGTAGGGATGTGTGCCACTTAGTCACAAACAATATAACAAACCTGATCATCTCGTTTTCCCATTTCCTCTCTTGTCCTGAAGAATGCCAAAGAGAACTTCTCAATAAAGCAACTTCTTTCAAGGGCAAAATTGCATTAAATTAAACATACAGTACAGACACTAGGCGTTAGAGAGAACCTCATCAATTCAATTCTGTCGTATTATTTTTCAACATATAAATAAGAAAACCCATTTCTTCCTTCTGCTTTGCCCAAAAACAGACTGTCGAATCACGGTGCTTCAGAACTGACAATTTTTCATTCACAAAATAAGAAACACAGATTTGCAGAGCATGGCACATACAAGATCCTTAATATTGCTTCTGGGAGATAAGCCAAAAGGAATACTAGGGCCTGTTAGCAGCACATCTGACAAAGAGAGGGCTTTGTACAGAAATCGCAACCTAAGGTGATTTGTCTACGAATGGTTTTCCAAAGGTATCATCAAAGGACTTGTACTTTCAAACAGCCAATGTGACACAAATCACAAGAGGATGGAGTCATCTGCTCACGTGTCTTCTCGAAACCTGTCTTTTCATGCAGGTACCTCCCTCGCACTAACCACTCCTGCTACAGGACACCAAGGAGTTCCTACGGAAAGGAAATCTCCTCCATAAAAGCAACGGAGAGCCACCACCTCGGGCCTGAATTCCTACGGTGCCTTTGCAAAACAGACTTTTACCCGCTTTGAGGCCCACGCCAAGTACAACGCCACGACGCATGCTTGAACTTCCCAGGACAAGTGCCTTCGGGATCGACCAACACCCCAGGCATCAGACACTGGACAACTGATGTCCGAGGCCTAGGGCATCAGTGCTGCCCCATGGCAAAGCCCCACAACTCTCCTTCCCCAAATGCCACACGGGCAGGAGGATACTAGAAACGGCCAAATTCTGGCAGTGTGAGAAATACAGAACGACTTGCTTAAATCAAGGGAAAACAGCCCATTTTTCCACTGCCTTTACCACCACTGTGCCTCCTCATCCTCACCTGGGGTTTCCCGAGGAAGATCGATATGAACATCCGTAACATAAATATCCATATTAACACAGATGCACTGCATCCCAAAATATTTAAAATGTGCTGCCAGATGGCTTTAAAACTCAAAATGAAAGATCCAATTAAAAGCTCTATCCTGCCAACACTGTTTTTGGAAATAACTACGAAAGTTAAAAAAAAATGTATTTTATCGATATTTTTGTAATGTTCGGTTTTACAGTTAAAATCTCCCCCAGTCTCTGTCATGGATGGAACAGGCCAAGCCGCATGAACCAATATTAACTCTAAACTCCTTTCCTGGGACAGCAGAAAAACAAAATTGACATAAATGACGACTAAATTTGGGCAATTTCTCCTTTAATTTCAACTATTCCCATTCCCCTCTCTCCCTCCTGTTTAAAAATAAAAGCTTAAAAGAAATTGCTGCTGGTCTCACAAGTTTTGGCTGTAATAAAGCAGGTTTCACTGCCACAAGTTATCGCAGACATTTCAGAAGAAAAAGAATTTTCTTACTTTCCTTAAATGAAATGTGAACCTTGATGTTCGTTTACTACAAGATTATGTAGAACTCTTATTTGGTTTTCCCTACATCTTCCCTCCCCAATAAAACCACATTATGGTCTTTAAAATAAATGTACATATAGTTTCAAATTAAAAGTACAGCACAATATTAAGTATAATGATGTTTGCGGTCTACAAGTTCATCAACTGAGTACATCTGTTCATTAACAAAAAAGTCCTGCTAAGACCAAAACACAAATAAAAGGAACGGTTTCAAAAGTGCCAGTATTCCACACGCACAAGGAGGTGACGATTACTTACCGCTGGACCTGTTTTTGCGGTTTGACTTTCCTCCTGTAAGAAGCATCTTGAGACTGTTTCGAAACATGGCGATCACGTTCCACTCGATTTATTCCAAACACTGCGGAAAGCAGAACAACAGACATACGAAATCAACGCTCCCATTTGGACGAGAGGAAGCCGTTACGGAGAAGAGGTAAAGAAGCGCTAAAACCAAGAAAAAATGATGAAAAACTATTTTGCCAATACAATTCCTAACAACAACATCCATATAAAAGCCTACCATTCAGTTTGCTTTCAGTTATCCAGGCTTTATTTCCGGGACAACACAATTCCAGTGCAAGCTATTTTGCCAAATAATTTATCATCACACTGAAGTGGGAAAGACACAGCATTTAGCAAATCGCCTCCATTTCCCATCACTATTAAAGCCAAACCCACCAGAAGGAGCTGCTGCCCTTCCTGTTGCTCAGAAAATCAATCCTGGCAACACCGACCACAACGCCAGATGCTCTGAGGCAGCTCCCGGGCCGGTTGACTGTCAGTTCTCCTGTAAGTTGAATAAATTATCAAGAGGAGGCAAGTCGCTCCAACCCAGAGTAATCGATGCAAAAAATCAAACAGAACCGTTATCCCTATATTCTCCTTGCTGTATGTGACTCGAGGGGGGAAAAAAAAAGGTTGTCTGAGTGCTGCTGAAGATAAAAGAGTGTCTGGGATCACCAGGCACACTGACAGCCTGTGCTGGGGAACAGCCACTTATTAAAGCATGTAAAGCATCAAAACACCTACAACAAAAGCAGCTCAAACCAGACCAAAAGAATTGTAAAGAGTCTTTGATCAGTACATACAATAAACCACAATTTTCCTTCTATTGTACCCATTATATTTCATAGTTACAAGGTAACACATTCATCTTGTAAAAATAAATAAGGAATTTTTTTCCTGCAACAATATTCAGTTCCTCTTGGAGGATGCTCAGTAAATGCCATCTTGCATTTCTTCACATTTTTCTGATACTTTTGAGTCTAATAATATAATAACGCTCAGTTCAAAGTACTTTATATGTATATTTAAAGCCATTGAAAGTCCTTTTAATTTGATTTACTCACTTACTGAGAGACACCAGCGTTCCACGGCAGCAGCTCAGAGCGCACACGTCCCAAGCCCCGGTAAGCCCCAGGGATGACAGCAACTTCAGCCTTTGCTGACACAAGGAATCCTACCAGATTCCACAAACAGATTTGGCAGTCTTTGGGCACGCGTGGATGAGCATTAAAGAGAAAATGCGGAATCAGTATTTCCTTTGCATTTATAAATCACTTGACCATCACCTGGCACCCTTCTGCCACCAAAACACAAGGAGCCGATGTTCAGGCTCATTCCCGAGGCTCCTAAATGAGTCTTAGGTCCCCTTCGGAGGATCCCACTGTTAACATGACTATCAAAAAAAATTCCATCGGGGCATATGGACAATTGCTACGGGACTTTCCCCACATCGGCTCACACTGTGGAGAGAACTGAGCAGAGCTGCACCATCAGTGCTGAGCTACAACTGAATTCAATCGAATCCTGTCAAAAGAGTCACCTGGCGGGAGCCTAGGCCACGCCAAAGATGAGCCTGATAGTTTGCTAATATTTATATTTACGTGTATCTTGCACATGGCAAACAGGGCCAGGAAGTGCTGTGCTGCTACTAAGGCTGAATTAAGGCTCTGCAACAGGCCACAGATGGAGCATCCATGAATTTGCTCCTAAGAACCACACAGCGGAGAGAGAACTGATGTCCTGCATTAAGACTCCAAGTTACGGGCCAAGGGACATCCCGAGAACTAATTCCATACTCTCAGGGGACTCCTGGACTACAGGAAGATTACTCTGCCCATGGCAGGGGGTCAGAACTAGATGGTCTTTAAAGTCCCTTCAACCTAAACCACTCAGTGATTCTGTGACTCTACTTTAGCAGCACCTTCTGACGCGGTTCCTCATTGTATCTTATGCACAATATTGACATATTCTAAGTGTATGCGCTCATTAGACTTACATAGTTTATTTACCAATTAAGGTATTCACAACACAGAGGAGCAGGTGACCAAAATCAGCTGCTGGTTTTCATTTTACGCGCAGCCACGCTCCTTCGTGGCTTTGAGCAAACACGGTCACCTCAAGTGACAAACACGGTCAAGCTCTTCCTCTTTTCAGCCAACGCCACTAAGACAGAAGTAATATTTAAGAATAAGCACCCTAAATTAAAAATCCTATTTGTCGTATTAGTTCATGGAATTAGAAGCATTAAACGGCAAACAGAATTACAGTATTAGGAAGAGGTGCATCAGACAATTTTTCACCCTACCCCGTGAACTCCCTAACGCACCTCACAGCCCAGGTTAATTCCCTTCTCCAGGATCAGCAGTAGCTCTATCGGCAGAAGCAAAAGCTGTAGGAATGTGATGGGGATCCTTCACATTCCCACTGACACAGGATGCCCCTGGCAATGAGTTGGGCAACCAAGAGCTTCTACACTTGATTTGTCATTTATCTTGTTATTTGTAACCAAAGTTTACCAAACCAAATGAAGACATTGTATGAGCACAAGTCTCCGAGCACTATCAGCAGATGAATAAAAAAGGTACAATCTCTATGCAGCATTTTTACAAGAAACAGCTCAAGAATCTCCTGGTTTCTGTCCAGACACTCTGCCCCAAGTTGTTTGATCTTCTAACAAATCAAAATTCCAATTAAATACACAAGCAAAAGTTTCTGCAGCTGGAGAAGACAGTAGGTAGGATGAGGAAAAAAAACCCAAAGAGGAAGGGGTAGAAGCAGACTGAGCTCTGCAAGATGCAAACTTACACCAAATGCTGAGCTTGAACAAGTCTGCGATATCTCAATCCTTCAAGATGACTAAGGCCTATTTCAGCATTTTCTTAATTTTAAGACAGAGTTTGTAGACAGGCTGCAAAAACCACCTCATGTTTTTGGTGGCTACATATAATTATAGCCCACAGAAGTCAGTTTTGCTTCTTTTTATAGAGAGATATTGTCTGTCAGGCACAGAATTACAAAATCAAAGCAATTTTTTTGCCTATATACCACCAGCAGAACAACCAGATCCCTGTATTCTCCTCCTTTCTGATCACCTCACTAAAAATAAAACTTCATTTTACATAAAGCTGATTAGCAGAGCTAAGCTCTTGTTCAAAAGAGCGTTTGATGTCCAATGAGTCGTACAGACATTGCTGGCAAATTTTGTGCACGTCATTACATTTTGAGAAGGTAATAAATGTATATCTTAAGATTAGAAATCTGTGTTTTTTCCAGTAAGGCAAGTTTCTAACTACAAAAAGAGGAAGAGAATGCATCCTAAGTCATATGTGCAACACACATCTTTTAAGAATTTGATTTCCCCTTTAAGTCTTCAGTTCCTTCCTCACCTCCATAGGGAAAATACCTAGGTAAAGGGACAAGCATTGCAAAAACTGATTGTAGGAAATAAAATTACTGTAAACATTTTGGTCTTACAAACACTTTAAAAGAAACAGGAACATCATCCCTATATGTCTCGGGGGAAAAAAAAATGTTGTCTGAGTGTTGCTGAAGATAAAAGAGCGTCTGGGATCACCAGACACGTTCCCAGTCTCCGCCAGGAGACAGCCCGGTCAGGCTTCCTGCGCAGCACTGTGACGCTCACGGATTTCAGCGGCAGAGCCGGAGCGTGGCTGCTGCACAGCTTTAACTGAATGGGTGAAAAAGACAACTGAACCAAAAAAAAGAAAAAAAAAAAAAAAGAAAAATACCATCTTGCCAAATTGGAGGTGGTTCAACAGTTCTGTTAGCTGCCTCTTCAGATATTAATTTGTAGTTGAAAAGTGAAGTACAAGCCCATGCCAGCTCATGAGATCCCTCCCATTAACTCACTCTCCGGGTCAGGCAGCAGCAAATTAAGACAGAATTTACTTCCAGAATGTTCTTAATATTCAGCAGAAGTGTACGAACGCTATGGAGTCAAAAAGTCTCGGTACATTATGTTAATAGACATAAATATAATATTATAAATAATAATAATCACATTATAAATAATTATAATTTTATAAAGTAGAAGTATTTGCAAACTTCAATTAAAGCACATTTTTCAATGGGAATCTCACTGCTTATTCCTTTATTTATCGGCTTCTGTCCATCTCAGAAAATCCTGCCTGAGGCATCACATTCCTTCAGTACACTTTCCCTGAATTCCCCGAAGGAACAATGGAAAGGAACATTTTTAAAAAGGGTGACTTTCCAAAAAATCCCCAAAAGTCCTTTGATAGAAAATATACTCAGCTATGCAGAGTAACAGAAAAGCTTGTTACTCATAAAATATTCCATTTCAAAGGTTCTCAGTAACACGAGGTTAGCTGTTTTCATGAGGGAAGCTGAACTCACTACAGCAGAAATTAGGAAGTGTGTAACAAATATATTAAGAGGTCATAAAAAGGAACTTTTCTGAGTATTAGCTTTCAGGATTTAACAATGCGTAAATCCTAAATGAACATTTTGTGAACAAAAGAAATCTAACTTTTCATAAATTAGTGAACCATTTTCAAAGAGCATTCAAGCTTCAGGAAGGAAGAGGTAACAAGGACTTTTTCACACAAGTGACAGATTTCTAAAACTAATTATCACAAGATGAAATAAATAGAGAAATGAAAACACAACACACAACAGAGCTTTCAACAGAGCATTTACTCTACATTTAATGGGTATTGTACACAGATGCGTTCCACGGTTGCCTGTAACTGCTGCCAGACAAACTTCTCGTGCTCCTCAAATTAATTATTCAAAGTTTAACCTGAACTCTTATTTTAAATTGCCTTGAAATTCCAGAGGATGTTTTGAGAGACAGTGTGATGACAAAGGCTAAAGAACCCTTAAGCCGTACTTCGACGCTCACAGGAGATCTGGGATGGCCACAGCCACCACTGAGAACTGTCAGGAAATGGCAGAAGCTCCGTGAACTCCTTGACAATCGAATCCATTAAACTCTGCCTCCCAGAACACTCTGACTCACCACAGGGAATAACTGATTACAACAACGCTGAAGTCAAAGGAAATGTATATTTAAAAGTGTGGTCTATGCACATTTAAACACGCAGGAGCAGAATTTAGAGATTAATTCGAGAGGTTAAATATTTCCAGGAACTTTACGAATGAAAACAGCATTGTTGTGACCTAGCAGGCTTGCCAAGAACTTCCAGGATTATTTAGAAATAGGAAAACAACAAAGGCATTAAAAGCACTAAACTGTACCAATTAGAAGTCTTTAAGTAATTAAGGGTTTATTAAACAGAGTTCTCTAATAGGCTTTAGATCAACAAAATCAATTGTTTGATGTTATGTTCTCTCACAAAAGCCTGACCACTAATAACTACCACGGGGGGCCTGACGTGAAGGCCAATCTGCCCATCCACTCTTAAACAAAGTACTTGGAGGTCTCCGGACTGCCTTTCCTACAGACGCTGCACTAACTCCCATAATCCAAGAGCCCCCGCACTTGTGCTCTCTCTCATCCTCCCTATACGACCCCACTGTCTTTGCTTCTCCGACCATCTTTGACAGAAATACATAAAAACACACCCATAGAACACCTAACAGTATTCCCACTGGAAAAACACGTGCAGCAGGTCAACGTAACGTTTCCCGAGGAAGCAGGAGGTTGGCCTCGATCTCTGCTTTTATTTTATCAAATGAAGGAGCGGTTAATGCTCCAGTTAAAATGCAATTCTGAGAGCATAACAAAGTAATATTCCCATGTTTGTGAAGTTCCCAACAACATCCCTAAGGCGAATGTGGCCAAACATATTTCTTGATGAGTCTGTGGTGATTATGTTCACTCGAAGTCTGTGGCATTTACGTTCAGAGGTAATTTTTCCCCAGTTACAGCCTGAGAAGAAGGAGACAAGCACTGTATTGTTATGGAAATCCACAAAATTTAGCAGAGGAACAGCTCATTTTAGTGCTATGCTTGGAAAACAGCACTTCCAGAGGGTGAAGCTGTTTGCACCTGGAGCTGTGAAGCAGACGGACACCGCCAGGAAGGTGCAGTGCTCAATCCCCCAACGCACACGTTGAGCCTCCGTGCAGACTCGAGCTTCCCATTCTCTGTTAAGGGGAGATTGTTTTTCCTTTTGTCTGGAACGCAGTCATACATCGAGCAAGGACATTCGAGAATAAAAGCACGACTGCTCTCACAGAGAGACAGCACTGGCAGACAGCTTATGACTCACTGTGAATCCAAAGAAACTCACTACTCTCAAGCAATAACAATCCTCAACAGATAACCTGGTAACCCATAGAATACTAACAGACTTTGTAACTGTAACTTTTCAGTCAACATTTGAATTTACTTTCCTAGGCAAAGGATCTCTCCAGCAATAGTGTTTTTATTAATAGTGTTTTTATTTCAGTGTTGAAATATAACACCTATTTAAAATGAGATCAGAAACTCTGCAGAAAGAATGCAATCACTCGCCAGGAGGAAGTCAAAAGTCAGTTCTCTCCTCAACATGAAAATGTGATGACCTTGAAATCCAGGAAATTTAATTTTGAACCAGGCTTTGTAATTTTTAATAACCTGGTTTCTAATTCTAGATTAATGATACAGACTGAATTCCCAAAGGACACTCCAGTTCTCCATATACAATGTCAATTATCCAGCCTTGGAGAAAAATGATAACCAAAAGTTAGAAATGCCGTCAGCTCGCTTTCATCAATGCATCTCTGCTGCTTTTAGTGTCTTCTGCATTGCTCATAACAGTTAAAATTATTGCTTTGGTTTTAAATATTATTAGTAGCTGCCTCCATCAACAACCAGGTGAACAGGTATTTAAGCTTGAAATAAAACGTGGTACAGTTCTGCACAAGCTGTGTCTTGTTAAACTGCCTTGGAAGGAATTTTAGGGCACTTCCTACAGCTGGAATCATAGAATGGTCCAGACCGGAATGGACCTTCAAGTTCATCCGGTCCCGCCCCCTGCCATAGACAGGGACACCTTCCACTAGACTAGGTCGCTCCGATCCCCATAAAATACAGAATTCAACTGTAATTGACAGTTTTGCTTGGTATTCACGGTGCTCCCAGAACCATAACAGCAACTTCTCCTACGGTCTTAGATTAATAATTACGTACGCAAAACTGTAAGACATTCCATAAATTAATGGAAAACCCTATTTTATTTCTCAGGGCTGCCAATTACCTCCCTGCTTTCAATTTTTCATTTCTCTGGAAAACCAACTAAAGAGCCAGTAACCACCACAGCCCTTCCATGGGAGCGGGGAGGTTTCATTCAGTCAAGGTCAAGCAAGGAAACCTCCAAAGGCAGCTCCCCCTGCAGCGCTAACGGGGATCCCCATGACAGAAGGAATGTGCCACAGCCTCTGCGGAGACCCCAGCTCCCACACAGCCCTGCCCTGGGCTCTGCCCCACCGGCTGAGCAGCATTCCGCTGCTCTGCGAGAGGACGGTCCTCGTTTGAATTCTCTTTCCGGCTTCTGCAAACTGTCAGTGCCCCAAATCACCTGAATGCCCCAGCATTTAGCCTTTGGCAGAAACTGTCTGGTCAGAAAGACTCTCGGCTACAAGTTTCCAAGTGTCCGATCGCATAGAGCACAAGACCGGCACGGAACCCAAATCCAAACAGGTTCAGATCAAGGAAGACTTTTATTAGATATTCCTTCATGTGATTTAAGTCCCTGGAGGGGGGAGTTTTCATGAGGGCATGGAGTGACAAGACAAGGGGAGAATGGCCTTAAGCCAAAGGAAGGCAGGGTCAGATCAGATATGAGGATGAAATTGTTCTCTGTGAGGGTGGGAGGCCCTGGCACAGGTTGCCCAGAGAAGCTGTACCTGCCCCATGCCTGGAAATCTCCAAGGTCAGTCCAGACGGGGCTTGCAGCAACCTGGTCTAGCAGAAGGTGTCCCTGCGTACGGTAAGATGTGGAACTGGATGAACTTGAAGGTCCATTCCATCCCAATTCATTCTGGGATTCTACGACTCTAAAAAAACCTGCATTCCTTAGATCCTAAAGAGACAAAAGAAAAAACTGATATTAAAATATTTATTTGGCATTCTCCACAATTCTTTTAAACGGTCCAAATCTGGGTACTTGTAAGCACCTCAGGTGAGTGAGTGAGTGAGTGAGTGAGTGAGTGAGTGAGTGAGTGAGTAAAGAGAAATTTTTTTTTTTCCAAAAGCAGCAATGTTACAATTTTTAGAAAACGGAAAAAATTAATGGAATAACTAAAAATAACTCCTTAGAGATATTTCTGTTTGCTGCCATCTATCTTCTTAATACAGCTCTTAATGTGATACCCTGTAAAACAAAGAGCAGGAATGGCCTGTGCTGTCTGAACTGCAGACAGGCACTTACAACCCATCATCTACTCAGGAACTCCCCATCTGCATTCCGCAAGCGGATCCAATGAATCTGCTTTGTGTGGAGCTTTTAAATAGCAGAGCTTTTATCTGCTCACAGGATTACATCAGAAATCTTTATGTGAATGCAGCAGATATCAGTAGGTTGTCAATAAAAACTGATTGCCATTAAAGTGCTTTTATTCTTTAAATGCATTTAACCCTGTAATTATATTTGTAAATTGTACTATTGAACTGCATGAAAGTTATAAATTCTGACATGTTGTATCACAACAAATACACTTAGACACTAATATAACAACAGCTTTGGTGGGGGAGAATCACTTTTAGAATTATTGCCTCTGGATTAAACACACAAATCACAACTGGCATGTTTCAATCAGATGCAACATTCAGTCAGGGTTTCTGAAGATAATTATAAGTTTGGAGGGCCAAAACCTCTGGCCTGTGATATGGCTGCAAGTCATAATTTTTTCTTTTTTAATTATTATTATTACAAAACTATTCCTTTTCTTCTTACTGTATCAGCATTGTTTTTCCAAGTTCTGTTAGACTTGGCGGGGAGAAGGTAACAGTCCAACATCTTAACTCTCCCCTCCCAAACCGGTAACTGTCCGGTTACCACTTTGTTCCGCTGGTTTCCTTCTCAGGCACAAGGTGGGCATTGGGTAACACAGTCCTCACCGGGCACCGTCCTGCCGACTGCTGAACTGCTGCAGGCTTCAGACTCCTGCCTCTGCCCACGAAGCTAACTGCTGGCAAGTGGGATTTTTGCCCATAAAATCCAGCTAACGACTCCAAATTGCCATCCAGGTTTGCAAATGTAAAACATGACAGTGGCACAGGAATATTCCCGAGTTCCACCGCAACGACGGTAATAAAATGAACGCTTTCTGCCAACAGAGTCGGGTAATTTATGTCAGGAACAACACAAAGGGAAACAAAACCCACTGAGAATGTCACAAGGCCCTCCTGTGACACAGAACAGCAGGAAACCTCACTTCAGCCATGGATCCTTCTGCTGACTTTGCAACCAAATGCCATTTCCTTTTCTTTTGAACAATCCTCAGCCCAGAACATATCAATTCAACCATACATTTCTTATAGGATGTTTACTGTTCCAGTGCATCCATCGCTTTGTCGACATCCATCGCTATAACAGAAATTATCCACTTTAAATAGTTTTTGATAATCCTCTTTGTTTGGGACCTTTTCATTGCTTCGGACAACATCTGAATGAAGCCATCACGGACAGAGATGCTCAGATGGTTGAGAATGAACAGGTATTATGTAATTTTCAGAGTAAGAGAACAAAGAAATGCTATTAAAAAGTACAAGTCAGTAATAGTGCCACAAAGCCAAATAAGCAAACGCTTAAAAACTATGCACTTGGGACAGGAGGTAGTTAAATAACTCAGACACAAAGGAGTCATCTTGCAGTCCCAAATAATTTCTTGCTTATATAGCTCTGTAGGTAATAACCACTGAATTCTCCTGCAGAAGAATGTGTTAAAAACAACTAAAGTGTAAAACAGCACAAAGCTGCACGTTCATCAACCCTGTAACATCCTTCACGTCTAGGTTCAAGTACTTCTTTAAAAGAGCTTTTCTTATATTCTTTTAAACCCTTAAGTATATGGCATTCAAATTAACCCAATTTTTCAAAATCCCCGTGCATGAATGCACCTAAAAAAGGCATAAAATCAAAGCCAGCTGAGTGACTGCCCAAGAGAAGGGCTGCTACCTAATGCAGGAATTACTGAAACAGGTAAGAATGGTTTATGAAAAAAAAAATCCCAGTATTCTTGACACTTTCAGCTGTCAGAATTGAGCACCTTCCTGTCACTCTAACACAGAAAACTGCCTATATAAGGAATGAATACTTTCAGGTACATCGACATACACTGCAGCTGCAATATTTTCCTGCCAATCTAAAATCCACGAAGAAAAAAAGACTTAAAGCTTTAAGATTTGAGGCAGAAACCAGAAAAGCTGCCATCCATGGCAACTTGACTACATAATCTGAAATCATATCACAACATCTGATTTCGCAGCAACAAGTTTGAGAAGTCTCTTGAGATATCTTGAGGTGAATACCACCCATCCTATATTTGAAAATACTGAACATTAGTTCTGAGCAACACTCAAGTAAAAGGCTGAAATAAGACTAGTTTTCTGCTCGTCCTAGAGTAAACAAAGGAACCTTTTTCTCCCCTCAATCCAAGCAAGCAGGTAACAATTCGCAGCAATTTTGCACAGCTAATTGAATCTGAAGCCTCTGAACCAAACATAGCACGAGTCACATGTATCCTGATCTCAACCGTTTAATTATATTTTCCCAGAGAAATTAGCAACTTACTCATATTTTTATCAACAGAACATTAATACACAGACATCAAACACAATGACCATCTGTCTTCCAAAACCAAAACTACCCCGATGATCAGAACATGCTGCTCAACCAGTCCTGCTGGAAAGCAAAGTCTCTGAAATGGTCTCATGAATAGGGATTTCCATCTTCAGATGAGGTTATTTTTCTAGTTTTGGCTGTCAGATGCACCAGCTGGTACTCATCTGATAAACTGAGTAAGTTTGGATGGTATTCTAAAGTCAAATCACAGTTGAAACTCCTTGCCCATACATACATGTTGGAAACAAAATACATACTAACTAAAAATAGTATTGATTCCAGTTCTAACTTGCCTAAATTAATTTTTAAGCAAAACGTGTGTTTTAATGACGTCTGTCACGTAACAAATCAAAGATCAGGAAAACGACAACATTCTTTAAATTATTGTCACGTAAATATGACCCACCTAATTTCACTAGGGACTAATCTGTTTCCATCATGACAAAGGGTTTGTCTTCTTAACTTTATATTCGCTAATTAAAAGTAAGATTTGAAGTGCACATTACCACACATAATGATTGTACTTATACAGTTCATTACACAGGAACGTAGACCAGTGATAAATCAAGAATTCCACAAATAAAACCATACAACATAACATCCAGTCCAGAATTAGATACGTCTTGGCTGATTTTCAACAGTATTAAGCAAGCATCCACTCTCTCGTATTTTAAGTTGGCAACAGTTTCTTCATGATCGTCACTCTAAATAACTATGGGAAAGCATCCAGACATCAACGGAATTATGAAAAAAAAAATCAGAAACTTGACCGTGCTTTAAATTAAGATATTTTGCTTATCACGTGTGTCTTAAAACAAAAAAAAATCCCACCCTGTGCATTAAATCTAGATGACATCTCCATTCTGGTCTTAACAACTCAGACTCCTGGTTTTATATGAACATTTTAAGGAGTTCCCATTTTATTTTCTGCTAACAAATTATTCCGACCTATTCAGGGAGGATCGCACTTTTCAGCATCTTAATCGTGTTTATCAAAATTTACAAACTTATCTATCTTCCACCTTTTCCCCAGCAATCTGCGAGCAGGACATGTCACCGTTCTGTTGTTGCAGCACCTGGTGCTCCCCGGCCCTCATCTCTCTCGTGTCTTCACACTCTAATTACCATCCTATGTTTAATAACTCTGAATACAACCTGTCTGTTCACTCTCCCTCCTCTCTCTCAGATCAGTTGTCATTTATTAACCGGCTGGTTTGGGTCCCGCACTCCCCATGCCCAGGTGATGAGGAAATGATGGGTTATGGTCAAGATGCACGAAGAAAAATATTCTCCTTCCGGAGTAATTCAAGGCTAGAGGACTTATTGTAATTGTCTGACTTTTAATAGATGTCAGCAAATACAGATGAGAAGGGGGAGGGAGGAGAAAGAGGAAGGGTACAAATAAAGGAAGGAAAACCAAGCTGATGTTCCTCTAATGAGTAATATGCAAAAGCTCGCCATCTGATATCTATGCTGGGCAAAAGCAGCTTCTGGAGGAAAACAAACAAAACACAGTTGAAAAAAACACCAGGTTTTTCCTGGAGCTTTCCTACAATATTTCCGGAGTATTCCACATTTTTGCCGTCAGTATATCTACATGTTATTTAGTAAAATTCCGCTAGCGAGTTGTACGCAGATAAAATCCATCTCCTCGAGGAAAATCTAGAATTCCCAGAGGCATGCCAGTAACACAATATGAAATCTGGAGACACCTTTCCTTTATCTAAAAGGCAAACAGCTATAAATATTGCATCTTTCCATCAAATTAGGCACATCAAACACATAAGTGAAGTGATTAATATTTTAAATAGTTTCTTATTTGGAAGAAGATAATAAAACTGATTTTTATTAAGTATTTATACTTTCAATAATCATTTACTGTTTCTGTTTTATTTTAAAAAAACCCAAAAATCAGATCAAATCCCACTAGCACAAGCACTTCAGATACAACTATTTATGAAATTCAGGATATTCTTTTGGATATTCTATTATTTTCATTCTGACAACGTGTGTCAGAATGAACCAAAACCACTTGAAAGTTCACCCCAGGTTTGGAAAATCTCACAAACAAAACCAGCCTTGACAGTCAGGAAACAAGTGCTTTGTTATAGCCGTGGCTTTGTCAGCATCAGTTTCACGGAGATTTGGGGTTTTTTTTTCTTACGGAGAACTCAACAGTCACTATATACAATCTATGTGGAACCAAAACTATTGTTTTCTCTGGAAGGGAGTCTGGGGGGGTAAAAAAAAGTTAGACTCTTTGTTAAAAAGCATTATATAGTGTACATAAAAAGTTCCAAAATAGAACAATACATAAAAACTACTTCTTGATCTAAATTAACTGTAAAAATCAAAACCGGATGCTCTTTCTCACGATAAATGATAAATGACTAAGTGTATCCAGTGTCAAAAGGAAATACATATATAGGTTTTCATGGCATCGAAACCTGTTCCAATTAAGAGACGTGATGTTTACTCCTAAACCACAGTGAGCGAGGCCCAAGCGGAGACTGTTCTTCCCCAAATGAGCCCCTATACAGTGCTCAATCTCATTTTTAATCACATCCTGCAGTTCACACCGCAACCGGCCACACCGCATCATTTCTTACGCATGACATTAATATTTATTCGAATTTTCTTGCAAAACTTATCAGTCAGTCAACAACTTGTCGTGCTTTATGGTTGGTTTTTATTTTTTTCTTCCTGGCTATTCACAAAGAGCCTGAGCTCAGAATATGGAATAGCAGGCCTGCTGCCAGCAGACTTCCTGCACTCCAAGCTTGAAGCATATGGATAAGCTCTTAATACTTAATACAGAAAGATACTTCTTGAATGCAAGCAGGCAGGACTGGCTTCACACACAAGTTCAGCATGAGTGTCTAGACTATGAGCAAAGTGCCAGCAGATACAAATCTGGGGATTTGTAGTACAGACAGTTGACGGAAGAGGCTTACGCTGCCCAAATTCCAGAACCCCAGATTGTGGTCCGCACTTGAATCCATCAGACACAAGAGCACAGGTGGCAGAATGTGACATCTGAGAAGGGTAAATAGATCCCCACGTCCACACTCAGCTCTACTGCATCTACAGCTAAACAGGTAAACATTAAGTCTACAAGATTACTCTGCACATTATATTACTCTTAAACTGGGGAAAACAAACCCAGAGCACATGGTACATAAAGACAGACTCATCTTTCGGAAGGTCCGTACGGTCACTCGGTTTCCGGATAACGACGAACAAGCTAAATAAGTTACGTGACTTAATCTTCCCTTAAAGATTCTTTCATCCAAACTTGGAAAGGTTTTTCATTTGTCTCCATTTATGAAGAATGTTTATTTGCATCTGGCTTTTAGTGGTTACGCCAGAGTCAAAAACCTTGACTACACAATAACAACACACGCACATGTCACCAGTAAAGGTGACAGCCAGCCCCCTGTAGGGCCTGATTTGATCTTTCAGCCACCTGTCTGTGAGGACAAAAGCAATGCAAAAGTTTAAGTTAATCATAATGGCTTTCTTAGCGCAAAATTTTAACCGTAACAAAGCAACGTTAAGAGAACACGCGGTACGCAGTTACATCGCGTACCTAAAAGCCATACCATGGATTTGGTTTACATGAGTGATGAAACTTCTTACAAAAAATTAACTAACTGAGGTGACTATTCCAAAATGGTGCCTTCCTATCTCACTCAAACTATATTTCTTAATAGAAATAATTCGGTAAACAGATTAAACAACCACATGCGCACACTTGCAAAGTAACATTTGTTAACTCACTTTAAAAATTTGTACGTGTACCCACCAATTTCAACTCTGATTTCTACTCCCGAAGATCTAAACTACAGTAACACAACATGGAAAACCGACTCAGTGCAAGGACTAGGGGGTGCATTTAGTAGGCTTGGACGGTGTCCTTATTGACCAGATTCGGTAGGCTGGACTTCGGGACTTTTTACCAGAGACAGAAGTAGTTAAAAAAAAAAAACAACAAAACAACAACCACACACGAAAAAACCCAAACTCAAAACAAAACAACAAAACCCATACAAAGAAATCAGAGTCCAAAGCAAGGCTTAGACACTTTGTGAGGATTCCTGCAGCTACAGCTATGCAGGGGCTGGGAAGATCCCGGCAAAGTCCCTGTGCAGAGACAATGCATGCTGACAGGAAAGCAGCTTCATCTACCCAGAAAACCTGATAAAGACCAATGAAAGCCCTCTCTGAAAACCTATCTCTGCCTACGCAGAAATTTTCTCTACACTTATATTTAGTATTGACAGGATCTGAGCAAGTCTGCAACAAGAACCCAGGTCTGAACGAGGGCACAAATTCAAATTCACAATTCCCCCTAGACTTCCCTTGCTCTGCGTACAACATGTAAATGGTATTTTTCAATTGTCATTTCAGATGTTTTACAGTGTTTCGAGCTGCTCCTGTTTTTCTCTATTTATAGTGCTGACTATTTTGACTCAGACTACATGCTGAGAAATTAACTTGTTCATACTCTAAGCTTCCAATTTTTCGAGATCTGTTTGAATCCTTTCTTCCTATCCCTGCAACACCTTGAAAGCCAATGCCATCCTCAGGTTTTACCAATATGCTCTCAATTCCTCCATCTGGGTTACTAAGCAACCTGTTAACCAGCTCTGCATCCGCTGTACAGCACTTCTGATGATGCTACATCCAACTCTTCAGACGAAAATACCACAGGCCCACCATACCGAAGTGCTTCTAAAAGCAATCTAGAGAATTTTCCAGCTCATTGCAAAGTTTTTCTTATCATTCTAGAGCAGCAATTTGCTCAAGACTAGTTAGCAGCGCCAAAGATAAGGACTGAGATCTTCAGTTCCCATTGGGCAAAGCCTAAATCAAATCAACGGACCACTCCATTACACGGCCTTTACAAAACATTCCTCGGTCTTACGGATTAATCAAGTCGAGGCTTACGTAATTGCAAAAAAAAAGACAACTTTTTTTAGCGCCTAGGAGCTGGTCTAGCAGGCATCACAGCCATACTCCTCTGACTTACTCCCCTCACACTTTCTCTCAAATGCCAGCAACTAAAACCCCAGCAGAGCCCCCCGTGATGGAAAATACTTCTCACATCGGCAAAAATAAATACTTGCATCTCTTTCTCTTTGATAACGCACACTGATTTAGAATGACACCATTTGGCCTGCGATCACAACTTGTAACTGGCAAGAACTCCCACTGTTATTACTTTTTGGGATAACTGCTACCCACGTAGTGCCAGATGGTCCCTTCCACCTCTGCTGAGGAGGTGGAGCAGCACTGCCTGCTGTCAGCATTACAGCTTCTTCATTTTCTCCAAGTCAGAGACGATATTACCAGTCTGAAGGGAAAGAGGGTGGACACACGTAGCTCCATTACAGTTTCAGCCTTCAAAGAACAGCAGTCCTTTCTTTCATGGTGCCTGTCACACTAAGCCCCCACTCCAAAAGACAAGAAAACAAGGGACGTCATGACCCCGATGCAGGTATTAACCGAAGGCTGGTGCCGATGGAAAGCTGCTCAGAACTCCTCCATATTCTATTCCATAAAATCTCTGGAGGATAGAAAGTTGTTCATCTGTCTGCCTGCTAATCTGCCCTTTGCTGAAGACTTTCCTCTAGAGCACTTGCAGGAACGGCCTGGCTAATCCCATTCCAATTATCTACTCAGTCACTGACCCCTTCTGCTCCCAGATCTGCACCGGACACCAAGCAGAGCTGAGACAGAGAACCAGGAATCCGCCTGCTCTGAAGGAGCCTGGAGAAACGGGAGTAGCACAAGGGTCTTAGGCCTGAAAAGATAACACTTTTTCGACCAATTTCAAATTGCAAGCACCATAAATAAAAAAAAAATGCTGCCATCCATCTATCCATCCATCCCCCAGTCCCGGTGAACTACAGAACGTATCGGCCTTTCCCACCAATACCTCTCAGCATTAAAAACATGGAACTAATTTCTACAAAAGCACTTTGTACCTTTATCTTCTTGTCACTAGGCCTCTTCACACCACTATCTGGAACACTAAGGGCATCCTACCGTCAAAAATAATTTCTAGACGGAGAATAATCCTACGCGAGACAATGGAAGATAAGGCGAAAGGGAAAATCATCCCTTTTTTTTTTTGTTATTAAAGAGTGAAATAAAAGGACCAACCACAGGAATATGCACACTTCACTGTTCAGCACACTCTGGCTGCACATTGCTCCTGTACTTTCTTATACACCTTCATTAAAAAGGCCAACTTTAGGAGATCCAGACCGAGAAGGTAAAATAGCAGAAGCTCACTTTTACTGATGGAAAAAGGCAGCACCAGAATCTCGTGCGCCAGACCGGTGGGACAAAACAGGACTGTTAACTCCACTTAATCAGCTCTACTGGTGAGCAATTTCAGGGCAAGAATGCCGGGAGGAAGGCAGTAAAATGTGATTATTCCTTTTACCTTACACTCAGACATCTGGTTCAGCACAGTGGAGAGACCACCAGCTTTCAGCAGCAATCACCGGCTGGACGATGGGACAGGGCAGGCAAAACTTCCTCAAAGAGCAATAAAAGATAAGCCCTATTTTCTTTCGTGTTCCTTCTGTAAAATAATAAAGCCAATAAGCAATATTCCATCTAACAAATGCAGAAAGAAATCCTCCAACATTTATACCTCCAGATACAGGACCAGGAATCAATTCACATTTGTTTCTCCTCAGTGTCTCTTCTCCCAGTTTTCCCTGTATTTTCTCCTTAGAGATGCAGTTCAACTAGTCAGCTGAATTTCATAAGCGGTGCGATACAAGCTTCAGGCTTTAAGTGTTACACACTGGAAATCTGCAAAGGGTCACCGATCTCTGAAAACCAAGTCAGCTATTCCAATGGCAAAAAAAGGGAACGTATGGAAATCCGGACGCAAAGACAAATAATTCCGAACAACGAGCAGACCTTCTGCCATCTCACGTGCGACCTACTCTAAAAGAAACTATCACAAATTTACAAATTAAAAAACGTGAGGAAAGAGCAGCCAGAAGGCTTGTCTCCATTCTTCCAAGCTCTGGGAAGGCCGGGATAATGGTGGACACACTTTTGGTATTTGCGTATGTTCACAGCACAGCAAGGAACAAACGCGGCTTTGAGCCTGCTCCGCTTTGATCGGCGCAGTAAGGTCACAAATGCTTGTCGGATGACTTTTCAGTAACTTCTGCGAAATGGGGCACCATGAATGGAACTGCTTGTGGTGCAAGAAAGGATCATTCATCTATCCCAGGACCTCCACTCTGGACATACCACTTCAATTCTTTCTCATTAAGTAGAAGCGAAACAATTAATGAGCAACAAGTTGCTCCGAGACTCTGAAATTACGTATCTGAAAGACCTCTAACAACAAATCCCTCCCCAGCCAAACAGCAAAATTAACAGCAAGCCTGCCCTTACCCTGCAGAGCTCCCAGTCTGCTCAGGAAGATGCTCCTTCAGTCACAAATATGTTCTTTTCATAAAGGACAAATAAATAACAAATACTGGTTAGAGCTGAAATGTCAACATGCATGATTCATCACTCTCTTCATTAGCGATGCCAGTTCGAGAGACAACACCACTCTCCCAGATTACTTCCCTGCCATTAGCTCACACAACGTCGCTCCTCAGCAGCACCAGGGCTCCAGCAGCGTGCAGAGACCCGCCCGTATAGGAAGAGTAACGCGAACTCACCGGGATCCTGTACATTCCTCGAGTATCTATGTGTGCCTCTGCCAAACTGGCTCTTAAGAATTCCTACCTCAGGTTACTTCTTCAGTAAAGCTAAATAATCCTCGTCTTTACAAAGCAACAGGACTGGTGGGAGAGGAAGGGGGGAAAAAAAAGCTACTCAAATATTTTTTTTTTTCAAAAAAAGCAATTTTTAGTAAATAAGCCCTTCACCCAAAGCAGGAAAAAACTTTACCAAAATCATCTAAAACTGACCGAGGAAGCAAAACTTAGACGGAAGTTTGCTTTGTGCACAATACATACAAACACAACAATTACATACATTTCTTAAAAACCTTGAATAAGTAACGACTCCTTCGAAATCGAATAACGATGCGACGTGACACAACCCGAAGTTGAGTCAAATGAGCACGTGGTACTTTTTATGTTCTATCATTACTAATTAATGTTCTCTTATGGGATATTTTACAAGATAGAGTTTCTCACGCCACAGTATAAATTCTGTTATTTGATGAATTTTGGAAAGATAGGGGATAAATGCTACCCAGGAAGAAAGCCAGGCTGCTCAGAGAACTCAATGGATTATTTAAAGATTTCTCTTCCCGAGGAGCTGAAACACCACGGTCCCACTGCCACAGCACTCAGAACGTACCGCGTTTTTATTCGCGACCTAGTAAAGCGACTTCTGCTCTCTCATCAGAATCCCACAGGCAATTCCATGGCTCAATTCCTCTCCAGTGTGCCCAGCATCCTCATTAAACTAGATCCTTTCATCACAGGCTGCTGAAGTAGAAACTTGAGGAACCCTGAGATAGGACAGCTTCACAAGGGACAATTCCAAGGCTAGGCTGTAAATTCCCAGTTTCTCCCTTTCTAATGCAAGTCTGCAAAACAAGCGCTATTTCCTCTATGTAGAGTTTGTACTCAAAGAAATTCCTTTTTAAATTAATGTAAAACAAACAACTGCATTTTAGCCCCATACAATAACAGGACTGGAACCGCTCTAAGTAACATAATTAGATTATGATTAGCTCATAAAATCCAACTGGCAAATAAACCAGAGATGAATGACCCAGTTCACTGGATCAAGTATTTGCAGGTGCAGTGAGCTCCAAACACTAATTTACCTCCAGTGAGTGCAACAGGCATGTTCTCCACCTTCAAGTTAAAATGAAGGTGCCATTCTGGCCTGGGCCGGAGCTAATTTTCTTCGCGGTAGCTCACACGGGGCCACGTTTTGGTCGAAGACTTGAACTACAAGAGTCAAAAACAATCAGCAGGCTCAGTTCTATCACCACTGACGACCACAGTGATCTCCCAAAGCCCTTACCGGTAACGTCACCGTGTCCCACATCACCGGAGCTTTGCGCGTCCTACCAATGCTGAAAGAACTTCTAGAGGTCGGCACGTATTTATCATGTCAGAAACGAAGCATGAGACAACCTCAAATTACTGATCGGGCTGACTGAGAGGGTTATAACCAATGACGTATCAAAGGCCGCAAGACTACGAGTATTTGTGTAGTACTAAACGGAAACCGTTCGCTCCCCGTACGCCTAAAGGTGTCATTTTAAGGCTTTGTGCGATACTCCAGACACAAATTCCCAACCCCCATCAAGCAGCCCATGGCTGCCATAAAGGATAGATCTGGCCACTCTATTTCCTACTCCTGCATCGTCCTCCTGTCACTTTCACGTTCCACAGGCCAAGTTCAATTTGTTGATCCAGCAAGAAATGAACTTCACAAAATAAATAGCTGTCGTTCACACAACAGCTGCTCAAAAGTTCAACGTGGCACAAGACGGAGGGTCCCCAAGGTTGCGGGTGGGAGAACGGGGATGAGAGGTTACTGATTCGGCACCGCTTCTTAAAATGTGCCGAACCTCATCAAGAAACAACACTGAAAGCCATTGGCTCATCTTGATGTCAAAGGAAATTATCTTGTCAAAGGAAGCAACTGTTGCGGTTTAAAGAAAATTCATCCTCAAAAGTTGAAAGAATCAAGGCTTTTAGGTTAAAAAGACAAGAAATACGGATTTTGTTTTTGAAAAAATTTAAAAGCAGAAGATTTTTTTAATGTTGCAAACCATGGGATTACAGGCGTTACCAGGCTCTCAGCTGATCTCACGCTTAATCGCCTCTAGAAAAGGTGAACCTTGGTAAAACGTAAGGAAGGACATAATCCTTCTCTTTTTCTAATGAGAAAAACCATGCACAAATTTGGGAGGGTCACAAGTCCGTTATATTTGTTTTTTAAAGTACCAAAGGGTTGTTTTAGTTTTTTGGCTTCCCTCTTACTGTTTTTCTTTTGCTGTCTAACAACAAAGTAAGATATACTACTGTGATTTTTAACAAGCATTCTGAAACCAAAAAAAATACAAGATTATAACCTAATGAATACATAGTAAAAATAAATGTGTCACAAGCAGGCCTGGCATTAAAGCATTCTCCTGGAAATATATATAAACCCAAATCTGCAGAACTCAGAGTGCATAATGCTGTGCGTGACACACATTTGGGCCTTATGCCATTTGTATTTATGGTCATTAATATTAATAAACGAGAATTTGCAAGCAAGAAGTTAGGGATGCTCGTCTGTAACGTATTAAAAAATTCATCTCGTAAAAATTCCCTGCACATAACAGGTATGCCTGTGGATTTCTCAACATCGACATATATACCTCTAGTATTTCTAAAGGTTTAACTCAAAGTAAATCTAGCATATGCAATCTGAAATTTCAAACAACCCAGAAGCTCAGACGGGATCATGGGAAAACCAATGGAAAAGACAGAAAGATGAGAACAAGTGAGGAATTCTACAAGGCAACCAATACAGATGTGGACTGTGTTTTATAAAATTATATTAGTCATCCAGTTACCCTGAATATATAACCAGTAATTCACGCTGTAATTACAAGTCCACAACAACTGCAGGCCAGCACGCTCCAATATTCTACGGCCACGGCAGAGATCCAAACAGGATTCGATCCTGCCGCTCCAATGAAAGGGGGGTAAATTTGGAATGCACGGTCTTTCACGATGCCTTTTGGACGAGTTACTACAAAAAAGAAGCACGACTCTTAAGTAGTTTATTTTCTTAGAAGCCCCAGAGTCATAAAAGCCACAGACCTCAAAAAGGCTAAGACAGTCTTTGCCTAAGCATTACCATTCTCTTTCCACCAACAGCTTCCTGCAGAACCAAAAAATGAGATTTTGATTATGGCAAGTGGCAATATATTGTATTTTCTTCATTCAACCACGGGTCCGTCACGCATTTCCCAGGTAAACATTCCTCCACACCAACTGCTAAGGTGTCTCTCACCACACAGTAAAAAGCCTCATGTGACTGTAGCCGGCAAATCCTCTTCAAAACATTCTCACCAAAAGGCACTTACTACATCGGCTCCTTTTTCCTTTTTAATTCATGCCTTAGGAATCGATGTTTCCAGGTGCGGGTTTGGAATTTAAGTTCTGAGGATTAAATAAGAAAAACAGACAACGCCCAACCTTTAGCATTTTGCAGGAATCATTCCACGCTCCAGCCTGAGCACTGCTGCTGGCAGGGTCTCCTGGCCATGTTGTTGCTCTCCACGGCACGTTCGCCGTATTTCTTCTTCTCCTCTCAATCCGACATTAATTTGCTTTCGCTCCTATACCGTAGCAACGTTGCACTCCCCAGCAGTGCTAATTAGCCTCCATAATTTATTTAAATTCTCCAGATATTCCATTTTCGTCGCACTATTTTCACCTGATAAAAGCCTAAAACCCACACCGGTTCATCGCTGTCTAAATCAGCTCACCAACACTAGCTGCGGAACTTCCCGACACAAATGGGGATAAGAAACTGCCTTTATCTTCCAGACACTCATCTGAGCGCCGTCTGCCTCATCATCTCGCGTTGCTTTTTTGCATTTCAGCCCCCAAAAACCAACCCACGCCTGTAAAGGAGAGATAGCGTGTGTCATTAGACTCCACACGCCTTACTCACCTCTCGGAGGGCGCAGAGGGAGGGGGTTTAACCCTCCCGGTCCCCGCGGCGGCGGGGGCGAGCGCGGTGCGCGTTCGCCTCGCGTGTGCGGTACCTGCGGCACCTCCCGCTAAACACGGGGCGAGAAAAACGGCCTCTCTACAGCCTCCCCCGGGCCCGAGGGGATGGATCGGCATTCCGCAGGGCGGAATAAACACCGATCACTTACCCCTGCACGCCTCTTTCTTTTTCAACAATATAGTCGATTTCTTGCTAAACAAAATGGTCAGTTTTTCACTGAAGAGACGGGATTTTACGAAACTCGCTGCTCGCGCCGACCCCGCCTTTCTCGGCGCTCGCCGCCGCCGCCGCCGCCGCCGCCGCATCCCAGCCGAATTAGCGAGGCACCGACAGCGCCGGCTCAGCCTGCCCGGCAATCGCGGGGAGGAACCCCCCGCCCCAGCCCTGCTGCTGCGGTCCCCTCGGCCCCGTCCCCCGCCCGCGGGAGGGGCGTGGCGGGGGTCGCGATCTCCCTCCCCCCGCCCCCCTCCCCGACACCGACACATCTCCGGGCGTTGCCCCCTCACGGTGTGTCCCTGTCGCGTCCCATCCCCCCATCTGTGGCCGCGGCAGCTCACTCGCACCCTCGCGCCCGGCGCTCTGCTGGTCCTTACCTGGCGCGGGAGGCTCCCGGCGGCCCCTTACAGAGCGCGGCTGCGCCTCCCTCTCACCGCATCGCCGGGAACGGCCGCCGCCGCGGCGAGCGCGCGCCCGAAGGGGAGGGGACGGGGGGCGGCCGGTCTCGCCCCTCCTCGGCGGCTCCTTCACCGCCCGCCCGCCCGCTACAGCGCCCCCCCAGCCCGTTCGTCCGTGCCCCCCGCGGCCCCCCC
>VZRF01012352.1:382437-393378 GCA_013396875.1 Vireo altiloquus
CCTCCTCCCCTCCCCCTTTCCTCTTCCCTGTCCCGGTTCCTTCGCTCGGTCGCTCCGAGCTCGCCGCCGTCTCACGCGGAGGGCGGGGAAGGGAAGAGGCGCGCGCTCCCGGGCCTCCCTACCCACCACCCCCCATGAGCGCACGGAGGGGCGCGGCCAAGCGCGCATTCATGACGGGAGCACGGTTATACAAAACAGGCGCGCCGCGGTCCTCCGGAGCGCAACCTGCGCTGGGGGCGGGTGGTGTCGGGTCCGCGCCGCGCGCCTTGCCTTGCCTTTCCCTTTCCCTTTCCCTTTCCCTTTCCCTTTCCCTTTCCCTTTCCCTTTCCCTTTCCCTTTCCCTCTCTCCCTTCCTTTTCCGCCCGCCCCCAAGTTTTTCTAATCCTGACATCTCATCAGGTTTTAAGCATACNCCCCCTCCTCTCCCCTCCCCTCCTATCCGGCCGTACCTGGCGCGGCTGCGGAAGGCGGCAGTGGATGCGCCTCGCTGACACCCTGCCGCCCGTACTCGGGCGGGAGCGGGGGAGCAGCGCCCACGCCCGGCCAGCGACAGAAACTTTGGCGGGAGGCGGGTGGGGTCCCGTGGGGCGGGGGCAGTGTGGTGGCGGCGGCGGGTGCGGGGCGGGGACCGCCGGGCGGAATCCGGCGGGGAGGGGGAAACGCGGCGGCTGCTGCGGCTGCTGCGGCTGAGGAGCGGGACGTGCCCCAGCCCCGTGCGCTCGCAGCCCACAAAGCCGATCGTACCCTGGGTTGCCTCCCCAGCCCTGTGCGCAGCAGATCCACGGCCCCTTTGCCCCGCTCAGGTGAGACCCCACCTACAGAGCTGCCTCCAGCCCTGGGGTCCCAGCGCAGGAAGGACATGGACTTGTTGAAGTCCAGAGGAGGCACCAAGATGATTAGAGAGATGGAGCAGCTCTGAAAGGCTGAGAGAATTGGGATTGTTCGGCCTGGAGAAGAAAACAGTGATGACCCCATTGCCCCTTCCACTACCTGAAGGGAGCCTACGAGAAAGATGGGCAGAGACTATTTACAGGGGCCTGGGGTGACAGGACAAAGGGGAACGGCTTCAAATTGGATGGTCTTCAAGGTCCCACAAGGGAGGGTCTCCCACTAGGGAGGGGGCAGAAGACACTTTCCAGGGCAGTTCCATGGGCCAGAAACGGCCCTCGGGCAGCTCCGGGCTCTGTCGGCACCCGTGTTGGCCCGAGGCACCAAAACCGTCTCTGAGGGTTGAAACTGTTCGTGCAGGTACCACTCGGCCGGGGCTGCCAGAGGGACGTTTGGGTGCTGACACCTCACGAGGGGATGGAAAGCGATGGCCCTGGTGCCTGGGTCCTCCGGGTACCTCTGCATGCATGGGCACAGGTCCGCCGCGACGACACCCTCGTTGACTTCCGCCGGTTCTTTTTAGCGAATGAGACCTCTGGGAATAATACCTGGAAACCAAATGTTTTACTGATCGTCACATAAAACTGAAGACCAGAGGCACAAGGAACACACGGGAAATGCTGTATTACCTGTTAAAGCTAATATAAGCATTTATTTAAATTACCTAAATAGCGTAAGGTACGCATCGAAAGGGGCAATCCAGTCAGCATCTTGGCATTGCTTAATTGTCCGTGTGAATGAAATGTAACTCTGACAGAAAATTGGGGTTCTTGTCGAACTAAAAAGCATTATGTTTGCACAGTAAAAATATATGGTAAACAGAATATTGGGTTTTCACTGGGTATTTCCCTTTAAGAAAACTAATATTTATGTCTTAGTCAACAAAATAATCTTTTTAGTCCAGTACAAAATGTTCCCTTTAATTAAATTATCTCCACTCCCTTGGGATGAATGCCTTGTTAAACCTCCTGGGTGCAGATTGCTTGCCTCCATCTCACCCTGGAATGGTTAAGAGCTTTACATCACATCTGCCCACAGTGCTAAATTAATCACCAAATAAATTAAGCAATGGGGTAATCTTCAGTTGTGAGTCAAGAAAATGACTTGTACAAGAAATAAACTGCAATAGAAAGAGTCCTACCAAGGAAGTGTTAATAAAACCAGGAGAGAGCTCTGGTTTGGGTTTTATGCGTATTTGTAGCAGAACCGATGAACGAGATGCCAAGTTTCTGGAACGAAGCTGGGATCAGAGTGAATGCAGACATGTCAACCACATCATCTGTCAGAGCAATCGCCAGGTTTTGCCTTCACAGGAGAGAGGCATCTCGGGAAACAGCGCAACGAGCGCTTAAAAAACAAATTATGGTAGGGAAATCTGCCAGGAGTATTTTCCTCTAAATCTATACCCTCCTGCCTCCCTCGTTACTTCCTGCACAAGTGCTTTCCAGAATTGCTCATCTTCGGCTGCCCTTTAGCCCTTTTTAAACACACGTACCGAGGGGAACACAAAGCCAGAATAATTCCCATTTTTCCTTCAGCAACTTATTAGCATAGCAAATCATTGACTGTGCGCAGTTACAGTTCCAAGGAGGAATAATAGTTCCACCTACAAGAAAATATTCTCAGAACTGATGTCAACTGCTTATATCTGTATCCATATCAGTCCAAAGAAAATGGATTTCAAGGCATGGGTTTGTGAAAGAGAAAGGAGGATCTGATGCTTCCAGTACAGAGCTGAGAATCCAAGAATCATCGAGAATGAAAAAGACCTCCAAGACTGATTCCAGCCTGTGACGGATCACCGCCTGTCAACGAGACCAGAGCAGCGATAGCCACGTCCAATCATCCTTTGGACGCCTCCAGAGTTGGGGACTCCACCACCTCCCAGGGCAGCTCCTTCTGATGCTTGACCACCCTTTCCACAAAGAAATTCCTCCTAATGTGTGACTTGAAAGGCATCAAAAGGAATTAAATAACAGCAAAAGACTAGCTTCCACATGGCAACAGAGGAGCCAGCATCTAAATATTTAGTTATTTGTGTCCGGTCTAAACCTTGCATTAATTCTGGGCAAGAATTCCAGGGAAACCGTGCCGTGCCCGTTTCCTGCGCGGCCCCTTCTGGCCACGGCCAGTACAGGCAGGCAGGCGTGCATGAAGAAGGTTGCCCCGAGTGCCCCCGGACAACGTTTGGAGCTTTAGAAGCTCCTGAGTACCCCAGGATGGTAGCGTAGGAAACACATAATCACAGTATGATTATATGCAAGTGCTTTTATTGAAGAGCTTTTGAGAGTCAGGGTACATGGACCCAAATCAGACTCCACCACGGGTTTGCCATGGACAAGTTTTTATACCTTTTAGTTACATAACTGTTATATATTTTAATCATTAAACTTGTATTGTTCTATTGTATGCATTGATTTTACCCGAGCATGAATTTTCAAACCCCCTTCCCAGCAGCATTCCCATGATTATCGTTCGTTTCTCAGGATTCTTGATCAAACAATAATTATATTTAATTGCTAAGTAATCATATTTATCATGCTGGTTATACAGATGCAGTTTCACATGATCCGGTAAAGACGAAGCCCAATTACTCGTTCCCTGGCCTACTCTGCCTTGGTTCTCTTTCCCATGGCCCACCAGGCCTTACTCTTTCTTTCCATCCCTCTCCCTCTTCTGAATCTATTCCCATGATTTTAGAAACATTTTAACCCTATGCTATCATGGGTATCGACGCTGCGCACGCCGGCTCCGTGTAGCGGTCTAAGCTGGGGACCTCAGAGGGAGAACCCGAGGAGGCATGAAGAAGCTTTGTCAGGTCACCCCTCGGGTTTGAAGTTCCTGAGGCAGAGGACTGAGAAGAAAGCATCCACATTCTCCGCTGCTGACAGCCTCCCTTGCATTTACGAAGGAGCCGGATCCCCCCGGAATGCGGGAAGTTTTCTCCGGGACGCATGGCACGCCGAGCCCGTGGATCCGGCTTTTTGCGCTTCCCGAGAAATACGGCGCCAGCCTGACCGGCCCTGCCCTGCCCGAGCACAGCTACAGATATTTCAGGGACATCGGCACCGGTCACCTACAGCATTTAGAGCCTTCTAGATTCACTAAGGCGTGAGGGGGAGTTGCAGGATCGCCATGCCAACTTTGGACCAGACGTCCAGTCCAAGTTCCCTTTCGGTTACATCCACACCTTGTTGAATCTTACTGTGATAACCACTCCTTCAAACAGCTCTTTATTCAATCTGTGAGCCAGAAACTTCCCACAAAACCTCAATCGACTCTTCGTGTTTGTACCGGAAGCTGCCACGAAGTTTGCGCAACGGCAAAGACAAGATTTGGCTGTAGTAAACGAGATGTTTTCCCTTAAGTAGCCAGAATCCCTCCGGGAAGCTATAAAAGCACTCGGTCTCTTAAATCATCTATACCACCAGATCTTCTCCTAGATGAGCTCTGTTAAGTGTGACCATATAAAAAATAAATACTGCTTACAATATTTGTTATGTAAAAAATATTTGCTTGTGGAGAAAATATTCCAGTGTCATCCTGTAAAAGTGAGATACTAATTTTCTTCACACTTCAGCAGTCTGAAGGAACACAGGGCCTGCCGTCCCCAGTAACCAATGACAGGCGGAGCTATTTGCGTAGCTTGGGAACTTTACAAATAGATTTGTTGTTTGATTGGGGTTTTTTTATCAGAAGGAAAGGGCGGTTTCAATTTTGCTGGCTATTTCATTTTCATTTTTGCAATTTTTGGCAAGAGGACCATGAGCTGGGGATAACCAAGTGTAGTTTGTCTAAGACTAAATAAATATGTGCTTTATGACCCTTCTGCCACCACCAGCATTGCATTTTAATGCCAGCATTACCCTTCATCTGAGCAATGGCTGACACCGGGGCTTGCTAACAGCTCCGGAGAAGATAAAAATGCAATCGGATGAGTAAGAATAGTTTTATTGTCTTGTATGCACCTGTTTTGGGGGAAGATGACCAGGCAACACGAAAGGAAATGCATTTTGGGAATCTCAGAATTAATAAAAAGGTTCTGGTTTTTTCAGTAATAGAATCCAACAGACACAAAACTTTTTCTGCTGGCAGAGCCCAAAAATCCATATAACCAAACCCAAAACTCCCCGCAACCCTGAGAACGAGGCTCCGTAGAAACAGAGCGGAGGTAAAAGCACATTCGGACTTACACCAAACAGTCCTGCCTGCACAGGAAGCTCCTCACAGCCTTCCTGCTTCCCCCCGCAGCAGGGGGAAGCACAGGAAAAAGCCATAGCGCTTGATGGAATTAAAAGGTGTTTGGCCAAGAGACGATGAACCGTGAGCCGTGTGCCCAAGGGGACATTACTGACCACCGGAAGGATTTGTTTCTATGCCATCGGAGACCTCTTTGGAAGGTCTCGTGCACCCTCAAGAAATTTTCGGCCATGCCGTTTTTTTGTTGTGAATATCTGTTGTGTAACGGCAGTTACTTTATGGCTAATTTTTTTAAGGTAAATCTTATTTGAACAGAATCAAAAATAAGCGGGAGCTAAAATATCTGCAGGGCTGGTGCTGTGCCAAACACCCACAGATTCTGTAGCCTGTACTCAAGCCTTGTCAAGTAGCTCAGCACATCTTTATTCTAATCATTTACTTTCATTTTATGCCTAACAGAGAATCGTCCCGATTACTCGAGCAAAGCACAGCAGGAAAAGCACAAAAAACATTTGGTCGGCTTTGGGTCCTCAGTGCTCCTGGCGGAGCTTGAGGAGGCCCTTACGGTGAAAGATTTCGGTGTGAGTGCCGTGATCATGTAGCTCTTGACTCTTCCAATAAATCTTTTCAATGAGCGATCAGATCGCTCTAAGCAGGGAGGCAGCAAGAGCTGCTGGAGGTTATGGAGTGACTCGAGCGGCCGAGAAAGGCCAGGGGTCATCTCTCCAAAGTTCTCAAACGCATGTTTACGAGCGGCCCTAAAAGCCCAGAGGTGATTTTCCTGGGACAGAGATTACATGCACCAAGGTGAGGCACCAAGTAAAGGCAACCCCACGTGACCTGCTCCTCACCGTGTGCCCCCAGCTATGCTGACCGTGCCCAGACTGCACACTGCATCCACACTGCCGCTTTTATATTCCCTTTTAATACAGGAAAAATCCATAACCTGACAAATGCCAATAATACGATCCCAAATCTCCCTATTTACATACCGGAGTGCTACTGTTATTGACAGAGCCCTTCTCCAGTGGCTGCCATCGAACCGGTCATTTATTCAGCCAACGCTATTCAAACACAGATTGTTTATTCAGTTGCTGCTGACATTTCCTGTAGTTTGTTTAATCCACCACAGGGACCCCGATAGGGGAGAGGGGGCATATTCACCCCCGGCGAGAGATCCCACTGCCTGTCACGGCTCCCCCAGCCATTCCTCCTTGGTTATAAAACGAGAGGTAATTTTAGCAGCATTCCTTTTGGTTTTTTTCTCTGTTTAGACAACAAAAGTTAAACCTTCTGAGGAAGCTTGCCGTTGACACCTGGAGTGCAGCATCCAGCCCTGGGATCCCGGCGTAGGAAGGATGTGGGCCTGTTGGAATGAGTCCAGAAGAGGCACCAAGAATCCACTCACGTATACGCGGACTGTGGACAAATGGGAAATTGTTACCTTCAGAGCTGTCGGTCCATCACTAGCGTTTACTGCAGAAGATTAAAAGAATCAGTTACAGCTGACAACAGACCAGATCGAAGCTGTGCAGGTACAGGCATTTAGAATCTGCTCTGCTTCAGCAAGGCTGCGACCTCATTAAAATAACGCTGGTCCATTATTGTGAAGGTGATAAAAATCTCTTCTCTCAAAACAACAGAGATCAACTTTTGCAATCCATTTGCTAAATAGGTGGAACATGAAATTACTTCCCCTCACAATGAGCTTTCTGGGGGTACAGTACATGCACAGCACAACGTAACAGGAAATTTGACATAAGAGCACATGGGGCCTTATTAAGTGTCATCATTTTTTAGTGCTGACATATGGGACTAATCGGAGGCCCTTTAGGGCCGATGTTAAGTTTGTCATTTTTACAAGGATCGAGTAATGGTAAACATCACTGTGGGCAGGTATGATTGTTATTTAAAAGAAAATTGATACAAGATACGAAGGGTCATGTCTGCAGTTGGTGTAACAAGCTGGTACCGCCTCTTTCAGGACACCAGAGCAATCCCAAATAAAATCATAAAATCACCGTGGGTTGGAAGTGACCTTAAAGATCACTTTGTTCCAGCCCCCTGCCGTGGGCAGGGACACCTTCCAGTAGATCAGGTTATTCAAATAACGTAGCAGCCTTTTTGCCCTATCCAAGCAAATTCTCACACGCTGCTAAAAAATGCTCCAAATCCAATAAAAGCCGTGTGACCAAAAATAGTGTTTGCGTCTGCCTCGAGAAGCACAAGCACAATTAATCTCAGGCTTTGGGACACACAAATTCCATGGCCAAAGTTAAGGGCTTGCCCTTGAGTTCAGAATATCCATGAAATGGATTATCGCCATCTTCACGATTTCCTATACTTTACCAATTCACGTCCTTCTCCACAAGCAGGTCATTATCAAAGCCCCTCTAAGTACTGGGGAGATAAAACAGAAGGAATGAGAACCAGAGTAGAAACTAGGAGACTCTTCCAAAGAGCATTTTAACACCTGCATTTCGGGAGGCTTGTCCTGGAACACAACATTGGATCAGCTGCAGACCTGGGAAGCAAAGGATGCAGCTCTTTCCACCCAGGCAGATGGTCTGCCTGTAATTGTGCTTCAGCAGCACGTGATGACTACAACTTCTTTTTTTTTTTTTTTTTGGCAAATAAATGGACCGTTGTCTTTGCCTTCCTATGAATGTTCCCACGCTGAGCATTCATGTGAGAGAAACCGCGGAGGGGGAGGTGTCCGCAAAACAGGGATCTTTCTGTAGTACTCCACAGCGATTGTTTCACACCAAAAACACCAAAGTTGACAAAGTGAACATATGATCAAAATCCTGGGCAATATTAAAAACCACTGGCTGCATTTCCTAGTTATGGGAGCATAGAAGTGGGTTGCCTGGTAACAGCTCTTGCCACGATCTGCTCAGAAATCAGCCATAAAAGCAACTCCCATGCCATCGCAGCGTTGCTATGGCAACACGCACAAGCGATGGATCCCAAGTTAGAGACACACCTTAAGCAAAAATATGTTTCCTGTCATTTTAAACACTTTCCAACCCATAAATACGTGGTGTCTGCCATTCTGAGCACCTCCCAGCAAGGCTGGCTCCCGGGGGCTTTGTCAGCATTTGCATCGGTTGAGAATTTGTACACATAGAAAAGCAATTAACGAGGGGGAAAAAACCAAACCGTGATGTCCGCGGCCCCAGCTCGTGGCGCTTTGTCAAATGCTGAGGTGCTGGCATGGTGGCCGCATCACTGCAGCTCCACAGGACACTCAGGAACAGGAGAGGGGTTTCTCCCCGTAGCCGTGAGCCGCGCCGAGGCTGTGGCGGGGATCGCGTGCCAGCGGGGCCGTGGCTCGGAAAACCCTTCGGGGGCTTAGCGGAGATGCTGCAGGCCCACCCGCGCCACACACGGGCGGAATCTTCTGCCCGCACGAGGTGTCTGCGGCAGACCGGGTGTCTGCCGCCTCTCAGCCCGCAGGTAGAATCCTCATGGGCTGGAGGTAAAGTCTGACATAACTGACCAAGCTGGGAGGACCTACTTTGCAGGGGAGCAAATCTCACCTTTGCAAAATCGACTGCGACTTGCCCTCCAGGACCCCTGAGTGACACAGGATAAACAGCTCAGATGGAGATTCCCATGCACGAGACGCCCACTTCTGACCTGAGAACTTGCCCTGCTGCTCTCTCGGTGCCTCACTGTGAGCAGCTGTAACCCAGTCATATAGAATCACGGAACGGTTTCAATTGGAAGGACCTTAAAGTCCATCTCGTTCCACCCCCTGCCACGGGCAGGGACACCTTCCTCTAGACCAGGCTGCTCCGAGCCCCTTCCAGCCTGGCCTCGAACGCTTCCGGGGATGGGGCAGCCACAGCTGCTCTGGGCGTCCTGCACCAGGCCCTCACCACCCTCACAGGGAAGGATTTTTCCCAATAGCCCATCTAATCTTGCCCTCTGGCATCGGAAAGCCATTTTCCCGTGTTCTGTCACTCCAGGTCCTTGTCCAAAGACGCTCTTCAGCTCTCTCAGAACCCCCGTAGGCACTGGAGGGGGCTCTAAGGTCTCTCGAAGCCTTCTCTGCTCCAGGCTGAATGGTCCCAGCTTTCTCGGTATCTCTCCGTAACGGAGGTGTTCCAGTCCTCCAATCCTAAAAACTAACTAAAGAGTTGCCGTGTCCTATAAAAGAAGTCTGATGGGGGAAAACTTTACTACAACCACATAGAAAAGTAAGTTTATGGACTCCCAGAAATAAATCTTCGCCCTGAAGTGAGAGAGTTCGGTCAGTCAGCTTGCAGCATGTCAGCCTTAACTCAAAGTGCACTTTCTTGGCTCCAGCAGCTGCTGTCCGTGACCTCTCCTCCACACAGAGATCCTGCCACTAAACCAGACGCTTACTTTGACAGGGAGCTTCACTTTTTGAAGTCGGCTGGTGCCAGCGTATAACAATGTCGAGTCCGCGTTCGTCTCACCGGTGGCGCCACATCCTCGGGCGAGTACTGAGCGCAAACTACGAGAGCGGACACAGAGCTCCTCTGTCTGTGCTGCGACGCGCAGGTGACTGGCAGCTGACTATGAAAGAGCTTAATAAAAACCGAATTCTTCTTCTCTGAAAATGTCTAAAATGGCCCCACAAACCAAAATTATAAAATAATTACTCTCCGCCTTGAGCTGAACACAAAAAGGTTATTCACTACAAAGCCCTAGCAACCATCTTAGCCTTAAAGGAAAAGAAAGCAGACTGCCAGAGCAGTAATGAAATGACACATAACTGCTAATTTCACGTCTGTTTTTCAGAGGTCTGTAATAATAACTGGCAATTCCTTACAAAGCATCCATTCTTGCTCCTTAATTCCCACCTAAGGATATTAAAAGACTTAACCATTCCCTGGCTGTATCTTTTAGGAAGATAATGTCCACTTCATTCCTTAAGTATAGATACGCTTTTTTTTTTTTTGTTAGAGGAAAAATATCAAATTTCTAAGGCTTTATAGAGTGGTCAAGCGAGTCCAAAGGGCTAAGCGGGACCAGCAATGACACCTGGACAGGCAGATTTATTTATTCCGTGGCCCAGCACACGGCAGTTCGGTGGCCTCAGCGCAGTGCTCCGGGGCAGAAGGTCACCTTGTCGAGCCTTGACGGCTCTGAGCAGAAAAGAATGAGACCTGTACCAGACAAAGCTCCACAGGTTTGTGCTGTAATTAGCTGAAAATACACTATATCATTGTTGTCGTTTGCACATCTTCCAAGAGGCCATGTTTCTATTACTAAGTGCTGAAAATAAAGCTAAGGCAGGCAGGGTTAGGAAGAACTCCTCTAATTGTGCCTCGACACAGTGTTACCACATAATCACAAAGAATTCAGCTCCAGGAGCAGAAATCTTTGTGCAGCTCCTGCGATCAGCCACTTGGGAGAAGGAACTGAGTAAGTCTGTGGTTCCTGGGGCCACAGTGGCAGCATTTGCAAAATAGAGCCTAAAGGGAAAAGCATATTCTGATATATTCTTCAGAGAAGAAAAGCACATTAAAATGTTGGTCACCGAAGCTACTGTACTAGTTCGAAAACAAACCAGTGGGAGATTGCAGGTCAGAATTATAATTTAATAGGAAAATTAAAATAAATGCAATAGTACAAGAACACTGACAGAGGCAGTATACAGCCTGACGCCCTGTTAGTCAGGGTGGTGCTAGCAGTCCAAATGAAGTGGTCCTGTCAAAGCAGTGACCCTGTAAAAAGGTCTGGTCTAGTCTGGTGTTTACATGATGGTCCAGTGGTAGCTCTTGTCCTCTGGTAATCCAGTATATAAGGGCTGTTTGTGCTGTTCCAAACCCCACATTACATCCAGGTGGGAATTCTTGGCTCCTCCCCCCTGGGCAG
>VZRF01012353.1:0-25690 GCA_013396875.1 Vireo altiloquus
CACTGCCAAGTTGGGACCACATTAAGAGTGCAAAGTTTTATGGATGTGATTTCTAAAGCAACACAATAACTGTCTTAGGAGTTCCGATTTTTTCTTTAAATAAACAAATAATTGTTACCAAATTATATATTTACTTTGTAGTAAGTAAAAAAAAAAAAAAAGTGAAGTAAAGAACTGTGATGAGAAAAAAAATACCCAGAACTTAAAACTCGCTCTTGGTCAATAAGTTACTCAAGCTTAACCCATGACGTAAACATTTATCTTGATCTTTTAAAACTTTGTGGGAAAATGGAAGGTATGGATTCATGACCAGTGGAACACACCTGTCCTGCTCTCAGAAAAACGTTCTTATCACCTCTTATATCAGCATGGTTATCTGTTCCAATTTACTGCATGGCTGAAAAAATGGAAGCTGTGAGAATGTGACCTTTGGGTTGGGAAAAAAGGGAGAGTAATTCTTACAATGGCAGTTTAATCCTAAATTGGCTGATATGGACTATTACTACAAACACAGCTCCTGTTTGTTCAAAGTGTCACATGGAGTCACTGTGGAGTGACTCTCCATGGTGGGAAACTATTCACAAGTTAACCCTTAAAAACTCACAGAATCCTCTGAAGCCCTGTAATAAGAATTTACCTGAATGGCAGCCAGGCAAAGCTCATCACTACCAGGGCTCTTTGTTGGGAAATACCAACTGCTAAATTCAGCTCCTAAAAACTATGCTGAAGAGGAGCTACAGCCAATAAAACTGGTCCTCTGTACTCATCATTGTGACCCAAACAGAAAAGTGGAAGTCATGGCCAAACTTATTAAAGTGAACTGTACTCTGTTTGACACTTTTACACCAGCACTTGTTTACAGCAGCAAAAGTGATGACTAAACCATAAAAAAAGCAAACTGTAACTATTAATGAATACATATATGAATTTATGTTGCCTATGGAAGGACAAAGAAATATGAAGAATAAATATGAAGTCTGAATAATTGCACAGTCATTTTACCTGCCAGAAGCTATTACCAGCTAATTCCATTCTATAGCTTTTTTTGTAATGTAATCAAGATATTTTTGAGTGAGAAAAAAATGCATTTAATCCCTAATATCTTACCTTGAGCACTGTTTATTTTCCCAAACATGTTCAAGGCTCTGAACAGTTTCCTTCTGCATGGGAAATGCCAAACCACATGCAGAAGGCTCCAATATGCCAAGATGCTTTGCAAGTTACATGCTTTGCATGTTGCATGTTACATGTTATGTTTATTTATAAACCAGCAGATAAATAATTCGAACATTAGTTAGACCACGTTTACTTTCATCAGGTTCTATGGCACCTTTCTGCAGAGGACTTACATTTCATTCTGGAAGGGGAAAACCTTACTTTCAGAGATAAATAATGAGTTCATATGGTTTTGTTGGAAAATATGAGCCAATGACTGTGTTTACCCTTTGATTACAGGGTTTTTTTCCCACATACGAACACTGAGGCACTAACTGCTCACTATCTCCTCCAGCCCTGAAGAAATCCCTCTCAAAGGCCAAGCTAACATTATTTTGCAGCCTCTCCTGCACTGTTACTCTTAGACATTGTTGGGGTTTTAGAAGTCCCCCATTCTTTCTTTCTTTTTTCCCTCTTAAAGGAATTTTCCCCCATGCCTTGTTGCAAAGGAATAAATGGTTGGGTACTCAAGAGAAATAAAGGGACCTGGCCACAGGGAGTGGGTCCGGCTGGATGCCCTCTTTTTGCCTGGACTTTCTCATTGGGCAGAGATGCTGCATGAGATTGAGACTGGCAAGGAGGAAGCAGGGTACAGCCTGGCTCGTCGTTCTCTGGCATCCGGAGGAGAGAGAGGCTGCCCTGCCTGCTGCTCCTCTGCTGCTTCTGCCGCTGCTGCTGCTTCGGCTTTCTGTTGCTGTTGTTGCTGCTTCTGCCGCTGCTGCTGTGAGCTTTTTGCTACACTGTAGCCGCGGCACCCCCTGCCTGCCGAGGCGTCCGGAGGTCCTGCTGCAGCTCCGGAGTTTGATACATCTCATCTACGACCCGGGATTTGGGTCTGTCACTGCTGCTCCAGCCTGCTGTTCCCGAGGTCCCTCTGCCCTCACAGGGTCTGTGCAGTGACTTCCCCTCCGCCATCACCGCGTGAGGGCTGAGCTCGCTCCGAGCTCGCTCCGCAGCGCCCCCTGCAGGCGCGGGGGAACATCGCACCCGCCCTGCTCACCGGGAGCCGCCAGCGCCCCCTGCCGGCCGTGAGCGTCACTGCAGCGCAGGGGAAAGGCCTGAGAGCCGAGAGAGGCTGCACTGGGGCCTGCTCTGCTTGGGGTCACTGCCACAGCTACTGCTGCTTGTTTGCCTTGTTATATATATATTAGTAAAGAACTATTATTCCTACTCCTCATATCTTTGCCTGAAAGCCCCTTAATTTCAAAATTATAATAATTTGGAGGGAAGGGGGTTACATCTTTCATTCCAAGGGAGGCTCCTGCCCTCCTTAGCAGACACCTGTCTTTCAAATCAAGAGAGACATAAACCTCCATCTTGTCTATCAGCATTCTGCACCTTTCCATGCAAACTTACCTCTCCTATAAAGATGATTATTATGCAGTCCTTCTTTTGCTCTTCTGAAAGTTCATACAGTAGGGAATGCAATGTATCAATCAGGTAATTTTTTTTATCCCTTTTCACCGTAGGAATACCCATCACCAGGGAGACTGCAAAGAGAGAATGCCTCAAGCCATGTAATTTTATGGGAAATTTAAATTACATTTTAATTTTGATTTGATGCGACTAGAAAACTTGGTGACAGTTAATAGGCGCTTGGCACTGTGACAGCATTTGCTCTACTACCTGTAAAGAGAGGTATGTTTAGTTTAAAGACACCTGTGCCTGTGTTATAAACACCAGGTCTACATTTGAGAATTTGGAGATACCAATACCTCTGGAAACACGTAGGTGTTTGCTACTGAAATTCAAAAGTGAGCATTGCAAAATAAGTGCTTGCTCTTGCTTTGGAGATCTAAGTAGGAAGGGTTCAACCAACACTGCTCTAGTGAGCAGGCTCTCTAGGAAGTGGATGCTGTGTATCTCAGAAAGGAATCCAATTCAAAAATCCTGCTGATCAGTTTAATTTATATGCATCACTGATTTTCATAGCATCATTAAGAAGAAAAGAACTAAGATGTTATTGTTATTAAAAATAAAGGAACCTAAATTGTCTCTGGCGAAGACTCCACTAACAAACTTTGTTACAAAGTAACTTTGTAACAAAGTTTGTTACTCCAGTAACAAACTTCTGCTGTATTACATTATTAGACCATAAGCAGGATGTCTCTTTTTTCGTTAATATGGACATTACTTAAATCACTGGCCAAACACAGCTCAGTAAACCTGCGGACTCTTAGTCCTTGCAGATGATTTCTGTTCTCCAAAATCTCAGAAGTCTGGTGACGAAGCAACAGTTTGAAATAAAACAGGAGGTGCAGTTAGTGACTTGCTTCTGACTTTAACTTCCATGCCAGTGTCAGCTCAAAACCACCAAAGTACCAATGTTCCTTCCTAGCACATATCCTTCTAGACCATTGGGGTTTGTTTCATTTTATACACTGAAGGTCATCCTGTACTTATTAAACTGCAGTCTTGCTACTGTGATTTATGTACAAATAAAAGAAGATTAAACATAGATTATTCTTTCATTAGTGACACTGATCTATGGGCACTCCAGTGAGAACTATAACACTAGATCACATTGCCACAACTACACCTACTAATGAGAAGTCTGTAGAAAGTTATCCATTGTCATGAGCATGGTCCAGGGTTTGGGAATTTTTTAGTGAAATCAAAAATCACTACCCATGTTTCTTCATATAAAATCATCCTAGAGAGAAGTAAAAATTTCAACAAAATATAAAACTCAGCAAAATGCTTTACTATTTTTGCATGTTTCTTTTACCTGTCACATAACAGTTAGGACAATGCATTTAAAATTTGTATTATAGTTCACTGGAATTCATTATGATTTCTACAGGTGTCAGCTGATTTCTCATGTGAATGAAAAAGTTACATTGAAGATATATTAATATCCTTTAAAAGATCGCATCACCTTTCCCTTTGCTTCTCACATTAGCAAATTGAATGCATTGTAAATTCACCTTGGCTTCCTCCATAATAATTTTGTGCAGAAAAAAAGTGTCAGCTACTGTATCTTAGCCATATAACTATGTGATTTTAAAAAATATTCTTGTTTTTCAAAAACAAAGTATTCTGAAAACCTTTTCAAAAGGTTTTCAGAATACTTTGAAATAAAGACTTGAAATAGGGGTGGACATTTTAAAAGTACTTCTGCTATTTCCATTAAAATTCATGCAGCTTGGTAACATTAGAAAGTTAAGGGAGAAAATCCACTCTAAACTTTTGAGTATGCTTCATTGCTAGAAATTAATATAAAATAAAAACATATAGAAAATAGAAGCCAAACTTTATTTCCTACCTCCAGTTCTCTGTTGCCCAAAAATAACATTTGGGAAAATTGCATCTTCATATTCTCGAAGGTGAGGGAGATAGTAGTACATATTTGTAAGATGCATGGGGAATTTTCTGGGGAGGTTTAAGTCTTTCCACTTCATATCAGCTTAAAGACACAACAAACAAAGATTTAAGTTTTACACATAATGTAAAAAGTCAGCAGAGAATCCTACTGCTTCACCTGTCTTGTTCAACTGAACACTGGGAGATTACCACACACAATTCAATCAGAACTATTCCTCAGAAGTGAATATATATTATATATATTATATTATAGGCTTGAACATCCTGGGAGCACCATTGGTATTTCCCTGTGTCTACACACTTGAAGGATTGAGTCATCTTAAAACACAGTAAGTAGTTATTTTACAGGCGGCAGTAAAAAACTGTTCGGTTTAGGGGGTTTTTTTACATAGTTGGCAAACAATTTTTAAATTAAAAGAAACACAAATTCTGATTAATAACCTTCTTAACTACTTACAACTTACATGCTTTCCCTAAAAAGTAACGCATGATGGTTTCCACAGCTTGAGCGTAAGTTTATAAAAACTCTTATGGTAAAAAGAACGACCACATACAGGCCTTTAAAAACTATTTAAGAAACAAAAGGCTATAGCAGTTAACAGAAAAGTAGGGATTTCTTTTTTCTTTTTTACTTTAAAATAAAGATGAAAGCAACAGAAGGTTTATTCACTGCAATGGAAAGTTATTTTTCCCAAGAAATGCATCTAAGGTAACTCCCAAAATTTACCACCCTTCAAAGTTACGTACAAATATCACAAAAACCATCATCAGCTTTATTCCTTCAGCTTAGATCAAGGAAGGCAGAGGCTTACTAAATGGGCAGTATTTTAAGTTTTTAAACTTCCAAAAGATACTCCCACTGAAAATTAGGACTAAAAAGAGATTCCCTACCTTACAGAAAACAGTTAAAACCCTCGAACAACCATATATGTATATAAATGCCCAGATATTTGTGTATGAGAGAGAGACCCACAAGTCCTTCCACATTGTTAAGCCATTAAATATACTGCAATTTTGCTGCATATAAACCTTTTTTTTAATCACCTTCACAACTTTTCAATGAACTTTTTTTTAACCACCTTCACAACTTTTCCTTCTTTATTTGGAAGTAGTACCTATCAAGTATTGGGCAAGGGAGCTAAGTTCCACTGAATACAATAAACCTTTTAATTTTGGTTGTGTAGTAAAACATGGCTGGAATGGGAAGCAGAAGGGTAAATAAAAATAAAAGGAAAATTATTTAATGATTTAAAATATTTTCTGCCTTAAATCCTGTGAACTGACAGGTTTAATACTTTCTGAAATTTAACTGGCTCCAGTAAGAATCAAAGGTGGGCGGAAAGGGAACTTACACTCTCCTTTACTGCTGTTTTGTGCATTAGGCCACGGTACGCTTTGCCCATGGTAGGTGGGGCTCCTGGGGGCTGACAACATGACTCTATTCTAAAGGTCCTAAGACCACCACCCTGCCAAAGCTCAGCCCTTTGTTTATACACTTCGGAACAGTCCCAATGAATTAATATTGGATAAACAGACAAAAACTGGCAGGAAAGAACAGGATAAGAAACAACTCTGACTCTACAAAGAAGAAATGCACCTTGTTCTTTCTTCCTCTGTAACAGTCCTGATTAATTCCCTATTTTAGTCCAATTATCAGCCTGCTGTACTGAATGAAAATAATTATTGTTAAATGGTAGTTTTCAGTCACACCCAGACTCTTTCTGAAGATGGGGTATAATGTGAAATGCCTCCAGCACAGAGATGCTTCTTCTAGTTTCCCTTCTCTCCTCAGGGAAGTAGCTCTACCATTCTCAGCAGGGAGGAAGGCAGATCCAGCACAACTACATCATTTATTTTAGGTGACAAATTCAAACCATCAATCTATTGCATGTAACTACAGTGTGCAGACAGATAGAGATGTACAGCAGTCTATGAGGCAAGGTAACTAAAAAGTTCGATTAAACAAAGGGAAGAAGACAGGTCACTAAACTTTACATGGTGTCCTTAAAAAAAATTTAAAAAAAAAACCAAACAAACAAACAGAGAAAACCCCTACAAACCTGTGTGGTTTTTTGTCATGTTCACTCTTCTTGCAGCTATATGTTTCATTTCATCTAGGGCACTGTTCAGTTCGTGTGATCTTTTTTTATTTTCCTTTTCAGCATACAATAGTCTTTGCTGAAGCTCCAGCAACTGGTGTTGGTAGATATCTAAGTCATTTCCTGCAACAAGAACATAATTTCTTTTCTAAAAGGTGATTTGTATGATGGGATGAAGTTAAAGAATAGGAGATTGGCTGGAAGATGACATCACCAAAGCACATAAACAATTACAAAGTTTATTCAGGAGAAGAAAAAGTCTGGAAGAGTATTAAGAAGGTAGAGTTTAGGAAGCACAGCTGGGAAAAGGTAAATTGAAGACAAAACCAATAATGCCAAATCCATAATAAGGAAAAAGTCAGTGAAAGACTGTGAGTTCTTTCCTTCTTCTTTCCTTCTTCCCCCTTCTAGGGGAAGGTGCTACATTTTTCACCAAGTAACAAATCTTGATGACCCTTTTCACGGTGAAAAGTATAATTATGTAATGGCTTGTCTTGTGTATCAAATACTACTAAGAATAAAACAGAGACATTAAAAGCATTCAGTCTTTATCTATGAATTACAAAGTGTCTGGAGTGTGTTAACTATTACTAAAGATGGTTAATATAAAGCAATACTTCAATAACATCAACCCTTTGCAACAGAGAGTAAAGAAAGTAGAAGGGGACTTCTGCTTCATTTTAAAATGTTTTATAATGCTGCTTCTTTAATTGATCTTCCTGTGGTTTAGTTGGTTGAGTTTGTTTGTTTGTTTGTTTGTTTTAGTTAAATGCTGTTATTTAGAGACTCCTTCCATTCTATTTGTGGATTGTGCTGCGTCTTATCAGTGGCAGCTCTCATTTTCTAGGACCCATCATTGTCTCTCTGGAAAAGTGAATTCCCAGGCATTCTAACCCGTAAAAGACACTACTCTGCAAAATGCGAGGTAACACAAATTTGTGAGGATTTGCAGAGGTGTTTCAAAGTGAAATTAGTTTGCATTTTGGATAAACAGGGTTTTATTTGCATTAAACACAAGTCTTTATTTAATCAGTAAATGTGTGATTGGAAGACTGAAGTTTAAAACATCTAGGAAGAAAGTGGTCAGAAAAAAAAAGTAAACATGTGGACTGTATTATCATTAGTTACCTCATTAAAATTTAAAAGTATATTTAGTAAAATGCCCATAAAATGAATGCTTCCTAAAATTTTTGGACACTCTTAAAAATGTTTTGACTTGCAAGAAAGACATTCATATCTATGAGCATTTTATACTATGCAGCTATGAACATAAATTTAGCATTGCTGAAGGAAGGGGAAATCTGGATTATGTCAGCTGCATGCAACAAGATACTTCTACTTGACTGAAGTGGGCTTCCCTAAAAAATTGGAGAATAAATTTTAAAAAAACCAAAAACAAATGGAAGGTCAAAACAGATGAAAAGTCTATCTCGAAAAAATATAAAATAGATAAAATAGATTAAGATAGATTTCAAAGTAAAAAATCTGTCACAAGACATCAGGGTACAGAGCAGAACCCCAAACTAAATTTTTGGGATACCTAAGTAAGATCCCTTTCATCAGCTACCATGTAGGAATACACTTGCTTGTTTATGCTTTTCTTTTGTAGCTGTGTTTCCAATGCCATAATTCAATCTTTAGGATATTTTCCTTTAGAATGTATACGAATAAAATGAAAACAGAAGGTTTAAGCTTATTTAGGTGAGTGACAGATAATCATCACACCATTTTCATAGCAAGAAAGTGATTCCAGATAGAACATCAATACATGTAAACACAGTGGAGATTTATCTTGCAATTCCAAGGCAAATTCAGAAGTATAAGCTAAAGATACAGTAATGGATGTTTTTCTTTAAATTCCAATTTATAGAAGGAATTAGTAAAGAAATTGCAGACAAATTATAACATCATAGTCCCCCTTTTCACAACTCTTTCAGCTATGCATTGTCAGTGTGACTCAAAATCACCAGTGTCAGCACTGGGTTGACATTTTGGCAAGCACCAAGTAATGGCACTTGTATTTGCTTACTTACAGGTGAGCCTATCAAAATATCACAGATATTGCCTCTTGGAAATAAAATGTCAACCCTCAACTATCATTAAGTGCACCCAAAAAAGCTGACATTTGTAATCAGCCTTATCTATTTCTTCAGGCCAAAAGAGGGAAACTACATTTTTAAGTCTTTCAGAATTGAACCCTCTGTTTAGTTAGCAGAACAAGATTCTTAGTAATCACTTATCTCATTTGATTTTGATAGCTCAGGAAGCAAGGGGACACAAGGAACATACTATTCACTCACCATTAGCGAAGAATGAATTTATTATAAAAATATAGTTTGAAATAGAACATTAAGTGTTCTAAATCTTACTAGAGCAACCTTTGGCAAAAAATGTGTTTTTAGAAAGCAATATGAAGCTAAACACCGTAAATATTTCAACAATCATTTAGTTTAAATGGATCTCTGTGTGTGTTTAAAATGTTCTTTCAGCATCTAACGGTCCACAGAGAACTAAACAGCTGCTTGCAACAGATTGCTTAGAAAGACACAGGGCATTTTTACAAATACAGTGCTTTCTGACAAGGAGGGCCAGGGAGACGGAGCTTTGGGTACAGCATGAAACACTCTTCGTGCCCAGCAACAGCCTGACTCGGCAATGCCTTGTTTAACAATGGTTCCATCACCAGTGAGGAGAGTCAGAATAAAACCAGAAAAGAGCGAGATGAGGACCTACAGCAAAATTACAAAAAGCAAATGAAGGTAAAGGAGGCCCTGCAGAGAGACCCCAACAAATCAGAGCTGGGCAATCACAAATGATAGGAAGTTCAACAAGGGCGAGTGCCCGATTCTGCACCTGGGATGGAGCAACCCTGGATGTCCGGACAGACTGGGGAATGGGAGGCTGGAGAGCAGCGCTGTGCAAAGGGACCTGGGGGTCCTGGTTGATGGAAAGTTGAATGTGACTCAGCAGTGCCCTGGCAGCCAGGAGGGCCAGCTGTGTCCTGGGGGGCATCAGGCACAGCATCGTACTGGGGGCAAGGGATTGTTCTGCTCTGCTCTGCACTGGGGATGCCTCACCTCGAGTGCTGGGGGCAGTTTTGGGTGCACAGTATAAAAAAGACATTAAGCCACTAGAGAGTGTCCAATGGAGGGGTCTGGACGGAAAGCCATATGAGGAGTGGCTGAGGTCATTTGGTCTGTTCAGCCTGGAGAAGAGGAGACTGAGGAGTGACCTCATTGCGATTATAACTTCATTGGGAGGGGAAGGGGAGGGGCAGGCACTGATCTCTTCACTCTCCTGACCAGTGACAGGACCCAAGGAAATGGCATGTAGTTGTGACAGGGGAGGTTTAGGTTGGATATCAGGAAAATGTTCTTCACCCAGAGGGTGATTGAGCACTGGAACAGGCTCCCCAGGGCAGTGGTCACATCACCAAGCCTGACAGAGTTCAAGAAGCATTTGAACAACACTCTTGGGCACATGGTGTGACTCTGTACAAGGCCAGGACTTGGACTCAATGATCCTTGAGGGTCCCTTCCAAATAAGCATATTCTGGGATTCTATGTAAAGGCTTCTTCTCCCCTTAGTGAGCTGAAGATTAATCACTTTGCTATGAGTGGTTCACTGAATTTCCCTTCTAGGAAAAGTCAAAGGGGCTACACTGGCTACAAGTCATGGGAGCAAAATAAGACCCAGCCACCTCCCAGACACAGTGATTGCACTCAAAGCATTTTCAGTGAATTTTCAGCTCTACTGCTCTATTGCATTTTTCTTCTGACTGTAAACTACACATTGGCATATATACCTATGGATACTGTAATTCTAAGATAGCAACATTTTAAATGGTTTTAAATGAGCTTAAATGTGCTCTTGTGTTATCTCCTAACAGATACATTATATATAACTTTCTGCACTGCATATTGAAACAGTTTAGAAACAATACTAATCTCTAAAACAAATACTCATTCTAAAAGCTAACTGATTATTTCTCTTAGCTCCACACACATATACTTCTTCTATGATCATAAATGCTTCCAGTGCCATTAATGATTTCTGGCAATTTCTAAGAGCTGTGGAACAATTCATCACTAACTCCTCCTAACACTCAAACAGAAAAGAAAACAAAAGGAGAATTTGGAGGGGCAGAAAGGAGGGAAGAAAACACTCCAAAATCTAGCAGTGAATCCTGTTCCTATTTCTTTATTACAAGCTACATTGTTTATCATACCTAAAGACTGTTTCTCTTAGAAACTGAAATTTGGTTAATGGCCTCCTTAAAAGAAAACTATATAAGCACACTAACTGCAAAATGTCGTGTCATACTCTGTGCTTGGAACCACTGCTCTTGTTCAGTGAGTTCAGGTTAATGAGGCATATTAAACCACGAAGGCATGCATTGCACTAATAACTGGCAGTTTATTATCTCCCCATAACTGATTTGAGAGACCTTTCTGAATCTTGTTACATGCTTTGCACGCTCAGGTTTTGTGCTTTCTGAGTAAGGAAGGAAAAAAAATTCCCCAAATAATGCCTCTGTCTCAGGTCAGGACAGCAAGTTCTTAGGTAAACACTTAAATTCAACAATGTGCATTACCTTTAACTATTTTGTTTAGAGTCTTACAGCACAGTATTATTTGTTTCTTCCAAAACATTTGAGACGTCTACTCGCCTTTGACACTGTCCACATCAGGAGCTACAAGGCAGTGGAGGGACTTTGCATTAACCCAGGGACATCAAAGAAAACACTGTGCCAGCAATTTGGGGCAGGGGAGATAGGGTTCCTCTATTCCTATACAGGACATAATGGGAAGATATCAGAATACTTTCAGTATTAAAATAAACACACACCTTATAGAATTAAAGGCAGATCAAAGTTAAAAACCAGATTTTAAAAACTCACTCTATTGTCTAATGAACATAGACTCAGTCTTGGGTTTGGCATAGAATACTTTTTACTAAACAATTTACATACTGTATCTAACTGAAAATAGATAAGCAAACTTGTTTCAAAGAAAATACAATTTAATACTATTTTCTTCACTGTTGGCAAACAATCCTCATTTTAGACTCAAGTCTTTCCCTATATTAGAATGTAGTGAAAAGTGATCTTAAAACAGTCAGAGCATGACCATCTAGGAAAGCAACATTATTAAAATAAGTGAAAAAATATAGAAATTGAATGGATATTGCATGGAGTTTGCCCATAATTGGTATCCTTTGGTTTTAAGGTAGTACTCATTCACTTCAAGCAATGGCTATTGCTTTATTCTGGTTGGTATTTTAAATATTTTACTTCTCTTCCTGAGGTAGCAACAACTACTAAATTATACATACATTTAATTAAATGCCTAGCCACTAACTAGGGTATTTCTAGACAAAACTCTGTTGCTCAAGACTCAGTGTACAACATCAGGAAAGCACGAAGGTCATATGTTTACACTTGTTTAAGTACAGGTTATGACAAGACACTGTATAGCAAACAAGGTCTGAAATGATCCCTTATCCCTTTCTTAACAAAACCCAACAATAACTGGATTCCTTTTTGTACCACGAGATTTATGGTTAAGTTCCTCTACTCTTTAGGCACTGTCCTGCCTAAAGTAACAGTAAGAAGTAGCAGACTCTTCATTTAGTAAATTACACACATAGAAGCCAGTAAAACTATACAGCTTTTCTAAGTCTTGGATATGAATTTTGATAAAAATTTTTCATCGGTAAATACTAAGCTTTAAGTGGACTGTTTGAGGCTGTTGTATGTTGGCTTTTTTTTTTTTTTTTAATGCCAAAATGCAGAACAGCAAAAAGGAACTGAGTAAGCAATCGATGGACTGGAAAAACTCTTTCCTTATCACACTGTGCGTGTCAGCATCATCCCAACTGCATGTTGGGGCAAAACCTGAACGTGCAATAACCTCTGTTTGCTCTTAGTGTCACTGGATGAAAATGTACACATGAAGGGAAGACAAAGCCTACCAGTCAGCTGGGACAACTGGGAAAAACAGTGGTTAAACACAGCCTAGCAGTCCTAGAGGAGACACAAGGATTGGTTTCTGCATGTTCAGAAATCAGGATAAGCTGCATTGGCTGAAGTGAGAGCAGTGTAATGCAAGACTTCCTTATCAAATATATGAATTTGCCACTATTTAATTGAAGTTTTGAGCCAGAATATGCCAGTTGGGACTGGACAGGAAACTGCAAAGAACTCCATCACAAATGACAGAATCTCCTGGGGACCTGCACCTGGCTGCACAGATGAAACAAAGCATCACACCATAGGCAGAAGATGACTGGAAGTACAAGAAATGTGTAATCATGCTATCTGGGCTAGCATGTACATTAGTGTATTTCAACTGGGAAAAAAAAAACCTTTCATCAGAAATACCTCTTTAATCCTTTGCAAAGATGAAACTTTTTTCCCCCCTGATTTGTGGTACAAATTAAAAATGTAGATGCTAAAAAACCTGATGATCCTTACATACACTTCTGTGAATGTAATCGTATTAACAGTTTCTCTCTTGTTCATCCCACCTCAAAGGAATAACTAAAGAAATTCAGGTTTCACAATGTTTGACTCAACATGTATATTTTAACATGCCGAGATCCTTGTGACATTTTATTTCAGCATCAATTTCTCCTAACTTCCAGGCAAACTTACTTTTAATTTACTTGGACAAAGTATCCCATAAATTTAGGTGAAGAGGGCACCAATATGTTAAAAATCAATTCAAAGAGATTTAATCTTGTAACCCTTGAGAGCAACATGAAGAAGCACTGCCATAAGAGATGGTCTGATTTACCTCGTTGCTGTGACTTACAAAAATTTCACTGTTATTCAGCAAAGACACCAAAATTTATTTTTATTCAGGAATACTGTTTCCTCTGAAGAAACTTCATGTATAAAGTTCATAATGAGTTTGTAAAGTGGTTTTGCCTTCCGTTTTTCAAATGGGGGGAAAAATTGCTACCTCCTTACATTTACTTTATTATTTTATATACCTGTGATTTTTTTTATGGATTAGTATTTACATGGAAAAAAATAGCTAAAACTGTGTGAAAAATTCACTACCTATATTGTAAGTTGTATACTATTTCTCAGAACTACAAATCCATATGAAGAGTGTTCTTATGAGAGCAAACAATTTTGCAGTCAGGTGAATTAACAAGTGAATTGTAACAGTTTCACAAGTAGAAACATCTGCATCATCCTAACAACAGCCTTTCCTATGCTCAGATACAAACTGTTTGCTTTGGACAGGTTTGGCTTTGGGCTTGGAGCCTAGGGACCAAAAAGTTCACAGCAAAACCACATGCAGGATGTGGAACAGGAATTACTGCAGCAGCCCAGCTGATTGCTTGCTAATAGCAGCCTGTGTTCACAAGCGATCCAGGGGATGCTGAAGCAATCACCACGCAACTTTAGACATATCATTAGCTTTTGCTGAAGATCTGATCATTACCAGTTGTCTCCACAGTTACTTTTATCTCTTTTTTTTCTGGCTGCAAAAATATCAGCATATTTAGTATGAAACCTTTGCTTATATTTATAAAGCAATGGAAAAAGTGACTATAAAAACATCTTCCTAACCATAGTTAGAGCATACACAGTATTATACACAACAACTTAAGTCTTGTAACTGTGGTAGATTCTGATCTTTTATTTTTAAGTAAATGAGTGAGGAGCATCTTCCCTGCTATGCCAGTTTGAGTTACATGTACTCAATTTTAGTCTCACAACTCCAAGTCAATACTCACGCTACACGTAATAGTCAGAAGCAGCACCAAAGACCCAATTATTTACTGCTATCATTGACAGCAAATATATTTCAGCTCAAATCTCTCAAGCTACCTTTATTGTAAGGCGTTGAAAGGTCACTGGCTTAAGCTATTGATTTTTATTTGCACAAAAATCAGGAGAGAGCCAATATCCTATTTAAACTTCTAATATTCAAGGGCTGAAAGGCTCTGAGACTGCGGACAAACCGAACAGGGCTATTATGTACTTTTTATATTATAGAAGTACTTGAGACTGCTAGTCTTGAGCTTGGGTGCCCTGTCCTAGTGGTAAAAAAATTATTTACTATCCCAAAATCACTGCAATCCAAGAAACAATTAATTAAACAGAAACCTGAAGGAATACTTCAGACTACTGCTGCTTAGTGTGATAGACTGTAGACAAAAATCAAGAGCAGTCTAAACATTTCAATGGGCAGAGCAGAGAAGTTAAATCCCCTCTTAAAAGTAAGGGGAGATTTAACAAATGTGTGGAAGAAAATGAGCCAGAAAATATTTGACAAGTGAGGGAAAGAGACGGGAGCTGACAAGCTGCAACGGTACTTGACCTCACAGTGACTGGTGGGCTAAGGGAAAAGGGCATTAGAAAACAGACATCGTGGTTTGGGATGCACCAAAAGTGGAAATTCCTGTAGTGCTCTAAGCATGACAATGGAGAGTAAATTCAGCAGTGCAGAAGGAAAAAACAGAGGTTTAACAACAGCTAAGCAGACATACCTGCCTGTTTTCAGAAAAAAAGATTAAGGTCAAACACTTTCTTAAAAAAATACCCTGTGACAAGAACAGAGCATTAGTGGCTTTGCTCCTAATGCTTCCCTCTCTGTGGGAAAAGGTAACAACCTTTGTTGTTGCTTCCTGTGGCTGGCTATTCTTAAGGTTTTCTGGATGGGTAGAAGGCTTGTCTTCCAACACCCCTTGGAAGCAAGGACTATATCTTCAGTAAATAAACATAATACAAAGTCATTCACCACGTACTGCTACTTAGTTAATAACATTAACTTTAGTTAATAATACTATTTTATTTACACATTTGTGAGATTTACCAAGCTTTAGAGAGTCTCTGAAGAGCACATATTCACATATGCAATGGTTAAAAGTTTGCTAAAAAAACAGGTGCTAATAATAATAGTAATTAGGAAAATTACACCATCTGAGAGGAATTCGTTACTCAGTTTACTTTGGAGGAGGAGCCAGCTGTGGAAAGAGAAGTTAAGACAACACATACACACCACAGCACACATTATCCCTCTTCTCCAAAACAAACAAAGAAAACACAAACAAATAAAATCCCAAAGCAAAACAACCCAGCATGGAATGTCATCAGAGAAACGTCAAAAAGAAAGGGAAATGAAAATGCAATGCCAGTAATGAGGAGTCCCAAAACATGAGCCACAAGACAACACGATGGTAACTGTACATTGGACAAATGCTTTCATTCTAACATCTCTTGGACCACAGTCTCCTAAGACACACCCTTCATTTTTCCTTCCCCACTCCTACCAGGAGTGCCATTGAAGAAAACATGAAGTGTTATAAGATAACCAACCATGTAGCTGACCATGACCAAAAATGCTAAAAGGCAGGAGGATCAGCACTGCCTTGACTCTATCCAATATGCCACTGTGGGGCCAAGATCTCTACCACCATTTCTATTTGTTACAGCAGCATTAATATAAACAAATTATCCACTGGACTTGTGTTCATCCCAGAAATTACTAATTGGTTTGTTCTAATTCTTCTGCACCTATAAAACCAAACCTATTGTAAAGGTGTATGTAGGAAGCACTCAAAGATCCACTCCCTCACCCCAAAGCAACCACACACCCATAACAAGCCACATCTGCAAGTCTCAGAGATACTATTTGGAGACACCTTCTCATTTCTTTTTGGAAAATATCATCAGTTTTATCTTTCCTATATTGGCTCAGAGAATCTTAGACATGGCTTTATGAAGATCTATCTGGCATGTACCACCTACATAACCTATTAAAAGGACACTGTGTTATTTTAAAGTTCAGAAATAAAATATAAAACTTCAGGTATTTTTCTCTACATTTTCGTCCTGGAAATACGCACAGGAAAAAGCAACTGTATATGAGGCACGAATACAATTGCAGGATGGATAATGCTACTTTATCCTCCAGCGACAACCCACACCAAACACGTTTAGATTTTTCTTTCCATCTTAATGTTTAGATGCTTTAGATGCTTAGTCTTTACAAAAAGACTAAGAAGAAAAGGAGAAAAAAAGAGTTAGGAAAAACAGTTAAAAAGAAACTTTTATTGTTTCTTAAATTTAGGGTTGTATTTTTAATAGGACAAGTATGGTCCAAGGATGGCAACCCTGTAAGCTGTTTCGCAAGGCTGTGCCCGGGTGCAGCTAAGCCATGATCCCGGGGGAACAGGACGGACCCGCATCCTCAACCTTACACGCGGCCAAGCCTGGGGGCCACACAGGTTCGTCATTTGCCCAGCATGCCCGGAGAGCCGAGCGGGTCCGGAGCTCCGGGAGGCGATGGGGGGACCCGACGCGCTCCCCGTTGCAACCCTGGCCGTGCCTTGCCCGGGACTCGCCGCTGCACGGCGGGACGGAGCCGCACGACGGCCAGGACAGCCCCACTGCCCCCGGCGCGGCTCCAGACAGGGAGACCCAGGCGGGCGCACCGGGGCGGGAGCCAGCGCCATGCTGTCCCGACGGCACGGCAAGAGGGGCACAACAGGTGCCACCGCGCCATTCGCCCTTCCCGCCCGGACGGACGGACGGAGCGCCCTCGCCGCCCACTCTCACCTCGGCTCCCCTGCCACATCGCGAACCACAGCAGGGGGAAGGCGGCGCCGAGGCACAGCGCCGGCAGGACCTGCCCGAGCCGCAGCCGCATCTCCTGCGGGCACTGCCCGCACGACCCCCACGCCACCGCCTCCGCCCGTGTTCGCGCCGCGCCGCGCTGCCCTGCCCGCCCCCTGCGCCGAGGGCCGGGGCACGTCCTGCCGGGCTGCTCGCCGGGCGGGGCCGCCAAGCCCTCCCGCCGCACGTCGGCGTTCCCCGAGGAGCGTGTGGCCTCGCTGCACTGTGCGTGTTCCTTCGAATGGACACCCGCTCCTCCCCCCGCCTGCCTTTCTCCTGGGAGACACCAGCCTCGTGAACGAGTGCCCACGCCGATTCCCGACATAAAGCCCGTGGCAGAGCGGCCCCCTCGCCCTCAGTCTTCCCGACGCTCGGACCCACACTGAAAAACCTCTTGACTGTGGCAAGTACAGGCTGTGTTTTCAGGGCAAAAATGTCTCACGACCGACTCTTGGGCAGGTGCTGTTTAGCCCAAGTCATAACATTGAAAGGAATAAGATGAATGTGTCTTTACAAACGGGTGCTGTGAATCTGCTGGTAGATAGGGCCAGAGAATTGTAGATAAGGAAGTAACGGGAGAAACTATCAGTTTCAGAAAATGTTTGACAGGGACTACTGCTCAGCCAAGGTCATGCTAAATTCCCAAACTTCGAGAAAAAGAGTAAAGACTTAATAGAACTATCTTATGCAAGGCGGGGAGGGGTGTGGTGGTGTGTGCATGTTAAGGAGGACACGTAGTAGGCAAATCTGGAAGTCTGTACCTCAGTCAGTACCTTCCAAGTACCTCAGCCAATGGGGAGAGGGTGATGTGGCTGGGAAAATTAGGATAATAAGGGGGCTGTGTCCTCCAACAATTTGAGAGATACCGTGGGAAATGGCCTCTCCCTTTGTTTATGAATAAAGTTACAAGGACTCCTCTTGTTGGAGACTAGCAAAGTCAAACAGCTTTGCCTGTTCTCCTGGGGACCAAATTTACCCCCCAAAGCTCCACAAGAAGGCTTTGCCATAGAAATGAGCCCTTGGGAGAGACTGCCCCCACTTCTGGGTGATCAGCAAGCACCAAAGAAATGAAAAGCTGGACGTTTGATGTGCCACAGAAAAATGGGTTTGTAGTTTTAGGGATTGCCTCATGTATTACTATAGGACCAAGATGGATTTTTGGGTGTCAGTCCCTTGCCCTTCTCCTTCTTCCCTCTTCTCCTTCTTCTTCCCTTCTCTGTGACCTCAGTTCCTATCATGTAGTAATTGGTAGAAAGAATTTAGTTTAGAAGAGACATGTTAACAATATTGATAGTTATTGGATTTAGAAACAAAATAATATACGTAGAATCTTCCTATTTGATGATAAAACTATATAATCTCGGTGCACCGGGTGTCGTCGGCCATTTGGCACCTGGATGCAGTGGAGACACTGTGCTCCTGAATCCTTGATAACCTAGAATAAACAACCTGAAGCAGCAACGAAGTCTTTTGTTATTTTTCCCGACATGAGAGACTGAGAAGACAAGCATCCTGGGCATGAACCAGCTCTGTGAGGCCCAAAGGGGTCTCCACACCTCTATCTCTTATTTGGACATAAACCTCTGGTGATGTGAATTTTTTCTCCACAACATTGTAATGGTTAACATTATTTTGCTCATTTAAAACCAGTGGGGCATTTCTTTGCATATTGCTTATAAGATTGTATCAGGAAGCCAAACTGTAGTGTACATTTAATTCATGCATTTAGCACAGTCACAGAACCAGGTAAATAAACTAAGCTTTTTAGTTAACCTTTAAAGAGGAAGGAGGACAAGCAGCTGCAAAATCTAACCTGATGGAAGTCTAATAGTACACTGATACCTCTACACTGGTAAAGGTATTATACTTCTGCCACTGTACCTTGCTTCACACATGTGCCTTGCCTTTCCATTTAGGCACACACACCTCTTTGCCTTTTTAGGTCTTCAGCAATCCATAAGAAAACAAAAAATTTATCACAGTTTAGAATACATCTTCTACCACAGAGTTTATAAAGGGAGCGGATACCTTAGTTACCAAGGTTCCTGGAACCACTTACTAACCACTTACACAGTTCCAATAGAAACACCTACATTTTATAAGAAAAAAGATTCCTCCTTCTTATACCCAATTAGCAGGTATTTAGTGGCTTTTGCTTTGACATGTTCTCTACCTGCTCACAAATCTACCTTTCATTCTACACCTATGATAAAGAAAATATGGTTTCCTGTTCTGTGTTGAAAACATGCAAAGGACAGCTTCTGAAATCAGACTGGACTTTAGTAGCTCATAAAAGCAGTATGCTGTTTGCTATCTAAACTGTTATCTACTTTATTAATGTATTACTAGCATATATAATTCATTACCTTTTTAACCCAGAGGACATAGTATTTTAGATAATTTGTTTTCTAAAAACATGCTTTTATTATTCATACAGTATCTCTTCCTTCCTTTTCTCTATTTGCTTACTTAACAACTTACCTCATTTTGTACCAAACCCCCAAATCATTTATGATGGTGTGGTGCAAAGCAATCACAGACCCTACAACAGAAGTGTCCAGCCAGACACAGGTGTGCTGGGGTCCCAATGTCAAAGCTGCCTTTAGGTGCCACTCTTTATACTACCAACAGTATAACGACATCCTTTTTGGAAATCTTGGACCTCACAAATTGTATATTGCTTCTTTGGCAAGGATAGTGTGACCTTCCTGTGTTTGAATTATGATATGGATGGATTTACATCTCTGTTTACTAGTTACTTTGAATTATAAATGTTATTATTTATTTAAAATGCAGGAGACTGCTAGTAGCCTCTGTCAGTATACACATGAACTAAAAATCTCAGTGTGGCTCCATAAATTACCATGAAGCCTCGAGTTAGACCTTACTATTCCTGTCCTGTAGTCATTTGTTATAAAATTCCCTCTACCTTCTGTTTCTGTGCCTTTGAAACTTTTTACTGAGAAATCTTCTTTAAGCTACACTTTGAATATGCATTTATAACTGGCTAATAAGATGCAATGCAATCACGACTCAATCCTTTTCTCCTACTGCCTCCCCATCACCATTTCCCCCTCCCGGTTAATAAACTAAAAGCTTAGGGCACAAATTTTGATGGAGGGTCAACGTAGATTTTGGCACATTTGCAGTAAAACAGAGATTTAGAACTAAGAGGAACAAATGAGCATTAAATATGCCCCAAGACATGAATAAAATGTCTTTATTGGTTGGTGTTCTATCTGCTATAATGCCAAAGTGAACACATAAATTATGTAGTCAAGCAGGAGGGCTGCTGAAGATAAGACTTACAGAAATCTAACACACGTTTAATTTTAGCTTATATTCAGAGTGAGTAAGAATAAAAAAAAAAAAGACAAGACCATCACATATTTCCAGAAACTAGTAACAAACTGACACAGTGTGTAGGGAACATCAGTGGAGACTGCCATCGACTGTATTTGATGTTATTTATTAAGGCAGCAGATAGTTACTCAGCCATGCTGAGTTGTGGAGACCATTTACTTGATGCTCACTTCATAGCTCATTAGCTTACAATGAGGTAGTGCATTAAGTGTTCCTCAAAAAAAAAAAAAATCTCATGACAAACTGTCATGAGCTTCCACTGCACTTGGACCTACTTGCAAACAGGCTTCTTTATCTGCTTCGTGCTCTCACAGTATCTCCCTCCCAGGGCTCTCCCCTTATGTTATTTCACACGCTCAAGAACTATGTACAACTGGAATAAGTTGTGCTGGGGTTTTTGGGGGATGTTAATTGTTTCAGAGCGGTTTTACCTCCCATCAGTGGACTTTCTGCATTTTTGGCAAACGGATAATCTTTAAAAAGACTCTATAGAAGAATCCATTGCTTTGTAAACGGTAATACTTAAGCAAGTGATTCAGTGGACTGGTTCTCCTTACCTGCAAGAGAGAGTTCCTAGGCTTGTCCTTGTGCTTTGTAACTGAACGTCTCTTCTTGCTCAGATGATTGTTTCACATTTTTTTACTGTTTTCACACATCTGTGTGTAAGCAAGAGTAGAGATAAGAAACATTAAAATAAATATTTGGCAAAATACAGGCTCCTGGGTGAGCCAAGCAGTAGATAATTTTCCAAGTCCTTCATCTGCAAGGGTATATGAACAAAGAATAACTACCAGTTATATGTAATAGTTGCTGCTGTGTAAAGTGTTCTGACTACAGAGAGATCCAACTGCTACTGCTGGTTATTTGCCCTGCTGTCACCCAAGAAATGGAATTTTAAAAGGTAAACAGGTCATGATCTTTACTTCAACCAAAGTCTTTGTGAAGGTGAGATTTGAAGGCAACTACTGAACACAAAAGGAGGAAGGCAGAAATTTTTTTTAAGCTACTGCATGGTATTTTTGACTGTCTTAATATAATTTATAAATTAACTCAACATGATCATACAGAATCATCTTGCATGATTCAAGTGCTAAAATTTGTATAAAATCAAACATGCTGTTTTGCAATTTATAAAAAGCTGTGAAAAAACTGTCAAAAAAGCATGCTATAATATTTTTAAATAATTAAATTGATTGCAGATTTTACTTGAAAATACAGATTTAAAGTGAAGAAAACATCATATGAGCAAAAAAAAGTGTAAGACTAAAACTTCCATCTTTTAAACTCACATTTCAGAAGTGCTTAATTTAAAGCAAGACCTTAAAATCTGTCAACCTTACCTCAACAAATCTAATTATATCACAGAGAAGTGTTGTACAATGTATTGTCAACACCAGATACTCAACACTTCAGTCCTGGAGACTGGAAGCAAAGAGAACTGAGAAAAAAATAATCCTTTACTGTGTGTATGTATTGTTACACTAAATCACAATAGGAAGTGGAACTAACTCCAAAACATGTAGCAGAAGTTACTTTGGTTCTTGACATTCCACACAAAAAAGTAATTTCTGTTTTAGTATAAACATAATTTTAAAAATATTCGTATCGGTATGAAGCTATTTAATCCATTAAAAGATGCCATGGAAAGTGGAACCCTTGGAGCAGCAGAACAGTTTAATTTTGATATAAAAAATCAACAAAAGTCTCATCAGCCAGAAATTTCCCTGTGTTATTTGTGCAGACCCACGCTTTAAGGATGCACCTGCTGGACTTCCTAAAATTTCAGTAGCTCATGCTTTTAATGAACTATCTCAGCACAATCCATGTGTGGACATAAAGACTGACAGGAAGGATGTGACCACCCTTACATTTCTTCACATTGTTGCAATTCATCTGCCTTCCCGATATCAAACTAACACCCTTCTGCTGCTGGTGTAGCCAGGACTCCTCCGACAAGATTTCAGCCCAGCTATGTTTAAGTACTGCTGCCAAGTTGTCAGATGGGAGGTATAGCAGAGTCTATTTTTCCAGGAGTATTTGCTCAGAGTTGTTTCATGTACAAGCTAGGTGGGAGCTGTAGTGTACACCCAGGTTCTGCAATACAGACAAATTTATTTCCTCCAGTTTCTCTTACCAGTTTGTAGGCTCTGGACCTTTGATTTTTTTCAATATATTTTCTGGGGTTTGGCGATCTTGGAACAATTTACATGCAGGTAATGTCATAAAACTCTCATGTCATCTTGCAACCAAGTAAAAATATTTTAAAATAGAGATAAATGCTTTTGAGCTTATTTTCATGCAGTGCTGCAATGCTTTGAAAGTCAGATTGCTCCCATAAGCAGTTACATTGCCTCTTAACATGCAATGTGTGCCCTCTCTCCTCACAGTTTTTAAGAGCAGGAATAAGATATGCAGACAATTGAAATTCACACATCAATGGTTTCCCCACATGAAACTCTGCACCCCTATGAGTGTAGAAATCCAGAGAGAGGATGCCAAACCTGTTGGTCCATGCTCTGAAATCCTCTGCAGGACACAGGCCACCAGATCTGCTTTGTGACTTTTGATTTTGTGTAAAAGGTACTTTGATTTCCACACATCAAAAAATATATCAGGATGTGGTCAAGCAAGTCTGCCAGCTCCCTTTCAACTCTCCAAATTTTGCATACAATTCTGTGTTCAACCCATGTTTACTGAAACAATAATTAATTTTAGAATGGAAGTAGTGACCGGAACTAAATGGAAGTCAGGCTGAACTTCCATTCAGCAAAGGCAAGGCAGGATCCATGGCAACACAGTCCTTAAAATCATCTAGCCAAACTGTTGCAAGATGTGGAATACGTAAAAATTTTCTTAAGAAAGAATTTGGTGTTTTGATCTTTACCTACTTTCAACCCTAACCAACAAGAAGGGAGATTTAACACATGAAACAGAGAGCACCCAACAAGCTGTAGGTGATGTCCAGGTGTTAGGAAAACAAATTTTTTTTTGCTGGCTAGCCTTCGCGTACGAAGATCCAGGGAAGGCCTCTTTTTCCTTTCAGACCTTCCAGCCTGCGCACTGGATTTTTTAGGTGAGACACAGGGCGCACAGATCTGAGCCCACCCTTTAATCCCGAGGTTCAATCTGCCGGGCCAAAGCGATTCTGGACAGTGGCAGCTGAGGTCCTCCTCAGGACGTAGGCAGATTGCCCTCTTGCAGGGCTAACGAGCACTGCCGGCCCGGGGAGCATCCTAGCCGGGAATCGAGCCCGGGCCCCAGCAATTGCTATGCCGGATGCTTTACCACTACACCACCAGGGCTCCCAGGAAAACAAATTACTTTTTAGTAAAATTGCCTTGTTAAGGTTGAGAGCTGGACCTGCTTCAGTGATCTCAGACCTTCACTGATCTCAGGGAGGTTAACAGAGCTTGGGAAGAAGGATGTACCTCTGTGGACACAAAGAATGCAGAATTTAGGGGCCACAAGGACAACTGGCAGAACTCTCAAGACAAGGAAGAAACAAATGAAGACAACTCAGTAGTTGTGCTTGTTATAAACAGCTCAGATCCGGGACGGATATGAGTTATTAAAATTTACTGAGAACGCAAAAATTACACAAAGCAAAATGGGGCAGCACTGGGAGCCCAGCTGGGTGCCAGAGGCTCGCCTACAAAAAGGTGGTTCTGCCTTTTATACCCTCAGACTGATGCATATTAATTGGTGGTTTTACATAGCTGTGCCCCCGTGTCAGTCTTCTGGGGTTCACGCACTTTTTGTCTCTGAGGCACTCAGGGTTTTCATTAGTTGGGTCCCTTATCACTTTTATGATGGTGTCTCTGAATTCTGGCTGGCAACAGCCTGCTCTCCCCCTGCTAAACTCCACAGAACTGCCCTCATCATACAAACTGCCCAACCCCCACAAAGCCAAACACTAACTATCAAACCACCCCAGCAAAACCTTCCAATATACATTATCCCCTTGATTTCCCCCCAAGGCAATATCATAACATACAACAATACATAACATTATAACTCATAACTTAACCTACAACATGATTTACAACTAATACAACACATCGCGACAACCAACAGGAAATTGTGAAAAACGAGGTTCACTCCTGGTAAAATTTAAAAGGTTTAATAAAAAGGTTTAATAAAATGACAATAGGAGACAGAAATAAAAGCAAAGGGTTAAAACGGCCGGGTGCTTGGCATAGTGCTAAGAGGCACACCTTATGTTCACTGGATGTTATCCCAAACAAGCAAGCAGTTCAAGCATACTATTAGCTGTCACCATTTCCATGTCTAAGTTTTGTTAACAGCAGAACTAAAAACTGTATCTTTACAGCAGTTGTTCTAACACCATACATATAGCATCCATTTTAATATTTGCGAAAAGCCAATATTATAATATGTATCTATAACAAAATCAATTCACGACAGTGCTGAAATCGGCTCCACCTGGGTAACAGGTAATTCCGGCAGGGGCAGATCCTGGCCAGCTCACGGAGCACCGACCCGAAAAACCCACTGGCCCAAAAGGAGAGAGAGACTGAGCATGGGATTAGTTAGCATGGGAACTGAGAGAATCATTAACCAACAGAAGATAGAATACTGATTAGTAAAAAAACTATGTAACTTGAAGCCAACGAACATTAATCCCTTTGTTTGCTAAAATGTACAAATAGGGAAAAGCTCCGAGAGCTGGGGCGCTTGATGTGTGGATTATCAGGGAGCACGCAGGTTTGTGCAACCATCATATTCGATGTCTCTCTGGAGTATTGGCTTGCTGCACACCGGGCGATCAATCCGGTTGCTGTGGGCAGCAGTGACAGCGCTGCCCGGCCCGGCGGGACAACAGGCGGGCAGGCGGCGGGCGAGAGAAAAGGAGCGCCCGAGGCCGACAACGGCCGCCGGGAAAGAGAAGCCTCTTCCCAGCTGGCACTTCCGCCGCGTCCCGTGCCCACGATCACTTCCAGGTCGGGAGTTGGCTTCCGGAGGATGTGGGGGGCGGCCGGGCCTCGCTCGGTCCCCGCCGTGCTCTGAGGGGCCGTGGCGGCCCGGCCGCGAG
>VZRF01012353.1:25781-38872 GCA_013396875.1 Vireo altiloquus
CCGGGGCCGGGCCGGGTTCGGGCCCCGCCGGCGCGGGGTCGCCGCCTGCGGAAGATGTGGGCGCACGTCTGGGGGTTCCTGTACAGCAAGTACTTTCGGTTCTGGCTGAAGTGGATCCTGCGGCTGCTGACGGGGAAGTGCGAGCTGCAGCGCGTCCTAGGCGGCGCGGAGGCGGGCGCGCGGCGGACACTGAGCATAGGTAATGGAGGGCCGGGGCAGGGGCCGCGAGATTGCCTCGGAAGCGTCGTGTGGAGCAGCAGAGTCGCAGGATCATTTAGCATGAAAAAGATCTCCAAGATCATCGATTCCAGCCATTAACCCAGCACTGCCAAGCCCACCACTAAACCATGTCTCCCAGTGCCACATCTTTTAATCTCTCCGGGAACGGTGGTGACTCAACTACTGCCATGGGCAGCCTGTTCAGTGCTTGACAACCCTTTCGGTGATGACATTTTCCGTAATATCCAACCTAAACCTCCTCTGGCACAACCTGAGGACGTTTCCTCTCCTCCTGTCACTGGTTATCTGTGAGAAGGGACCGAACCCCTCCTGTCCACAGCCTCCTTTCCAGTGGTTGTAGGGAGCGATCAGGTCTCCCCTGAGCCTCCTGCTTTCCAGGCGTACCTGGAAACCAGTACCTGGTGTGCATCCCCAAAACCGTCACTCTTCCTTTCCTCCCACCTATCCTGTGAGAATTCTAAATCAATGCCAGAGCTAGCTTCCTTGTCTCCTTGCTAAGGAAATTCCAGTGTGATCAAAAAGTGAATCAGAAATCATACCTATTCCCCCAGAGTCTTTCCATCACTTTGTATATATGTTTTTACCTTCCTTTACTAAAAAAATTCACACTGAATGACAAAAAGGCTGTTTTTGGAGGTGAGGGAGGAAAAGTGATTTAACTTGCAATTCGGCTTGATGCAGAATTTTGATCTAAAATAGCAATTCGAGAAAGTACTGAACAAGTACTACAGTAACTTACAGAAGTGACCGTACTTCCTTATTCTTCAGTAATAAACATGAAATAATTTCTGAGAACAGGAAGATATCAATTGACATATTTCTCTCCTGACACCTTTTCAAATCTTTGTTTTGTACATGTAATTGATGCTTTTAAAAATCCAAATCTACTTGCAGCATTGTAGTGAAGAGTTATAAAAAAATCTGTGTAAATTAAGACATTCTATTACCTGATAACCTGTTCATTTTAAGATCGAGTAATTTTTTATTGCATGTATAAAAGGGATGTAAAATTTTATAATACTTACTGCAGGAAGACTTATTGTCAATTTTTTAAAACAGTTCAGTTTAACTGTGACATCTACTTTTTTTCGATATTGCAGAACATTCACTGGAATCATCAAAAAATAAGGTAAGAGATACTACTTAGGAAACTGTAATAAAACCTTTTTTCACTGACAGATCCCAGGAAAATAACATATGCATTTACTTTTTGAGAGTGGAGAACTGAAGAGGAATAAAGGGCAGAGAGGAGAAAACTTGGAATTTTGTGTTCTGTATGCTAGGTTTATTTAAGATTTCTCAAAAATAGTTCTATGTCCCTTCAAATGTTTGTTTCATTGAAATCTCAGCTTTGTTAGCTACCTGTCTCCTAATTCTGAACCATTATTTCCTTGGCTGCACTTGTTTCAGTTGGATTAGGAAGAATGCATTTCAATTCAGCAGTTGAAAGCAAGCAAGAACTTAGACCAAGCTTTGTATTTATTCTTTATGCAACTCCTATGTAAACGTTGTTTACAGCCTAATAAAATTACAAATTATGCTTTTATGTAATTGCAGATCTTTTATATGCAATTTAAGCCAGTGTATTGTAAGCAATTGCCTTAAATTGACCCTTTTTCTCTTATAGTAAATAATACACACACAGATATACAGAAGCTGAGCAATAATAATAAAGTATATTATATCTTCATTCCTCATGAAGTCATTTACTGTGTTAACTTCCTAGATTTTGAGAAATGCTGTACATGTTGAAGAAGCTGAAGTGGAGAAGTGTGTCAGAGATATAATGAAAGAAAAGAAGATTGAACAGAAGAATACAGGGTGTGTTTGGAAACCTCTCTCTATTCTCACTTCTTAGCATGTTCTTCCAGTTGCTTAACCTGGTGCAATATTTACATCATTTAACACAAATATTCATAATGAAATCTGAAAATGAGGTGTGGTTATGTCCTCATCAGTTCTAGAAAATAAATGGCAAAGTTTTAATTGATATGGATTTGGGATTACTGTATCTCTATTTTGCAAATCCCTTCTGTTACTCCAGATTTCTAACTAGTGTGATTATTGCATAGCTTGATTACAAGAACTGTATCATTCCTTAGATATATTTGAGAGAGTATAGTGATGCCTGATTAATGTTTGCATTAGTGAGTGACAGGAAATAATCAAAATTTTAAAGTCCAGTGAAATTCTCCTTTGAAACTATAAGTATTTCTGACAAAGTTTGACTGTAAGACTTGCAAAACGTTTGGGGGTAGGTGAAGGTACAGGGCTTGGGATGATATATGGCGTTTTCTTGTGTCCTAACAGAATTTAGCTTATTTTTTTCTTCCATAATTTAGGGTAATAGAACCTGACTGCAGCACAGGAATCACCTAAAGATGTTTAAAGTATGTAAGATCCATGTAGCAGTGTACTTAATCAGTATGCTGCAGTTTGAAAGAGACATATAAAGCACTTCCTAATTCTGGTGTTTACATTGCATTAACATGAGAAAGGTCTTATCTGGTAATTCAAGCAAGAATTTATGGCTAAGTAGGCCTATTTAAAAACTTCTTTATGATGTTTTGTTATTATTTCAGGTTTAAGACAAATTTGCATATATCCTTACTACAGATATCAGGTTATAAAAAACTGTATTTGAATGTGGAAAACCTAAGGAAGGTCCCATATGATTCGGAAAATGAAGAACACGAGGAACAGTTAATTGAGGTGAAATAATTTTTCAAATACGAAATTCGGTTCGGGTTTTTTTTTCCCTTCCAAGTCCAACACCTTGCATGAACTTATTGACAGCATTCTTACCAGCTGGTCTATTTAAAGCTTTTTTCTACTTAGAAACTGCAAAGCCATTGTAGAAGTGACACATTAAAATAACACCTCAAAGAAAAAAAATGGGTAGACTAGAGTTATTTGCAATGGAATTATTTTGTGAAATCAGACATAACAACAATATCTAAGTAGCAAAATAGATTTGTGATGGGTCACTGAAGAATCACTACTAAAAAGCTATTTAACCTTATGCATGTCTAACTTTGTAAACCACTAATTACTAAATGAAAAGAAGATCCTAATTTTTTCTTATTACTGCATCCCAATCGATGCAAAGGAAGATAGTTTGATGCTGGAAGATAAAAACTATTTAACTGCTTTCTTAGCACTTCATAATTGTCTCAGCTTGCTATGGAAGCCCCAACACTGACATGTTAAATAACTATTCATTGAGAATTTGTATTTCAATTTATTGCTGCCTTATTACAAAATTATGCATAAATTAATTTCTGAGGTGAAACAAGTCTTTGTTTCTTTGGTATTCATACAGCATCTTTGTCTGTGAATGGAAATTAAAACATTTAATGTATAATGTAATAACTTTCATATTCAAAATTCAATAATTTTTATAATTTCAAAGTGAGACATTGTAGCAGACTCCAGATTGCCACTAACAGAAAAGAGCAGCGTGTAGATTGTACCCTGTTCCTTGATGAACGGTTTCTAGTGTGCAGCAGCAAGTGTTCTGAATTATGTGACTTGGAATCCTTGAACAGCATAACATGGAAGTATATTTGTGCAGCTCTGGAATTTGCTGATGCCTCACGAGAATCTGAAGGCCAGAATCAGCAAACAGTGGTGTGACATCGGCTTCCAAGGTGATGATCCCAAAACAGATTTCAGAGGAATGGGGCTGCTGGGCTTAGTGAATCTGGTGTAAGTGAAAAGAAGTATTTAATTCCTTCTGTAACTAATTTTCGATATCTGTATTTTCTCTAGTTAATGCTATTTCTAATAAAAACTGAATAGAAGCAAATAGAAAGCAGTATGTTCAACATTTCTAGTGGCTGCACATTGTAAACATGTGGCGTGGTTGGGTAAGGACAAGAAGTGAGGGAAGGGACAAAAATTTGCCTAAGACACGTTAATTTTTTTTGCCAGATGATAGAGTTGGTAGGATGTACCTAACTTGTCAAAAGCTTTAAAAATTCCTGAATGTAAAAATTCCTACTGTCATGAAACATAGACAAATTTACATATCTTTGCTAAGCTAATTTTTGGACTATGTTGAACTTCATATTTGATGTTCAGATCACAGTGATTTTTTTTTTTTACAGTATTAATTCACGCTGAATATAATTTAATTTGCTTTTCCTTGGTTTTCATTTTGTGCCATTTTTCAGTTACAGACTAGTTTTCACCTTTAGTTTAAAGCTATGGATTTTAATGTCGAACACAGTATTTTTTAAAATGAATTTAAAATAATATTTTACACTGCCAGGTATTTTAGTAAGCATTACACCAATGAAGCTCGTCAGATCCTTTCTCGATCAAATCACCCAAAGCTGGGGTAAGTCACTCTAGGATTTTTTCTGGCTGCTTCTATGTAAGAACTCAAGTGAAGACTGTTAAGTATATGTCCAGAAAGTAAATAGGAAAATATATGTGAGTTTTTTTCCATTAAAGAATGAAAAAAAGGGTCAAAATAGAAAGGTGTGAGAAACCAAACACAGAATGCAATTTTTAGCTGGGAACTAAATGCAGCTTTTTTTTTTCAGAATGGATTTGTTGGAACAAAAATGTTGCAAAATATCGTCTTTATTTAACACAGTGAACACCTTTAACATTGTAGTTAGTTTTATTTGTAATAGACTTAGATTAGATTTAGAAATTCGTACTTCTTTTTCACCTTCTTACTGATCCTGTGTTAGGAATAGTATAGATTACCTCTTAAGGTCCTTTTTTTTTGACAGGTTTATGCTCTGTAATAAGTATTTACAAACAGGTGTTTTATTGTTGTTCAACTTTAAATTTGTTTTTGAAAACTTTACATATTTAAACATTTAGCTAATTTTACAGGGAAATGTACTCTCAGACCAGTAAGATAAAATAATCTGATCTATCTAGTCCCTAGTTAACTTGATGACCTATCAAAAAACAGGAGCCCTTCATGACTTGAATTGTAAATAACATTACCCTGTGCAACTCTGTCATGAACAGGATATGTGAGACTTCTTGCTCAATTACATAACTATATAATTGGCACAGATTAATGAATTTTTATTTTTCCTTCCTCCACAAACACTTTAACTTTTGTTTAAGAATTTCTATTACAATACTTTTTATACCATGCAACATAAAACCAGATTCTTTTACCTTGAACAGCAGGTTGAAATAGCCATTCCATTTACACTGCAACAACATTTTTCACATCCAGTTTTTAATATTTCAGTAGATCTAAGTATTTCGAATTAACAAGTTGAAGTCAGTGTTGATTAGCCTTGCCATCTCAATATTACAATAACTTTTGTGTGTTTGGATGCACTAGGGAATGGTCTGTAGATTGGAATCAGCTCATCAACAAATGTTACAGGAAAAATTTTGACTGTCACAACTATCCTAAAGCAGAGTGTGCCAGGGAAGCTTTTATGTCTTTCAATCCATAAAACCATGATCTGTGTTGCAGATACTCCTATGCCATAGTTGGGATCAATCTGACAGAGATGGCATACAGCTTGCTCAAGAATGGTGCTTTAAAGGCTCATCTCTACAACATGGTCTCTGGGTTGCCACAGATGGAGCATTTCCATCAGTTTTACTGTAAGTATCTGTAGCTTCTCTAGTACAGACTACTCAGTGTAGGCCACAACGTAGAGTTTTGGCTCTTTAGAGTGTATTTCCACTCTTTTCTCATGTTTGTCTTCTGCATCAGGTACTGGAAATGCACCTGCTGCTTAAATATTGTGCTGCAGAAATGTAAATTTAAGGATAATTTCTGTGGCTTTCTATATTTAGAGACTCCAGTCTGAAAACTCAATATTTGCAGATTTATTTTTTTATTCATTCTTTATTCAGCAAGCATCCCAAAAGTTTGCTGTAGATTGGGGTGACATAGTCCTTGTATTAAGGGGTCGAAGAGAGTCTAAAGGATCACTCTAGGACTGGCTAGATCAAGGCATAAAATTGTGGAGGTCATTTTTGCAGATCTGTATTTTATTTTCTTCACAGGTTATCTAGTTTATGAGTTTGACAAGTTCTGGTTTGAAGAGGAACCAGAAAGCATTATGCACTTCAACCAGTACAGAGAGAAATTCCATGAAAAAATTAAGGGACTTCTACTGGATTGCAATGTGGTACTGACCTTACAAGATACAAAGAAACCTTAATTCCTCTGCAGTATATGAGGTTCTGTATCAAAAATTGAGTGATGCATTTGGATGGAAGTTTTTTGTGTTTCACCAAAAACTGTCTAACAATAGACCTTTTTTTATTCATTAAGGAAAAAAAAAGAAAATTAACAAAATTTGGTTAAGAAAGCTTGGACAATCAACCTCTGTTTACAGGTATTTTTATGCTATTCTCCAAAGGGCAGCTTTTTGAAAAGAAAGCGAAACATTACTCAACCAACAAACCAACACAAAAAACAACCCACAAATCTCAAGATCCTCTGGATTGCTTACTTTTACATTTTCTTTTGTACTTCTTGGTGCAGGAAAATTAAGCAGGTATTTATGCTGCATCGTATTTTCTATTAATAGGTTTGACTATTAATGGTCTTTTAAAAGACAGTTTAAGTTCAACTTTGAATTTAAATTCCAGCCTTTTAACATAATAGTTGAAGTTCAGCTTTTAGTTTAAATTACTGTGGGTTTAGATTTTTTGTGTTCTTGTTCTTTTATATGTCATTGATCATTCACTCAACAATGTTAAATTTCTTTGTAATTAAGAGGGCCTCAAAGGGGACATACTATTTGTTTATAATTTTGGAGAAGAGGTTTAATCCATGAGCATACTGATGTACTTACTAGAAATTACTTCTGGATAAGGAAGTTTATCTATGGATTTGTACCAACCAATTTCTATGCTTGGAAGAAGTTTAGTTTGCAAACAAACAAAAAAAGCCAGGTGTCATCAGCATGAGGATAAGATCCTCAGGCTAAAGCTACTCTGTCTTAAAGTATTTCTACTGTAAAAACCTTTGATTCTTTCTAATCTGGCTTCAGGTGCTGAGGATGATTGACTTGGTATCTGTTTCAGCCCTTTCTTTTAGCAGCTAAGGGGGTATTCTTAGTGGGAGGTACCGCAGATCTAGTTTAGCCCTTTTATAAAGTCTGAAGAAAAAGCTCTATTGCAGCTGCAATCCTTAGTTTTTAAAAATTAATTCACATCTGAGTACAAATCTAAAAAAGATGTATTTTCTGTGGAAGGGATGCAACTTTGATGTGTTCCTTAGTCTCGCCATCCTCAGACAATCTAGTAGATAGAACTTCATGTCTGTATTGTGACTAATTATTGCTTAGAGCAACTTTAAATGGATCTGATATGACCATCACTTTATTTTCTAAGATCTTCTATTAAATAAGTGCCTTCTGCAGTTTTCAATCAGATTTTTATTTTACTTCTAACTAGATCACAGCCTTTGAAACGTGAGTAATTTGAGAAAGATTTTTTTCACCATATACCTAAATAGCTTACAGTGGCACAAAATTTGTAAGCTAGTACAAGCTTTCACATATTTTTTTTAATCATCTCAGGTAAACTAGTTAATTTCTAGTGAATGACTACTCCAGAAGAGATTCCTGAAGAATATAAGCATTGAACACAGTGAATGCAAGCATGAGAAGAAAAAAAAAGACAACCCCCTTTTTGTAATGAGTGTTATTACACTACGTAGGTATGAAATATAATGTGTAATACTGCATTTCTTGGAGATCATCAAAACCCACCTGGACATGGACCTAAGCAGCCTCTTTTGAGGGACCCTGCTTTAGGCAGGGCATGGGACTTGGTGATCCTCAGAGGTGCCTTCCCACCCCAGTAATTCTGTGAGTCTGTATTGTGTAAGTAGTGACTTGTTGCACTGCATCCATCCTTGTGCTCTTGATCCCTGAAATGCTGGGGATCTCTTGCATCGGGAAGCTCCTGATCAGGGTACACAGTACACATACATGGAGTAACACACTTCTGTTTTCTTTTTATGATACCTTAGGTACAGACAAGAGTCAAACAAGTTGAATGTGTGCAGGGTGTGGAAGGGTTCAGTCTCACCTGTGTTGGGTTGATGCTGTTCTACTAACATAAAAAAACCCAAAAAAACCACAGTGAAGATGCTCATAGGGAGATTATTTATGGTTTACCCTGGCTTGTAAAATGAACAGCTGAACTAACCAGATTAGATACAAACTGACAATGGGAAGCCCACTTCTTTTGCTGTTCCCCCGTACTTGGATTCTGGAATTCTCACCACTGAAGAGCTGAGGTCCGTGGAGAGCATTCTGGGATTCAGCTCCTGTGGTGGAGTTCTGTTTCTCTGAGCCTTGCAGAGACTGGTCATGCCAAACATCCAAGGAAGGAAGTAGAAAGTGGACTCCTTCCCAGTGGCCCAAATGGTTACTTTCTAGCCCCAGCTTCTGTTGAGTTTGTCTTCATTAATAACTTTCTCTAATAACTTTCTCTACTGCTTGTAGATCTTCTTTGCAAGCAACATGAGACTGACAGTTTGAATTTTAGAAGTGACCCCAATTATGTGCAGCAGCAGCAGCAGCAGTAAAGGGGACCCTATTTGTTTTCATCTACTGCCTGCCAGCTAGTTAAAAAATGGTTTGAGCCATCTCTAAAGGCTCCCTTGAGCTACATCTGCAAGCTTTTTTTTGTTGTTGTTTTTGCAACAGTTGCAAAAATAATCTACACCCTTGTATTTTCAGCATTGAAACTAACTGGCCTCCTTGTTCATGGAGAGACTGACATTTAACTATTGCTGAGGTTTCTAAAGTCCAGCCATAAGCGTTTCAGGATTCCTATCACACACTTGAGATGTTTTAGTGTCAAATGTAGTTCAAGCTTTTAATAAGGTGCATCTTTGCTAACTTTTTTTCTTCTTAAATCAATGGGTGATCTGGAAGTAAACCATGGCAGTATAGGAGGAGAAAAAGTAAATGTAACCACCATCAGATGAGTGAGACATATGGGAATACATTAGTTTGCATGTAGTAATTAAGGTGAATGTTTATGTTAGGGTCCAGTGTACTTTCCCAGGAAACAGTTAGAATTTGCATGTGGTTTTATATGATCAACCAGTAATTCTGTCTAGGAGTCACTCACTATATGTAGACTAGTACTGGGTGTCCCTGTTTGCACCAGTGGTAGGTTAATTGTATTATGGTGGTAGCTAGAAAATGTATTGAAAAAGGTAAAACTGTGGTTAGAGAAGGCAAGAACAAGGCTTTACAAGTCAGTGGTATTTTATGCTAAAAATTGTGACATTAGGGTGACAATCCTAAAGTTATGAAAGACTGGAAATGGAGGTAGGACACTTTTCTGCAAGTTGATACAATCTTTAACATCAGAACTTGTTGCTCACAGGTTATTCTAAGGGTCTTAAAAACTCAGTAAATTATTATTTATTAACTGTTGTTTTAAATACATATTATCTTACTAGAACTTGCAAATGCTGTTAGTTTTCTAACTTGCTGCCTCTTTAAAATATTCACTATGTGAAAGCTTGTATGCAATAGTATTTTAAGAAAAAAAATTAAAACTGGAGACAAGGCAGTTCTCTAAATCAGTTGTTGTTCCTGTAGCAACTGTTTAACAAACTACCTTCACTTTTGTTGTTTAGTGTATGCTTGAAACATGGTGCCACCCTATGAACAAAGATGCTCATAGGGATGGAAGATAAGCAGAAGTTTACCACAAGGAAATGTAAAATCTAGTCTTTCACTAAGTAAACACATTATTTCAGAAGTAACTAACTTGATTGGAAAGCCATCTGAAGACAGTTCTACTTAGGAAGAAAGAAACAATGTTTTTAAACTGGTTCTGCTTCTGTCGTCTGATACAGCCATGTAAAGAATAGGGCATTTTGTCCTAAAGGGCAACAGTAAAAAGGGTCCATTTAAACAGCTCAGATAAATAGTGTTGGACTTTCAGTCTTCGAAAAACAAAGCAAAACAAGAATGCAAACAAAAATTAAACGCACACACACAGTCCCATTGGTTTTCCAGATTTTCCATCCTAGTTAAAATAAAATTTCACAAAAAAAATTATTTAGCCTTGTTTTAGGAATTGTGATGAAAAAGTTTGTGTTTAGTTAGGTGGAAGTTGAGCAGTCAGTATTTTTGACAATACTGCTAGTGATGTGTGGTGAAGATGTAACCTGTGGTTTCCTTCTGTCATTCATGCTTGTGTTGCTGTAGTACCATGGTGACCCATCTTTGAACTGATGTTTCTTGTGCCAGTCTAGATACTGTCTTTCTCTAGGGAATTAAGAACAACCTAGCCCAAGACAACTTTTGGGCAGTTTCTTCTTATGTCACTGTGCTTAGATAGCTGCATACTAATAGGAATTCCTGTTTACCACAATATAAAAGCAATAATGTAAACTGTGATGTCTGTGTAATAGAGATGTTTACAATGGTAGCAAATAAAGAAGGGTTATTCCAAAATATTGTCAACATTCCTGTCTTTGGCCTGCTAGAAAATGTAACAATTTTCAGTTTCATGTACCTGCTCTGGGATATGAGTGAAAGCTTTATCCTACCTTTTTCTTCCCCCTGTCCTCCCCACTTGCCTCCAGCTTGTTTGGAGGTCCGTGGTTCTTGAGGCTGTTATGCAGATGGGCTACCATACTCTGCTGTGGTAGAGGTTTATTACTGCTTCATTTCAGTTGCTTTTAAAATTCTCACTTAAAAAGAAGCTCTGTCTTAAGCTTTAAAAAAAAAAAAAAAAAAAAATCCATAACACAAAAACCCCGCAATCAAATTGAACCCAAAACCCCCACAACAAAAATTTTGTTTGAAGGACCTGGACATTAAATCTTGGAGGCAACTCAAAATGTGAGCGTTTTTGTTCAGAAGGAACAAAATTTGAAAGCTGGAGAACAGCTCTGGAGAAAGAAAGAGAAACCCTCATGTGTTGATGGTTTGTTGGGTTTTTTTAGTTTAGTTGTATCTCTCAGGCAGCCTTTGTTTCTCCTCCTGAATTCTGGAGAACAAATGCTTCTATTAACGTACCAAAGTGCCATTCCATGAGAACTACAAGATCTTACCTGTAGCAATTTTTTGTTTCTACAGAAGCACAGAACAGGCCCTGCCGCTGCAGGAACATCCCAGTCCTCCACACTCCAAATGTCAGGTTGATCAGTTATGCAAGTGTATTATTTTAGAAAATGGGACGAGCAAGCACCTATTCAGGAAATTTGAGATATTGAGTACCACAGGAAAGAGAAGAACCAGAGCCTAATTTTCTTCTTAAGTGACATTCTTTGAGATATCTGCCACCATTTATTAGGAACATCTTGCCCTGCTGTTAAGACTGACTAAGCTGTATTTCACAGTTTGCGTTCCCACCTCTAAGCCACTCTTGCATAGCAATGCTGCTGCTATCAGCACATGTCCCAGTTTTCTATTATTAGCCATTTTCCAGTGTAATGTTCACTGCCACATTTTTGTTATTATTTGCTGTTGGGCAAGTTTCTGGTTTTGCTGTTGAATAAATCAACATTTTAAATTGTGGCATTTTTGGCTGGGGTAGATTTAATTTCCCTCCCGGGGCTGCTATAGGGCTGTGTTTTGGATTTGTGCTGAACAGAGAGTTGATAATTCTGAGATGTTTTTGTTATTGCTGAGCGGTGTGGAGGCCTGTGGGCCTCTGGCCCAGGGGAGTGACAGATCTCACTGGAGAAAAGCTACCATGGTTTAAACCATCACCTGCCCCGGGGAGAACAGTTAGGGCCTCTCCTATGATGTCACTTTGTTTTATATGAACGTACCCCATTTCTATCCCTCCCCCTGGCCCGTTGGCCAAGCCTCTCTCTCCTCCCTGTGGGCAGTTACCTCCCAGCCTTCCCTCTTAAGACACTCCCTTATCTCTAGAATCTTCTCCCTTCCTTCGTTCCCGTTGGCCCCAGTTCCTTAGTCCCTCCCTTGCCCTCTTGCTGTTGGTTTTTATACCCTGCCCCCTCCTATGTACCACCCCCGGCCCTCAGTTCATTGGCTCCCAATGCTCTCTGCCCCCTCTATAAAATCCCTTGCACATGCTGGTTTTTTGGTCTCTGTCCCTGAACCGTTCATGGGTTATGAGCAATAAACATGCCTCGTGGAACCCATACAAAGACTCCTCCCAGCTCTTTGCTGTCAATGCCTGCAACAGCTATCTGGCAGTGGGAGTGACTGGGTGTGCATGTGGCACCCACCAGAGCTGTTTCTCTTCTGGGAAGGTTGTGGCACCTTACCAGCTACTCAGTGTTGCAACAGAGCAGGACTTACCCATAGCCAAGGCCTTCTCCGCTTTTAGCACTGCCATGCTGGTGAGGAAGCTGAGGGTGGGTGGGAGGAGACAGAGCCCTGACAGGTGACTGCAGCTGACCAAAGGGATGTTCCAGACCATGCTCAGTATATAACGTGAGGGAGAAGAAGGATGAACGGGGGCACATTTGGAGTGATGGTGTTTGTCTTCCCAAGTTCCGTGTGATGGGGCCCTGCTCTCCTGGAGTTGGCTGAACACCTGCCTGCCCATGGGAAGCATGGAATTCATTCCTTGTTTTGCTCTGCTTGTGTGTGTGGCTTTTGCTTTCCCTACTAAACTGTCTTTATTTCAATCCATGTGTTTAGAGGCTTTTGCCTTTCTGATTCTCTCCCTGATCCCAATGGTGAGGGAGGGAGAGAGAGAGTAGGTGCCTGGGGCTTGGTGGCTGCCTGGAGTTAAACCACAATGTTAAAAGTCACAATTGCAGCTTGAACTATGTAACACTTGATTCACGACTATCTTCCAGTTAAAAGAAACAGAAATAGCATAGAAGGAATGTTTCTTCAACCAGAGGATAAGGCTCAGTAACAGAAACAACTGCTTCACTTTCATTC
>VZRF01012353.1:39785-94503 GCA_013396875.1 Vireo altiloquus
CCATCACCTGCCCCGGGGAGAACAGTTAGGGCCTCTCCTATGATGTCACTTTGTTTTATATGAACGTACCCCATTTCTATCCCTCCCCCTGGCCCATTGGCCAAGCCTCTCTCTCCTCCCTGTGGGCAGTTACCTCCCAGCCTTCCCTCTTAAGACACTCCCTTATCTCTAGAATCTTCTCCCTTCCTTCGTTCCCGTTGGCCCCAGTTCCTTAGTCCCTCCCTTGCCCTCTTGCTGTTGGCTTTTATACCCTGCCCCCTCCTATGTACCACCCCCGGCCCTCAGTTCATTGGCTCCCAATGCTCTCTGCCCCCTCTATAAAATCCCTTGCACATGCTGGTTTTTTGGTCTCTGTCCCTGAACCGTTCATGGGTTATGAGCAATAAACATGCCTCGTGGAACCCATACAAAGACTCCTCTCAGCTCTTTGCTGTCAATGCCTGCAACAGCTATCTGGCAGTGGGAGTGACTGGGTGTGCATGTGGCACCCACCAGAGCTGTTTCTCTTCTGGGAAGGTTGTGGCACCTTACCAGCTACTCAGTGTTGCAACAGAGCAGGACTTACCCATAGCCAAGGCCTTCTCCGCTTTTTGCGCTGCCATGCTGGTGAGGAAGCTGAGGGTGGGTGGGAGGAGACAGAGCCCTGACAGGTGACTGCAGCTGACCAAAGGGATGTTCCAGACCATGCTCAGTATATAACGTGAGGGAGAAGAAGGATGAACGGGGGCACATTTGGAGTGATGGTGTTTGTCTTCCCAAGTTCGGTGTGATGGGGCCCTGCTCTCCTGGAGTTGGCTGAACACCTGCCTGCCCATGGGAAGCTTGGAATTCATTCCTTGTTTTGCTCTGCTTGTGTGTGTGTCTTTTGCTTTCCCTACTAAACTGTCTTTATTTCAATCCATGTGTTTAGAGGCTTTTGCCTTTCTGATTCTCTCCCTGATCCCAATGGTGAGGGAGGGAGAGAGAGAGTAGGTGCCTGGGGCTTGGTGGCTGCCTGGAGTTAAACTGCAATGTTAAAAGTCACAATTGCAGCTTGAACTATGTTATACTTGATTCAAGACTATCTTCCAGTTAAAAGAAACACAAATAGCATAGAAGGAATGTTTCTTCCAACAAGAGGATAAGGTTCAGTAACAGAAACAACTGCTTCACTTTCATTCTCACCATAACACTTCTGCTCATCTAAACTGGTGAGCTCTAGTCACAGACCAGCCTTTTCCCTCAGTACCAGGAGCTGACAGCACAATTTGAAAGAACACTGGAACCTCATACTCTAACCAAGCAAAAAGCCAGGATACCATGGCACACTACCATAATCTAAGCTGGCCTATCAACTCATACGCAATTCCTCAGTATTGTCTCATTTGTTCAAAATGTTTTACTCTAAGCCCAACTAGTCCACATTTTTTTACAAAAATGGGTACAACGTATCAACTACTTTTTATTGTTAATACCTAATTTCTGATAAAAGGTGTCTTTTAGCTACAGCATCTCGTTATTACTGGATTACCAAGAACTGGAGCAGACTGCACACCACAGGGATGCCAGAAGTTTACAGAGCAGCAGCACCAGGATTCACCAGGGCATGTACAAACCAAATTTGCTGAGCTATTCTCCCTGCCTTTAATACACTGGGACAGCCTTCTCTGACTTACTGCTTCTGCATTCAGGCAAGCTGTACATTTAGTGTTTATGCAGCAGCTTTGTTGTGTTGCTCTTAAGTATTCTGACAAAATTAAAACCCTTCTTGATGCCAGTTACTGTATCACACCTACTGCTGACAAACCCAATTACCACAGTTCCATTATGATGCTGCGAAATTAAAGATTAGTAACAAAGGCCCTCTGACAGGAGGGATCCAGAAGCTTGTGGAGTACGCAGGAGGTACCAGACCTGGCTGCACAGCCTTCCAAGCAAAAGCACTGTCTCTGCCTGACCAGCTGCTTTCAGGCTGCTCCCGTTCTCTCCCACAGTTCCTCACATGCCACACGATATATCCCATGCCAGCCTCCACCACCTGAATTTGACACAACACGTGACCTCTATTGTAACAGAAGCTGCAGCATCATTGTCTAAGAACTCATAAAATGCTTTTCTCTTTGCAACAGTTTTGATGTCATTTTTTCAGTAGGTTTAATACATCACATAATGAGCTTAACTGTGTAACAAGTCTCACCCCTCAGCTCTAACACCTAGAACTCAGGAGCTGCAAGATGCTACAATGAAGGAGGTAAGCGCCACAGAACTTCCAGGTCTTAACAGCATCTGACTAAGCTGAAAGACTGGAAGAAAATATATAAATAAAAATTATTATCAAGTTTTGTTCTTTTTTTTTTTAGGTGAAAGTTCTATATAAAATAACCTATGAAATGGCAGCCCCAACTGAACTCTACAATTCACAGAATAAGGAGACTGTATCTCCAAGCACAAAAACTTTCTATGTAGCACACCTGCACATACAGTAAGCCTTTAAAAATATTCACATTTTCCCAAAAGTTTCACACCATTGTATGCTGGTCAGTTGAATTCTTGTGTAGCTTTCTGTTCATCAGCTCCCAAACAGCTACTAAAGAACAGGGCACAGCAGATCCTGTCATCAAATAGGGAACTGCCAAGTGGTCCTCATCAAGTGAGCAGCCTCATCCCAACAAACCTGGAGAAGATCAGCAATGCCATTCTTAAAGAAGACCAGGCTTACACTTGGAAGCTCTGCTGATGTGATCAGGAAGGTAAGAAAACTACTACAGCAAAACAAAAAGAAGTTGCCTTGTCAACTGGCTCATGTTACACCAAAGATCCACTTGTGGATGCTACTTGTTAGAGGAGTCAGAACAGCAAAATAATTCCCGTGAAACGTTGCATCCCCTGCCCTGTGGGTGAGGTGGGAACAAAGCTGACAAGCCCTTCAAAGATAAATGTTTTGGAACTGTGTCCTGTGTGTCTCTAGGGGTGTGTGTAAGCTTGCTGATAGGCTTAAATTCACTTTACCATAACAGACACCTAAAAGAGCTGCAAACTTTTAAAAAGGTCAGTAGTCCACTTAGCTATGTTAATTCTTAGTGCTGAAGACTTCCATGACAGCTTATTCAGCTGCCAGGCATTACAATAAAGCACCCCACTCTAGCCTTGGCATCTTAAATTAAAACAAAGTAATAGTATTCAAAATGGTGATTATGGCTTCAAATTAATATAATTATTTGATACATATGTAAACCCATCCACAGTCACAGCAGAAAGACTATCATGCTTTTTCATACTGTTATTGGTAGACATACTTATATTTGTCTCTGTAATAAAGCACAACCACCTCATTTTCCCTCTAGCATGACTTTAATAGTTAAAAATCAAATCTGTGCATTGTGTACTTTATTTGTTCACGTTACCTATTTGTGGTTAAAAACCACTTCATCTGACAGTTTAAAAGCATTCTTTTAAAACAAAAGAATTAAACACAGTTTGTGCTAAAAAAATCTGCAAGTTACATGGATGCAGTATTATACAAGAGTATAAAAAAATCAACAGTATTCTACAGAAAATATTCTCAACACAGCAAATAAAGATTAGGCATGTAGGCATGATCCTGAAACAAACAAATATGAATTAAAAAACAGCTAACAAAATTTAAAAAAAAAATCCCAGATATCTGTATAAAAAAAGCAAGGATTCAAAGTGCAGGTGCTCCAGTTTTCATTTTAACATATTATTCGGTAAGTCAATACAGGATACAATTAATTTCATATAAAGTGACAGTGTTCTCAGTAAGATTTAAACATTCAGTTACATTATCTTGCAGATTTTTCATTACTGCTGCTTTACACTGTAGTAAATAAAGATGTATGCAATACAGGCTTTTATTTTCTTAATCTAACAAGGATATAATAGGTTGGTGGTAAAGGTTAGTTTTAAGAACTAAGCTATATTTGCTGTAGATACAGCCTTAGAAGTAGATATATATATTTTTTTAAGCTTTTAAAAACAGACTTCAAATGTTGAAAAGAGACTCTACCAATCTGTTCTGGGACCTGCATACACTGTCTTTGGATAACACCAGTAAAGCTCCCAAGTCCACTGGGCAGGGTCATGCTGGAGATCTTCCTTTGGTGGCCACAGCTGGGAGAGAGCTTTCTCTCTGCTAAATCCAGGGAAAAGCAATCACATTTATCCACATTTGCCTAGGCTGGGATGAACTTCTCTCTTTTACTTGAGCATACCAGTCTCAGGCAGAGGAAGTTAGGAGCCAGGCAGGTGTCACCAAAGTGGTCTTTCATATATTCAAAACAATAAAGTCAAAGCATACGTTCAAAGCCTCTTTGGAAAAAATTATATGAAATAAAATTTTACTTCAAAGGATGTTGCCTGGAACTTATTTTCACCTGAGGTCCTTTTCAGGTTGAGAGTGTCCCTTTAAATTTTAGGTTCTTCCCATTTTGTTTATTTTTTTTTTTCCAAAGCATCAGATCTCTATATATGTCTATTTTAAAAATGCACATAAATATTGGCTTTAAGTTTACATTTAGAAATTAAGAACTAATCTTTACCATAATATACTGACAGCAATATTAATAATACACGCACTTCACTGACAAGCGTTATATTTTTTTCTGTATTTTGAATAAAATTTGCATTTGTGTAACATTTTCCACAGAAAGTGATTATACTTGAAGATAGTTAAGTCTGCACCCCAACATTTTCACATTAGTGAAAACAACTATGTTTTGAAAATACCAGGGCCTCTGGCAGGTACTAATAAATAGAGAATAAAAAGAAAAAATAAAATAAAAAACCCAACTGCCTTTTATCCCGACATAGTAGAGATTTCATAGTCACTGGCCGAGGTTATTGGTTTACCCCTCATCCTGATGTTTTTAGCATTAGTAATCCTAGCCATCATGGACACAGGTTTGTCGAAGTACCTGACCAGCGCTGGCTCAGTCAAAAGGGAGGCTAAAAATTGTTCGAAGGTGATGGCCCAGTCCCTGTCAATGCTCGTGCTCCTGCGGAGGGCAGGGGTGTGGTTGCTCCGCACTAGAACTGTGTCTTCTCCGATGTCCTCGCAGTGCAGCTTCTCCTCCTCATGTGAGCCCGCGCTCAGCACCGAGTAGGAGGACATGGAACTGTCATCTTTTGTGTCATCATCGGAAATGAGCATGGAAGAACAGGCTCCGTTGTCCCTGGGGGAAGAGTCTTCCAGCTTAATGTCTTCCATCTGCATGCCCAGGGTGCTGTCGGTGCAAGCGGCCTCCTCCTCGCTGCCCATGAGGCTGCCCCGGAACGCCTTGTGCTGTTCCAAGGGGTACTGCTGGTGCTCCTTCTTCTGAAACAGCTCGCTCTGAATAGCTTTGCTGCAGCTGTTACTGCTGTCTGTGTCATTGGGGGGCTGCACGCTGAAGAGCTTCCCAACCTCCCCAATCTCCAGGAGCAAGCTCGTCACGGCAGCCGTAGCATGGTACAGGTCCTGCTCGTTGGGGTCTTCACTGAACATGTTGTACATCGTCTTGCACAGCTCAATGAACTGCCCCTAAACACAGGGGGAAGAAACATCAGCAAGAGCAGGAAAAAATCATGCTGACATCTTCCAAATCAGTTTTATGATTGAGGCATGACATGAGAGTCTATTTGACTAAAGTGAAATTTGAAATAACCCAGGCGCAGTCTAGCAAGCATTTTCTATGACTCAGCAGTCAGATATGTTGTGTCTCTCAAAGGTATTTAGAATAAATTATTGGATGTTTTGTCCAACATATCACAAATATAATTCTCTGCAGCCACAGGAGGGCAACAGAGGGCGAGCAGTGAGACACTTCACATTCATTTTGGTGAATTTTCTTGTAAGAATGATGCCAAGTATAGCTAAGGGTTTGCTAAAACTGATGAGAAGTAATGAAAAATGAAGACCTGCAGCACTCTTTACCTGACAGGAGTAACTTAGTTGGACACAAGTCTTTTGAAATTCAAAACTGATGAATTAAATAGGAAGATTTGCTCAGGGCTACCTTTAGTAAGAATCATTGTTCTACAGGTAATAAACCTCCCTACATGCTCTGGAGGAGACAGCTATTCCAATGGGTCTCCTCCTTACCAGCTGTGGATCTAAGGGGAATGAGACTAGCAGTACAAATTACAAAACATAAAATACTTCTTTCAGGCTATGCTTATTAGAAATTAAGAGCTGGCTGGTGTCACATTATTCACATATTCAGTGTCACATTATTTGTCAAGAGATCAACATAATATATGCGTTTATCTCATTTTTGGGATGTCTTGGGAACTGAATGCCAGTTACAGTATTTTGTAAACAATAAACTTTTGCAATCAGCTGACTGCTGCTCTGTTAAAAAAGTCTCTGCTCAAAATAAAACCTTTGTTCAGTGTTAATGTATTGAATATTTAAATATATGTGAAGAAAGTTGAAAGTTAATGAAAAATTAGTGTCAGCAGAAGTACCTGATTCAGCTTCGGCAAGTCCTTTGTGTTTTTTGCTTTGGATTTATTCTCTTGGCTCCACATTCTCAGGTAATTTCGATTCTCTTGTGAGCTCTTCTTGCCTACTGCCAACAAATTACCCAGAGATGGAGGAAGAAGTCCATGAAGAACCCCTAAATTATTACCTTTATTCCCCACTTTCAAAAGGAGCATCTTTAAATGAAATAAAAGATGTAACTCACACGGAGACACCAAGCATACCTTTGTCTGTTTTCAGACTGACTGTAACAAACCCATCATCTACTCCATGTTTGTTCCTGCTGTCTAGGCCAACAACTAGGAAGTGGAGGGGCAAGGGAAGAGAGAGATCAGTGTGGGTTTAGATACAGACATTGTTTTCATGTGTACAGTGCAAAACAAAAAAATGTTTACAAATATTTACAAACTCTAAAAAAGCAGAGTAAAAATTATAGGAATAAATTGTGATTTTTGCTTATTTTTAAACCTGACGACAAATTCAATTTAATTTATAACATCACTACTGAGGGTGGGACAATCTTAGATTTTGTTTGCGTAGTACAGTGATTAACCTGTGCTAACACAACACAACTCCTAGCATGATATATGTTTGGTGATTATACTAGTGCATCTTCTTTTGCCTCTCAGTACTTAAAATTGCCATTTCTAGTCTATTACCTCCTCAAACAACTATCTTCAGTATCTTCAAACAACTTTCCTCCCACTTATAACCTGAAGGATGGGTTTTATTTTTCTTGTATCAGAAAGAAACTTCACATCAAGTATCTCAAGAAAGAGAAGGCCATGTAAAGCAGCAGCAAAGAGACACTGGCTCTCATTAGGGCACATATGATTTCAAACCACTGAGCTACATTTTGATGTACCTTTTGCTCTTGGTTTCTTAGAATGTTTTAAGTTCTGATCCAAATATATCTTGAAAGCCTATCTATTTATTCTTCTTCTCCACAAAATTATTTCTACTGCGACTCACTGATGGCATTATTCCGAAAGTACTTCTGCAATGCGCAATTCACAGGGACTCTTAGTGTACACATGCCTGCACCTCTAAAGATATCAACACATCTACAGATGCTTCATGCTTCTTTCTACAGAGAATACTTTGCTAAAAAAGTTTAATCCAGTTAAAAAGTAGCTCCCTAAAAAGACAGGTTGATTGAAACGCATCACCTCATCTTCTCATACCCAAGACAGAAGATGCCTACCATGTGTACAGTCTGGTGTGATGTCCTCAAAAAAGTACTGAGTAGCTTCAAAAGCAGAGTCTGGCTCTTCTTGCTCAGGGGATGGATCTAGGCAAGACAGTACAATTCTTTCATTAGAATTTCCACCCTTTAATTAAAAACTGAAAGATATTTCCATTAATATCCATGGATATTTCCATTTAGAATGTCGATTTCTAGAAGCAAAAGTACAAGGGTGTGACGGGCTAGGAATCATCTCTTTTTAACTCAAAGGAGATAAACAACTGGACCTGAATTGTCTCCTTCCCAACATCCAACACTGTCTCACAAGGAGCTGTTTGCTTTCAGAGGCTGGCTTAACCATCTTCCCATGTCTACTTTCATTACTTTCTTCTGTGCAGCTCAGTGTGTCCTAAGCAGGGTGTGAGCTCTTTCCTAGCTGGAAACAGTCTGTCATCATTTGGTATGAGCTTACCAGTCCCCAAATACGAGAAACTGCATTCTTAAAAACAGATCTTTTCTGTAACAGTTCAGTTTTTTAAAAAAATTAAGTATTTTTTTAAAGTATTTAAAGTATTTTTTCTCAGTTAAATTACTGAATCACTCAGGCGTACCTCCAAGTAAAGCCAGCTGGGAGCAATCAGGGATGCATGTTCAAAGCATACAAAGGTGAAGGTCCTCTCAAAGTTTTTAGATATGTTTACCAGAGCATGTAAATGTGCACAAGAATTAAACTACCCAAGCAGTCACAACATTCTTGAAGTGCAGGTTCAGTGAAGACAGCAGTAGGTTCTTTATGGCATGTGTGTGACAGGCTAGAGAGGACACAGTTCCAGTACAGCTTTTTCAAAACTGTTCATCCCCTCTCCACCCTTAACTGCCTCTGTCACTTAGCTAGTCCAGGTTTGTACAGCTCCCTAGAAAACATATCTATGAAATGATCTGGAGCTTCCCTCTGCAAACAGTTGTGTCAGCCCAGAGGGGAAACCAAGAAGAAAGCCTGGGGACAGAAATGAGGAGCCAGGACATGCAGGAACATTTCAAACTAGCTTAATTTTCAAACTCTTAAATAGAGTGCATTATGGTAACAAATGTTGAAGAACACTGGATTTATGCCTGGGGCATATCATCAACCCCAGCTTAACAGGCAAGAGACATATAAATGTTTGTGGAGGAAGCAACTGAGGGATGTGAGGGTGCTTTCAGACCTTTCAAATTTCTGTCTGGTTAAGAGTAGAAGCTCCCTTATTTTACTGCTGCAAAAACAGCTACAATAATTCCTACAAATTAATTTTTAATTGGGAAAGCCAGTCATAAACAACTCTACTCCAAATTTCTGTTCTCAGTAAAACAAGAGCTATTTTAACATCATTTACTTACCAGGCAAAACATGCATTTTATACAGTAGCTTCAGCTTCTCTGTAAGATCTCCATGGCACGCTGCACCTAAACAACATTACATGCGGTACATTACTACTCAGCATTGCATGCCATTTTATTTATTATTGCTGCCATATTTTGGTTTAGAAGCTGCTACATTCACTCTGGGAAGTACTGTATCCCTCTACAGCTCGAGATCATGAGGCAGTCATTTGACTTCTAAGATCATACAGTAGAAATAGTAAGAGACCACAGATGAATCTACCCTGAATTTCATACTTCAATCTTGGGTCCTTTATTAAATGCCTATTTCATCACACTCCATCTATGGTAATGGCATTATCACTCAGAAAGGCCTCCAGCTGGAATGTAACAAGACTTTTTTTGTGAGGACTTCAAACCTTCTGATCTGAGAATCTCTGAGGATCCAATAACAACATCACATGTCACAGAGCAGTAAGACATTTACAAAAAAAAAAAAAAAATTCAAGTAAACAGCATTTATCTTATCTTAGCCATGGACTAAACTGATGTTCAGGCAATACTTTCTAGTGATTTTTCCACATCAACCCCTATTCTTTTTTGAACTACACTACAAGTAGCTGTATGAAATCCAAGAGGTCAGTTGAAGCCCCTCCTTCCAATTAATTAAATGGATAGTAGTTAATTTTAAAGTAATGAAATAACCGATAATCAGACTTTTTCATGAATCTCACTTCTTGTGACATGCCGTTCATAAATAAATGACTTAACCTTCAATAATTAGATTGTGCAGAGATTTATTTTACCTTATAGGTGACCGTGTCAACCTACCTCTGCTATGCAAACTACAAAGTGTGGTGTGGCAAGTACTAACAATCACAGTCTCTTGTAAAGCTTAACACTGCAATAAATACAGATGTTAGGCCAAAAAATTTAGTACATCTACGTTAGCCAGCTTGCTTTCAACATGGTCCTTTTAAGCACAAAACCTCGTTATGTTCCTATCTGGTGTGTCACACCATGCAGATAATGCTTTTTCTTCTGGTAAAGGCAACATGAAATAACCAAAGGACAGAATGGACTGCACTTCTGCATCCTCCACCAACAGGAAACTGCTCGGAAACAGTCACCAAAATAGGACTCAGGGCACGGGGTGACACGTGTAGGCTTGTTCCTCTCTCTGTCCCTAGATATGAAGAGAACTGAAAAAGCTCCATAGCTACTATATGAGATCAATCTGTGTGTGCTTCCTGATGCACACCTTTCCTTCCTCCTAATGCATCCCTTTTCCTTTTTGCTCAAAATTACAAAGTGCATTGCCAGCAGGTCAAGGGAGGTGATCCTGCTCCTCAAAGGCCTGTAGAAGTGGTGAGATTAACACTCTGCTTTTTAAATATTCTCCTGCATTCTGTGGTTGAAAACAACCTGTTTGCAAAAAAAAAAAAATACACTCAGGCACTCCTTGCAAGACACAGCTTTCATGGTGCTGACTTCGACAGGAGGCTGTGACAAGTGCTGCAGACAGCAGCAGCCACTGTAGAAGTGGGAGAGCTGCATGCTCCGAGAGGGGAGTATTGCAAAAACATGATGGGAGGCAGGAGGCCACTCTGAATCTATGTAGAGATCTCTGTAGCTTACTTGGATGTGCAGTCAACAACTGTCATGCTATAATCCAGCGTGTTATAGGGGTGAGGGGAGCTTCGTCATCAATGAATAACTCAAAGAGGTCCTAACCAAGGCTGAAAACCTCTTCTGAGCAGCACAACTCACTGGGCAAACCACTCCTATATTTGGACTATATTATTGTAACAGGGCACAGAGTAAACATAAAGAATACGACAGGTTATTCCATCTTTGCTTAGCTGAGGCCCTAGAGGCACCTGAAGTAGGAGGTTCTTGAGCTATTTGTTGTAGGGATAAGGAAAAATAAATGGAATTATTAAAAGTCCTGGGGCATGGAGAAATATGCTAAAACAGATACATTGTTCTTTTGATGACTGCATTGTCCTTCCTACCACTCACATGCTTCTCAACGAATAAAGGGGTCAGCAGGGTTGACTTATCTTTTAGGGGGAAAAATAAAAAGGTTTTCAAATTACACCACACTGGGCTTAGTTTTTGAAAAATATGAGTTTGCAGAATGAGCATTTTTGATTGTTTTTCCCATTGATGATTTTAGTTCAGTTATGTTGGCTTATAGCCACATTTGTGCATTTTACATTAATTTCTGTCCACAGTGCTCAAGACTGGCCCTTGTTCTTATTACTCATTATTGGCTGCAAAACATGCTCTCTCAGTCAATAACTGGTTGACTGTTACTAACAACATCCTGTAAACAGGAAGAGTAGTTAATTCTTGGGTCCTCGAAAGGCCATTGAGCATTACCTGGCAAACAGTACCTCAAATGCAAATCGCTGCATCGTGGGAAGCACTGGGATTTTTTGGGTGGTGTGAAGGGGAAGTGTGCAGCCAGTTTTACTATCACAGCTATTTTGGACTTAAAAGAGAACAGGTGCTACCACTGTTGTACAGAGGTTTTAATGAAAGGCTGCATTTGGATCCCTAATGCTTTAACAGAGTTGCAAAGAGTTGCTGAAAGCCAGACTGGGAAACCTTTTCACTCTCAAAAAGAATCAAAACGTAAAGCTGGAGGAAATTCCAGGTTGCCATGAAATGATACATGGTAGATGGTGATATGTTGGTCACTTACAGCAAGTAACTTCTGCTATATTTAAAAAAGGAGTGGTTGGCTCCTGCCTCATCTATTCCTCATTTTAATCCTGGGGCTCGCAATGTTGACTTTCACGTTCTGAAATCTTGCTTCTTCAAGACTAAAAACACTCAGCCTCCCTCTCTGACCTGCACCTCCACTTTCTCCTTTACAGGGGATTTCCAAACTGATTTCTGCAGTCTTGGTTACTAATCTCAGAAGCAACAGAGGCAGTAGCTCACACTCTGTGAGTAGCAGTAATACACTGTTAAGCACACACGTTGCAGTTAATTTTTTTGTTGAGAGTTAGCAGTCAGTGAAATCCTCAGGTCCTAATGGATCATTTCACGTGTTATCCTTTTCCCAGTGTGATACATTACTGGCTAATGTAGATTCACCTACTAAGACCAGCCTAAGCCCCAGAGGGAACCACTGTCACAGGCATGACAAAATGAGCTGAACAGAACAAACTGGTTTGTCACGTCATTCCAAAAGTGCTGTGGATCCTCCTTACTTAGCCCCGAGACGAATTCGCGGAAGTTGATGAGCAGGTCTCCATTTTCATCCAGAAGCCTGAACAAGCGGGCAGCCAATATATCCGAGTGAGTTCCACATGCCCAGGGGAAGAGGAGGGCAAACATGCCCTTGAACTGCTCGAAGTCAATGCGGTACTGCTCCAGGTAAGGCAGGCTAGGGTCATGTCGCTCCGTGGCATTGCTGTTTCCTCCCCAGTAGCAGCTAGTCAGGTGTTCTGCCTGAACAGAAGGTAAACACCATGAGATTGTCAGAACCTCTATAAACAATTAATTGCTCTCCATGATTAAAAAAATTCCAAAAAACTCTTCTACATGCATTCTTAAAACTGCAAGATAACACATGCATTTCAATTTACCCAGGCCTTCCACTTCTGGAAGAGGTTCCTCCTCTAACCAGCATAAAAAAACATCCCTCTACTAAAAAAAAAAAAGAAGATAAAGCAAAACTTTTTCTGCCTCTCAGACAGATGAAATATGAGATACCTGTTTTGGCCAGAGCTGTGACTTCACAGGCTTGTTGTGCTTAGCCACCCTCTGCAACCTCATCACGCATTCAAGTCAGAAGTCTCATGAAATCTTTATTTAATCTTTAATCACATGGAAATAGCTGTTTATTTGAAATATTTTTTATTGCACTGTAGATTCTCAGAAATACTGAATACTACACTATTCTTTCAGTCTTACTGAAGTCAGTGGAGGTTCTGGAGCTGATTTTGGCAGAATCTGATTCAAAAAAATTCAGAAGCTCAGAGAAAAAGATCCCAGCACTGCAGAACGATCAACTAGGGACGACTGCCTGACTGGGTCTCACTTATTTCATGGAAGACTGAAAGAAGGCACTGCAGGATTTGGACAACTTGGACTTGTCATTACAGATGGCAAATTAAAAGGAAATAAATTATTGTATTAAAAAAAATCTCTGCTATAAAAAAACAGAGGAAGAAAGTAATTTTTATAAGACGTACATGAAGGTGAAGCTAACACATTTAAATGCGCACCTTTAAATTTGTGGATCTAATGGCACTGCTGTACAACCAACTTACAAAGACACATCCCTTTGTGACATTAAATTCCCATGTAATGCATTAAAGCATTAACAATGGCAAAAATCAGCTCTTGTGTTACAGAAGTATTAACTGTCTGAGATAACAGAATAATTGTGATAAATTCCAAAACTTGGGTCAGGTAGAGAGAGACATATGTTTCGTTTTTAATGACTGATCAAAAGCTGCCATCCACTTTTTCATTTAACAGTTTTCATCAATATATGCTTTTTTCCCATGGACAAATAATTTAGTGAATTAATCCTCTCCAGATGTTTTAAAAACTGCTTGAGTTTTTATTTTTTTGTATATCAATAATACAGCAGCTAATTCAAGTTTGTATCAAGATAACTAATAATAACTGAGAGACTTGACCTGGTGCTTAGCCAAGACAGAGTCCCACATCAAAAATGAACATTTACACATCCTGGATGATCTTATCTTCACTTAGCTTTACCTTGAAAAGCGCATATAGTTCCTCCAGTTCATCGATAGTAAAAGAAGTCTCTGTCACGATAGTTCGTACCTTTTGAAACACAACATTAACAGTTACCGATTTGAAATCCATGTCTCACTGAAAAGCTAATTTGAACTTCAGAAACTGAACTTACTACTTGCAAAGAACATTATTTCAGTACTTACCACATTGCGCTTTGTAGTATCTTCAAGGGTTTGGATGACTTTCAGTCTTTGTTTGAATCTCATTTGTTCAATTAAATCTGCCCGGATACTTCCAAATTTCTTGAAAGAGAGAAAGCAGTACATGATTGTCTGTGTATTAATATTCAGAATATTTAGCTTGCCTTTAATGTATTTGAGAAATTAATTTAATTACATGATGTACCACAAATGAAACTACTGTTAATGCATTTCTCTAATACATTACAAAGTTACAAAGACTTTAGTAATATATCACTAGATTTTATTTTTCCAAAGAACTTATTTTAGTTTGAAAGGTCTTTATTCAATTTCAAACTCTCTCATTTCAAACTGTAATCTCAGTAGTTAGAAACTTCTTGCTTGGCAAGTCTCTGTGAATAGATTTTTGTTAAGTCCTCCTGCAGTGTTTTATTTCACTGGAAATTTATTTCACACATTCAGTGTCCTGGAATGTCTCATAATCACAACAGAAAGAGGATATTGAACTAACTGGATCTCTAATGGCTGAGACAGTACAGCAGTCCTTACATTCTGAGGATCTGAAACCAAGTAGCAAGAATGCAATTACCACTAGGAAAATATTCTCTTTAATACGTAAGTCTTATTTTCCGAAGTATTTTTCACAATGCACGAAAGTGTCAGGGAGCTCCTGCACATACAACAAAAGCATCCTAGGGGGAAAGCTTATTAGGAATAATACTCCATATTTTCATATGCAGAGGAATGCCTGATCCCTAAGATTCATTTTGGTAGAAGTATTACAAGCAGAAGTTTCTTGCCATCCAAAGTCCACCTGTAACACACTGAGGAATCCTCAGATGATCAGCAGGAGCAATAATGCTGGACAGCAACTACACCACATGTAAAGCTATAAAGGGTGTCAGGACACACTTTCATACAAGATGGATTTGTATTTCCAGTGCAAGTGCATCTACGTAAGCAGGTCATAATTTACCAGCACATTCTTGTAAGATGAAACTAATGCTAAAGCTGCATTTATCTATAAAAGTGTTCACCATTATCAAGTACCTTGGGAGTAAAAAATGCTTCATGTACTTGTGAGCCTTTTGCAAATAAAGAAGTCTGTTGACAAAAATGGAATGTAGATAAACATTCATGAATATCAAGCATCACAGAGGTCACATAACCTTGAAAAGACAAAGCTTTGGTAGCTCTGAGGCCACACCTATTCCAGTAATCAGAGTTTATTCACTGGTTTGGAGGCCAAATAAGAAGGTCTGTTCACATCCATAAAACTAAAATTCATGTAATCTACCAAAAAGGAAGGTTGCAGGTGATTACCTTCTGGGAATGGTCCTTTGCCCATGCAAAGTTTCAAATTGTACAAGGAGTTGTTGGAAGGGTGTCACCTATTCTAGGTCAAAACAGTATCAAACCTTTCCACAGCATAGACCTTTGAGTGTCAGCTCTTTAGTTAAAATGGCCAAGATCCAGATACCACTGTACACACAGCTGAACTGCTGAAGGCCTATTTTTCTTCCAAATTAGCTAACACACAAATTAAATGAGTTAAACACGTAACAGCTCTGCTGAGTCTACGCTCCACTCACAGCTAGTAAGCTATGCACAGGCTTTTAAAACTTCAGTGATTATGCATTATTTCAGTCACTTCTACTACAACTATTATGACACCAAGAACTATGGCTTCTGAATTAAATACAAAATTAAATGAAAGGATAAGAGAGTTCTTACTAAAAACTGTTTTCAGTAAATTAAGAAAGCACTGGCAGTGTAAAATACACTTGCTATGCATATTATTTAAAAATGTTTCTCCTTTCAAAGTAGAAAGTCTGCTCAACATCATCAGAGAGAGGGGTGCTAATCACTAATTTATCAAAAAATTCTTCTGCATCATTTCAGCTTTCACTGGAGACTTCTCATATATGCATCTGACATGATTAGGTAAGAGTTGAACAGTGTCAGACCATGATGGAAAGGAGATCTTCATAAAACAATTCAAATATTGTGCCTTTGCCAGTGCCATCAACTCAGACTCATCACATTCCCATGACAAATATCATAGGACAGTCTGAAAGGGACAAGGTTTTCCCCTCTCCTTGGGGATGTGTGTGTATGCTTAAGGGAAGGCAAAGGTCTCCATAAAATCCCACGTTTTCTTAAAGTGTAGGTCTTCCTATTATTTTTAAATGATAAATGGCTACAAGATTAAGAATAACGGTTACCCAACAAGTACTCTAAATCCCAAAAAATAATAAAAATATGCTTACTTAGTCGATATTTCATTCTCTGTAGCTGTAACAAAGCTAGCAGTGAGTTCCCAGCCCTGACTGCACATAACTAAGAAACTTAACAGGTGTAACAGATGCCTTAAAGTTTTTGAATTTTAATAGTTTACTAAATAATTGTTGGGGTTTCTTTTTAATAAATTAATTAATAGCAACTCTCTTGAAACTAATTCTCTTTTTGCAAACAGCTCCTGCTTTCCTCACAGCTCCTCACTCCCCATGCTACTTGTTTTGCCTAATTATACTGAAGTGCAGCTGGTTATTTACCTAGAAGGAGCTACAAGGTCCTGTGCTGCAGAGGGCCCAAAAAGACATACTGGCTCTGCACCGATTCAGGTTACTAATCTTAGAGCAGTTATGCCAATGCAGGAAGTCTTCATGGTGAGGAAAATGGAAAAATGAAGGGGAAACACAATTTCACATAAACTCCCTCCTGGCCATTCTGACATCTAACAAACATCCATCTACCCTGATACACTTTTCCCTTCAGCACAGACTACATGAAGGACTGCCTACTTCCTTATTAAATGTGCTATGTTAAAGCAAGAGGGGTTTAGGGACATAGGAAGTGCCTTTGAGAAAGCTATACAGCTCTTGCTAAGTATAAACCAACTTCCTGAATCAAAATTAGTCATTTACCCTGCATGTCAATGGAAGGGAATAACGGATATTAAGGAGAAAAAATGCTTAGTTTTTTCTTATTTTGTTTTAAAAATGAGTATGTCAGTGTAAACATCAGAGGTATTTTCACTAATTTTTACTTTAATTTTGTCAATTTAAGGACAATGAAACCAGTCTGCAGATTTTAGTTGGTTTTGCAGGCTTTGTCCTGTCCCTTATAGATATTAGTTATTAACAGCTCCTTTCACTTAACTTTTCTTTAGCTTTGGTGACAGTAGAGAACATAGTGGCCCATGGTCACAATCAGCACATGTTAAGAAAAAAAAAGGCAAAAGAAACAAAGTTCCACTGATAATAGAAAGGTCTTCTGAAATAATACAGATTTCACTACTATTTCAGTTTGGAAAAGCACAAAAAAGCTTAAATGAGAATTAGCATTTTTCAGGTTAAAAGTTCAGACTTTTGTTTGTAAATCACTTTTTGGTTGTGGGCTGCTCACCTTTGAGGCCTCAGACCTCTCTATGCAACAGCTCCAATTAAAAATTTTGGTTAAAAGAAGAAGAAAGTCCAATTCCTCTTCCTTGCTCCATTTCAGCCTTCTCAGATGAGAAGCAAAGCCAAACCACAGAGTATCAAATTCCTCTGTGAAGAAGTTGTGTGTGTTGGCAAGTTCCTGTTAAGAAGTCTTATCCTACCTCATAAGAAGATCTGATTAGCCTGAAGATATCCACCTCAGGATACGGCTCTACATCATCACTGAGCAGGGAGTGAAGATGAGGAATGGGAGGAAGAGTGCTGTCCTTATTAGTTATGCTGTCCAAGTATCTGGTGGGGAAAAAAAAAAAAAGAAATGAGAAACCCAAGATAAATTTGTACACCCTCTTTTCTGAGGGTTAACAGCATACAGGTTACATCTTGATTATTACATGTAAAAATGATCAAGCCATTCTCTAGGAAGAGTAAGGTTATACTACTGGAATTTATTATGAAAAAAATTCCAAAGTTCCAGTAGCATCTTGAAAACTGAACACGCTACCAAGCACAAGGAAATCAGAGGTTACACTCAGCAGTATTAGTTCCGAATAAATTACTCAAGCCACTCTATCTATCATCATCCTGTTTCACTGAAATCTATTTGTTCAAGATCCTATCTAATTCTTCTGAGTTCTACTTAGTCTACTCCCAAAACAATTTCCCTTGACATCAAGGCTTTTTCTTAGTAACATTTAAAAGGTAGCAGGCTGAAGTAACAAAACTCATGTAGTCCACTAAAATAATGAATCAAGTCAAATTTCTATCACCAGGTTTGAGAAGTTTATTTGAATGTCTTGAAAGAAGAATTTATACCTTGTTGGTCACCTAGCATTATTTTTAAATAATATAAGGAGTACCTTATGTGGATGAAAGGAGACTATAAGCATGCAAAAGACTTACATATATAGTATTGGTTTAAATTTAGTATTTCAACATAGAATACAAATCAGAAAAGCAAGCAAAAAAAAAAAAAAANTAAATACCTTCCCAAGACTGTCATGGCTTCTCCATCATCTTTACAGTTAAGCAGCTTGTCTACATTAGCTTCAAGGACAGCAAGTGCTAACTGAAATATCACCTTTATTCCTTCACAGAAGAAACAATCCACAACCACCACTGCACTTTCAAATGGCATTACACTGAGGAAAAGAGTGAGGAACCAGGACAGGGAAATGGTGGAGATTACACCCAAGTCCTGCATGCAGTCATAAAGCTGTGGAATGTAGTCACGAGCCAACTCTTCAAAGACACCCTGATCCACCAATGCTCCTATTAAAGACAAGTAAGACTGAATTAATTCAGGAGCAACTGACACATTGCCATTTAGGGGAGAAAAAACCTTCTATATATTCTATGTATATAAATAAAAAGCCTAAGAATATTTTGCATGGTGCTTATGCACATATTCTCACTTTCAAATAAGTAATGGATTCCATTACACTACCGAGCTATATATATAAATTCAATCATAATAAAGTTTTTTCTGTTTTAATTATACACTCCATAATAAATAAAAAATGATTAATTTGGTCTAGCACCAGCAGAAGTTAAATAGTGGCTTGATATTACCATTATTTAATTGGAGTAAGACCTCAGCATCACCCGTTGAATGAGGTCAGGGTGACTGTGAGGGTTTAGATTTACTTCAAGAGAACCCCAAGTCATATTTCATTTTAACCAGGACAGGAAGAATAATTTCTAAGGCTGTATATCTCAAGTATTTGTGAGATATAGTAAAAACAGATTCCATGATAAATTGAAGTCACTCACTTCTACATACACAAGGAAGCTCATTTGACGACAACAATTTTCTGATACTTGTGCCCTTTCAAATCAGAGGTACAGGCACAAAGACTTCTACTGCAAACTGCTAAAGCTCCTGTTTCCACCTTACCATAATCAGCTAATTGGATCATCTATAAGTCAAATTTTAGCCTCCCATCTCTTCTTAAAAATTTACTTTGCTTAAGCCCACTTTAGAATGACATCTGGTCATAAGTAAGTGATAAACTATTAATTATAACAGTACCTTTTTAGGAAATCGTCTTTATTCTCCTGAGCAAGCTGTCTTGTCACTAGCATGCACAGATACATCTACCCATATGTATGTTTTCAGTACAAATATCACCAAGTAATTTGGTTATTTTTTGTAATGTCATTTCAAAAAATGCCCCCATAGCGTACCAACAACTCTCGTGTTGTAGTAGTCAGGCAGCATACGCTCACACAGAGCCACCAGCAGCCAGAAAGCTTCCTCCTCTTTTGCATAAAGGAGGAGCACTGAAGTGACAATATTCATAGCCTAAAAGAAAGGGAAATACAATTATTCAATATCTAGCACTGTACCTGGGCAGGTAAGTGGTTAGGAAATCAGCTACATCTCTCCCTGCAGACTGCAAACTGTTCAGGTACTTCCCTGTAAAAACAGCACCGTTTCCCAGTGCTGAAAGAAAGGCTTAAGAAAGCCTTAAATCACAAAAAATTGCAATGTTTTTCCTTAGTTTTGTTGTTGTTTTACTGGGATTTTTTTGTGAGTTTTTTGGGTTGGTTTGTTTTGTGTTGCGGATATTTTTTAAGAAATCAAGATTTTTTTCCTAATCAAGGGCGGACTCAGGTCTGCAAGCATTCCTGTTATACTGATACTGATATTCTGCCATAGGTGCTCTTGAGGAATCTGGATCTGGTGCAGCCAAAACGCCTCCCATAGCACTAGTGATGTGCCTGAATTCTCATTGTAGCTGGAGCAAATCTCAAGGTTATTAATTACTGTGACAGCTTTAGCAACCAGAACTGAAGTGTCTTTCTACTGCTCCTCTGTTAAATAATCTTTGCAAATATTGTAGCTATTATTTAGTACCACAATTGTTATTAAATAATTTATGTTGGTATCCTTTAGAACTGCTTGCACTTACTGATGTTGCACCTAGAAGTCTTAACAGTCAGACATTAATCAGGCTTCTTAATACTAATGAATTTAAGTTTCCTCTTTGCAAAGTATGTAGGAAGGCAAAAAAAAGGCCCAGGTGATAAACCAAAATGACATAGTAAAAAAGAATTATTTAGGACCAGAAACTAAATTTACTTGAATTGTGGACATAAGAACCTCAAAACCATGCACCAGGGTCAGCATTAACTCTACAGAGTTAACCAGATACATGGCTGGGACTCACAGTGGTATTTCCTAGGATGCTTTATTTTTGTCAAGTGTTTGGGGTTTTTTTTCTCGGATTTTTGGTTGTTTTCTACTTTTTTTTTTTCTTTTTTATTATTTGAATGATAGTGTGGCATTATTGAAAGAGGAAAGGAGGTTCTGGAGGGTTATAACTGATACATTGAATAATGATTCATGATGGAGATAAAAAAAGACAAAAATTTAGGCTGAACACAAAATGTTTTGGTTTTGAGGGGATCTTTTGTTAATCAGAAAAGACCCTTTCTCCAGAGTCTAATGACATTTTACGTAGACAGCTCTGTTACCCTCTGTCCAGTTTCTAAATTTATGAACAGAAAATAAGCTTACAGAAAACATCTTTTAACAGGTGCTGCTAATACTGCTGTTAGAGCAGGTCCTTGTGTGACATCCTCTGGCCTCAGCATTCTCACCAAGGCATGAGCTCACAGCAGCATCCATACCTCACACACCCCAGTGTACTTCACACAGCCAAACACTCACGTGCTTAAGACGAAGCATGTGCTGAAGAAACAGGACTGCAAGGAAAGAACTGGAATTGCAGAAACTGAAGGAGTGCCAGGTATTTCAATTACCTGACAATATCCTATGTTTGGATTTCTGAATGCATAAGCTGTCAAGACTCTCCTTAAAGCAGCAATACCCATCTCATTCTGGAAAGCAGGATGTTCTGGAAGGGAGCGGTGCAGATCCCTCTCTATCTCTTCTGTAGCAAGATTGTATTTTCCCATTGATTTCTCCACTAGGTCCTCATAATAGCCAGGATGAGTGGCCATTTCATTAATGGCTCCTAGGAGTGGGAGAACAGTATTAAAACCAGGAGAAAAAGGAAGGTTTAGCAGGTACAGTATTCCAACATGATGATGTACTCCCCTTCCATCCTGAATGTTATCAAGAACTTTGAAAGCAAATATGAAAATATTAATTCTTTAAAGGTGATTTAAAAAAGAAAAAAAAGTGCTTTGGTGTATATCACCCCTTCCTGTCTCCTCTATAGGCATTTTTATAATGAGGTTAAAATCTCTCTCAGCCAAAACAAAACAAGAGGCATGAAGAACAAACCAACTGTGCAGTCACATGGTATCATGAGCTCCCTCTGCAGCTGGCTGTGGGTTCGGTTTCCCTAAATAACTCAAAACCTGTCTTTAAGAAAGCTACTTGCCCTGAGGACAGAGTAGATTAATGTTTGGTTGCAGAGAGTATGGTATGTCAGCCAAAAGCAAGAGACAGAAACGCATGAGCTCCATCTCTACTTCTGAAAATTACTCTGTCATCTTGGGCAGGGCACTCAGTCTTAGGGATACCACTGCATGCTCACAGGGTTGCTATGAGATTTCACTACTTTACAACTTCTCTGGGAATGAAAAGCAAGTGTCAGTAGCACAAAGTAATGATGAATTATAGATACACCATGAAAATTGGTCCAAAGTAGCTGTTAATAGGACACAAAACAGAGCTGTGCATTCCTGTGTATATTTTCTGAAAATATTTCCTTAGTGCCCAGCAGCAAAGCGAAGATGTACATGACTATATATTATTAGGGAAGAAATAGAAAACAAACCTGAAAGCGTCATTAGATCATGAAATAAAGGCCCTCATGTGCTCATATCCTAAGTGGTGTGGGTAGCTGTGGTAACTATCTTGGGGAGGGTAGAGCTAAAGAAGGCATATGGTGATAGGCTATGAAGAAAGCCTGAGGTAGGACTGACTTCCATCTAACTACTAATAGATTCTTCAACTTCAAAAACAAAACTTTAAGTGGACACAGATCTAGAGAATCCTTTACGGCACAGAATCCCAGACTATTTTCTCACTATTTTTCACCTAAGAAAATGTTAGAGTAGTTTTTTCTTATTATCAACAAAAAAAAGACAGTGGTTCCATGCAACATGTCTAAACTTTGGAATTCCTTGCAACAATTGCTGTGAAGGCGAAAAGCTTAACTGGATCCAGAAATTAATAAATAAATGGGAATTAGGCTTGCTGCTGGTTGCTGAACATCTAGAAGGTCTCTACACCGCTAAGTTCTGGTTACAGAACATGCCTTCTGCTTTGTATATATTCTTCCATAATTAGTGAGCCTCTTTGAGGAAGGGTATTTGCTGGTCTGAAGAGGAATCTTGTCTAAACCTGTCTGGTGCCTACTAACAATCACAGCCTTACTTACTCCAAATATTTTCAGACACTTACTATGTGCACTTTTAATCACCTTTGAAACCCTTTCTTCCCTCATGCTTTTGCTTATATCCTGCAGACACATTCAACTGAAAACCTACCTGAAAAGAGCAGCCAAAGTTCCCCTCTCATGCTTTCTGGAATGCCCTTTAGCACAAGGTCTCTTGTTTTCTCTGTACGATACATACAGACCCCTTGGCCATATTCAGCAAAGTGAATCTTCCAGGCCTGTTCCTTCAGGAACTCCTTGGCCTAAAAGCAAAGAAAGGCAGGCATAAAGCTGCAGCTTCTCTTTCTAACACTCTGACCCACTAAAATCTTGAGTTCTAGAAAGCCTGCAATATCCTAACTTTCCAAGTGAGCAAGAAATAACTTGGCTTCAAGTCCAATTACCTTCTTAATGGGCTTCCTCCTCCCATTTCCTAGTTTCTATGCCAGTGACCTTGCTGTTAAGAGAAGCAGTTATACTTAAGAGCAGGAATATAATCTCTCCTTGAATTATATCCAACTTTGCTTTTATGTAGTGAAGTTATTTGTATTGGTAAAACAACATGTTCACACCTTTACTTCTGTGAAAAATACTGCCTCTTAACTGTCTGGCAGAACAAAACTCTTCTGGGTCAGAAACATGGGTTTTAAAGCAAGCATAATTTAATAGCCTTTTCAGTCAGGTGGAGCACTCAGACATGTCTTTTACCAGCTTAGGGTTGAACTCCTCGGGTGACCTGCGCCGATACATTGTCATTAAAGCTTGAGTTGCTGTCGGAATGCCATTATCATTGAGGTTGAACTGTCGCTCTCCCTCCGACTCAGAGCTCAGGCTTTTGTGAGGGCTGGCAGAAATTAAACTACTTGACCTTGTAAACACCTGCAGAAATCAGTCACAAGCAATACAGGCATAAGGATGAGCCAGTGTCTGGACTTCTTACTTCACTTTACTTAAAAATGTATACATGGTAACAGTTAACAAAAACATATGGTAGCAGAAATTAAACCAGTACAGAATAATGAAATAGCTTCCAGTTTCTCAACAGCTCTCCTGAAACACAACCAAATTCTAGAACTAGAACTGCTAAGGTAATGTTAACCTTAAGTAACCCTGGGCAACTGAACCAGCTTCCTTGGTCTGTCAACGTCATAGGACTGTTAGATTGTGATTTGGAAGAAGAGTATTTTGAAGAAAAAGGATCTTCTGACTTCTCAAACAGCTTTGAAACTGCATCACAATGAAATCTCAGAGCAATTCACACCAAATGCCTGAAATTGCAAGTAGTAGTCATGCATATCTAGATATGTAGTCATATTACAAATTGTAGTAAATGCTTACAATTAATTTGTGTTTATAATTCAGTAGATAGAATACTTAGATCCATTTATGGCAAAAGTTCCAGTGCTGTACATGCCTATGTGCCCTGGTATGCAACAACACAGTAATTACACCTCATCATCAACACAGCAAGTAAAAACAATTCTTTTAAGACACACATGGCAAGCAGGGTAGGGCTACTCAGGACACCACTAAGGTATGGCTTACTACAGACTTGGAGTGTGAGATCTACCTACATAAAACCAAAATGATACACCACAAAAGCCTTTTCTGCTTTGAACTACTATACTTTGCTGGGTTTAACAGAACTGATGAGGTTGCTATATGAAGCATCTGAATTTCATACATAAAAGCTGGAATTCAGCAGAAGGCTTGACATTCAAAACACCTGAGAAAAGTATATGTAATCATATCTTTTAAGAACCATTTACTTTGCACACATATATAAGGAGGTGGTTCAGAATTAGGCCATTTGATGTTCAGGACAGGGCTGTTTTCTTCTTGTTAGGTCAAATGTTCCAAAGTTCACTAGAAGTGCATATGCAAACCTGCTCAACTCAGACAAAAGAATCAAAAGATGGGATTTAGCAGCTGAAGTTTTTGATAAAAGGAACTTCATGCCAACTGATAATTTCTTCAAATTATTAAAATTCCGGAATTATATTTGAGTTGGACAAGTTAATAGATATTAAAAGTACTATGCAATGAACCAGTTAATTAACTATGACACTTTCCAACAAGATACATTGTAATTTCAGAATCAGCAGCAAGAACTAGAGTAGCTCTTCCTCAGAAATTATTATTTCTCTTAGGTTTAATAAGAAAAAAATTAGTATCCTAGTTGACAAATTTTAACACTTCAGCTAAAAGGCATTAACACAAAAGAGGTCACATTTCTGTGCCTAAAGGTTTAGCTTTGCAAAAATTTCAAGGTGTTTCCTGGTTCCTCTCTCCCCATGCCAGTTAAAATTCCCTTCTAATAAATTATTCATGTTCCTTCACATACCTCATCATCTGAGCTGATATAGCTTCCAGAAATATTTTTATCCAAGTATATTTTTGAAGTGGTTTGTTGCAGAAAGTCTGAGATCCTCTGTACTAGAAAGTCTCTGTCTTTCAAGTTGGCAAAGAGGAACGTCATTCTGTTTTTCGTGCTGATTGACAGTGGGCTGGGCAGCACACTGGAGCTGTCTGCCTTTTCCACTATTGTCACCTAGGGAGAAACAGTTGCTACAGCTTAAGATCTTTATTTCATCAAGCTGCTTGGTCTAAGAAATCATCTTTATACAATAAACCCATGCTCCTTCCACCCTTGTATCTAATTCCTATGATCACCCCTTTGCTGGAAAACATGGTTTGCATACAAGGGATTACAAGCCTGAAAGACGAAGGCTTTCATCCCTCAAACAACTGGCTTCAGAACATTTTCCATCAAAATTCCCCTGCACTACTTAGTTGATTTTCCTCAGGCTGTATTTTAAAAGAACCAGTAAAACAAAATTTCATCTGTGAGATACAAATCTATCAGCATTTTGTAGCTGTCCAAATCCCTCTCCTGCCTCCTAACATTGTCAGCATAGGCTGAAACCACAGAAACCTTTGCCTACCTTTTACTGCCAATACACGTGAATAAATAATTTTTGAGATTATGTTCCTGTACAACTGTATTATAGTTGCATACTGTGAAAACAGTTGCATAGTGTTATTTTAACTGTATTTACACAGTACACAGAAACATGCAACAAAGGGAAACTCACCCCACATCTTCCCTTACAAAGGAAAATATCTAACCCTGTGAGGTGCAGGCTTGTGTCTGGCCTTCACTTGTCAGGGAAGTGGTCACTAACCTAACTGAACTCCAACCTGTAAACAGAACTCATATCAAAATACTGAATACAGGGAATGAGTTTCCTGAGGTTTTGGTAAAGCACATTAACACAAAGAAATCTTAGGAGCAAGTCATACACTGCATATGAATTATGTAATGGTTGTGTGTCCTAAACATTACCACTGTTAGCCTTAAAAACATATCAATCCATCAAGTTTCATACATTGCAGTTCATACATTGAAATAAATAATAATCACATTGTAAATACCTTTAACCACTGCTTTTACCACTTTAGATGATTTCTTAATGAAAACTGACTTACTGCCTTCAGAATAGAAAGTGGCACATTTCATTTTGCTAGGACTTTTACCTTTGCTCCTTTAATCCTTTTTAAAACAGAAATCAATGGTAGGACATGAATGCTATAATATTAATATCTCTCTAGCTAAATCGATAGGGTAACCATTTTTCATGCATTCTCTTTGAAGACCTAAAGACTGAAGTGCACTGCTCAGGTGCTAAACCACTTCTCTGTTCTCTCCACTTCCTTTTATTTTTCTGTTAACTACAAATGTACTAGCTATTCGTTAACTTAAAGGACTTCACTAATAGCATATTGAAGCAGGCTAAAAAGTGTTCCCTATGTTTTCTGTTCCACTTAGTAACTGTTTGAGTGCTATTAGCACAAAAGACAGACAAGTTCTAAAGGCACAGGACAGATGCTATTAAAGAAAGCTTAATTATAGCACTGCTACGAGAGCTGATATCCACTTATTTCCTATTCAAGAGACACACAGGTATCTGAAGTGTTTTGTCTTAGAGAGGGCACCTGCTGTAGGTGCAGTGTGCTGTGCAGTCAGACACTGATAAACATCTTTCCTCATCATAATTCCTGAATCAATGCTTTGCTATTATCTCATCTGTCAAAACATCTTCAGGATATTACAGAACACTGCAATTAACTTAGGGTCTAACCCTAAGCTTTAATTAAACAGGAAGTTTTCCTTTAATAACCAATGGTACTGATTAGTTGTTCTTAGGACTGGCACTACCCTCTGGTTTACTATTCTCCTTGCTGGTGCTGAGACTTAAAGCTGTTCACATAGAAGCACTTATTACTTCAGCCTCTTCTGTCTCTTAAAGCTTTAGAGCTGCTCTGAATCCCATGCTGCTGTGACTGTGGTTATTAAAAGCAGTTGCTGAATCTGCATCCAGGAAAAGAGGTCCTGTTAAATGAAGACTTTGCTCTCCTCCTCTACCACTTTACCTGCTGGACTGCCATTCCCTTTGATTTCCAGAAAAACAGTGCAACCATAATTGAAGGTCTCATCCCAAACAACCATTGCAACAAGCTGCTGAGAAGCCACACTTCAAAGTTTCTGAACAAGTACCCATTTTACTCTTCGTGATTTGTGGGGGAAAACAGTGCCTTGAAATATTCAGTGATTCTTCAGTCAAGCCAAACAGTCCTTGGTTACATCAGCTTTGCTACTACTTCCAAAACTTACTAAACAAATTTTCCATTAACCCACAAATCAACTCAACCATAAAATAACTCCCCAACATAATTATTTTTTTATTGCATCAAACAAACTCTTCAACTGTTCATTCATGAACATCTGCTTTAAGTAACCAGCTTTAAAAAGGGAAATACACCAATTTGAAAAATGCTGACAAAATGTTTTCCACATACAAGAATAAACAATGGCAAGTCTGTGTGAAGAGGCAATTCAAAACTTTAACATTATGAATCTTTTCATATCTGACAAAAGCAAATCTTATCTGACAGATTCTTAAACAGAATTTCCACTCATCAGCCTAGGAAATTTTACCCTCCACTCCTCCCTATGAGACATAAAAAATGGAAACTTGGGGTGTAAATAAGAATACAAGTTATGAGAGAGGAAGAACTCACAAGAGTTAAGAAAATTGATGAAAAAAATTCCATGTGAATTTTAGTAGCAGGAACTGTGAACTAAGATACACAGTCATTAAATATTACCTAGAACACATCAGAATGGCATGCTTACAAGAGATTAAAAGCATGAAAAGAGGCTTTTCTCCAAAAACAATCAACAAAACCAAACAAACCAACCAAAAAATAAATAATAGTAAAAAAAAAAAACACCAAAAAAAAATCAAAGTTAGGCTGAAATATCTATTAAGATATTGCTCTATTACTTGTCCTATAAATGTAAAAGTACAAGTACTTACCTCTCGAAGAGGGATAATAAGGCTGCACAAGTTCTCTTCTTTACTAGTAAAGCAAATGTAGTTTGTAGAAACAAACATCTGACCCAAAATATGCATTTTGTTGAATGGAGTCCAAAGAGTACAGTCTGTGTGTCCATCTAATTTCTCATCCTTGGGAAGTCGGAACAATGCACGATATCTCTCACTCTTTGCTCTGGCATCAAGATCCCTAAAAAACCCACAGAAAGATTTCCTTGTTTTAAGGAAAATATAATACATTTTAAGATACATTTTATGCAAATCATTGCAAGTTACCTGCAACATATAACTCAGCTAAGCAAGGAGTGCACAGCAAATAGTGAAATAATTTGCATATAGGAGAGGTATAGTCTTCATTTTTGGAAGGATCTAAAACTACATGAAAAAAAAAGTCTGCCATGAATGACTCAGACATTCATCCTAACTTCTCAGAGAGGAAAGACTGAGTGATCTTTTCATATTCAGCCCTACTTTCTGAGAATACATACAGTGAATCTATTTTTTGCTTTGAGTAATAAAAAATGCTTCTTTGAGGCTTATTTATTAACATGATGGAATCCTTAAGGTTAGAGTTTGCTAACAATTTCAAGACTTAGTCTTGATAACACATTCAGTGCAAAACACTCAATAGTAAGGACAAACAAAAATTATGCATGTCAGGTGTCACTAAGGAATGATAAATATAAACAAGCACTGGCTATAATTCTGTATGGTACACTAACATGAACAACATATAAAGAAAAAATGAAAAAGAAACTAACAAGCTGAAGTATGATGTAAAAGCAGAAATATTTTCCAGATAACTTTTCACCCCTTAGAATTTTACGTCAATTTTTGTACTGCTGTTACCTAAACTACATTCTAGATAGAATGAATAATCTAGAGTAATTTCTCAATTCCAGCGAGAAGACCAAGTATGAATGCTAGGCACATTTCTTAATAACACATAAATCACTTTATTACCTACTCCTACTGGCATAAAATGGCCTTACAACAGATACCTAAATGGAACCAGTGTCAGGAGATACACTAAAGAGCTTCTAAACAAACAAGCACTTGGCTCAAGTAAATTCTTTTTGCAACATGTTGGTATTCAAGTGTTTTCCCTTTCCTATTTCAACAAAATACAAAATAATTATATTTAAATAATTATTCACATTTTGCCATTGCTGGAATCAATCATTCCCTTTGGAGTTACAGTAAATGGCAGCAACATTAGAAAACTTTTGGACAAAATCCTGCAAGTAAAAGGACTGAGGAGGAACAAATGAGTAAGAGCCAGTGCTACCTACCGTTTTAGAGCAGATACTTTTTTGGGGGATTTCTTTTTCAGTTTGGGTAATGACCTGTCTTGTTCAAATCCTTCATTGTCCAAAAGCTGCCGCATAGCTATATTGGCAAGCTGTTCCATTAGTTTAAATGTCTCACTGATATTAAGGAATACTGAGAAGAAGTGTTCACTTGACCTTGTGCTCACTTTGATCATATCAGGGAAGAGCAGTGTAGCATTCTTCTCAAGCTGAGTGATATCAACCCAACGGATAACTAACTTTGCTGAACAGGAGCAAACAAAAAAACAAGATTCAGTACAAAAAAAGCACATATTCAGGAGCTTTTAGCTTCTTCTTTCTATAAAATGCATTCAGCTGACTTTTTCTTGCATCTCGAAAAGTTGGGAGCACAGCATAAACAGACCACGTTGTACAAACAAACCACTATCACCTGACAAACAGCAGATAAGAGTTTAAATATCATTTACTTTATTTACAGAACACCACACAAGCATTACAAAGTTAGGTGAGCTAACACGACTTATCATTGCCACTGCACTTGCTCAGATGGTGATGTTCTCTTTTCCTATGGAAGTAAAGAAACAGTCTGAACACATCAGACAGACTTGTGTTATTTTTATACAGTAAAAAGTTTCAAATATTACAGAACCTTAGCTTTTCTTCCAATACCAATACAGATAGTGTCCTTAAAGCAGGGGCTAAATCCCAGGACTGATCCATTGCCCATAACCAAATACTGCTGAATTGTTCACCTCCACTGTGCTTTGAATTAACTCCCTGTAGAGCAGACTGGTTGCATCCACACTATGCAGTTCCTTATTCTGGGTCTCCTCTGAAACCTTTCTGATGCTCTGGTGTTGTACAAATGTAGATGTGTCATTTAAGGTTGTAAAGTATGCCAGAATAGTATTTGAGGATTGTGCAAGAGCAGAAGGAGCCAGAACTGATGTGATCTCGTTCCTATTCCCTTTTGGGCATAGCCCCTGAGGTGAACCATGTCTCTAGACAATGCCAGGTACTGTTTTACACAGAATTACTTTGAGAAAGACAAAACAAACAAGGGAACAAGCATACAGTTAAGCAATGCGACAAATCAGGGAATTGCTCCCTCCTTCTCTTTTCCTCAGCAGCCTTTGTACCCTCAATGATCGGTACATGAACAGTAACAAACTACAGATTTCTTAACAATTTTTAGATGCACAAATTACTGTTCCACTGAAAACATACCTTCCCTGCCCATGAGGAAAGAGTAAAAGCAAAGGTGATTAATGCTGAGATACACCCAGCCCTGACGGGGAACCTTCCCCTTCCAGTAACTACAGGAGTAGTAGTTCACTAATTTCTCTTCTTCTGGCATCCCAAACAGCTTGTGAAATTTCACTATGGCTTCCTTAAATTTTTCTGTGTCGTCGTCCTCTTTGATGCCATTGATTTTGTTGTACTCAGCAATGATGCCCTGGTAGGGAATGAAAGAAGGACACACTCTGTTAGTGGCCATAGGCTATCAGATATCCTAATTCCCATTGCTGTCTGGGCCACAGGCCACAATGGTTGTGCAATGCCAAGGAAGTCTTTCAGTCATTCTTTGGATTATGTAGTTATTTACTTTATTCAAGGCTTTCTCTCTGATGACCTTACTCCATACCGTGCCTATGTCAAAAGTAACCAAACACCAACCACTTGCCAGTATTTTGTTTTAAATTAACCAGCCTAACTCAAATACTCTTAACAGCTTGGTGAAGCAGCTATGATCTGTAGTATTAAATTACTTCTGTGACCCCTCTTATTGGATCTTGAACAAAGAAGAACAGAAGGGGAGAAAAAAAACAAGAAAAAACCCCCAAATCTTCTATTAGATTAACTAAAAGGATGGAAAAACTTCCTATTTTCAGGTGCAGATGACCTTAATGAAATTTGAAGTGGCAACATATCTCAAAGACTATGGTTCCTTCTGTTCTATACTGAAGCTCTGCTTTATTAGCTTATTTTCCCAATCTTCTTTACAATCATCTCTATTGTCTTTTATATTAATGTTATAAAATGGAAAGTGACTTTTTGCCTTCAACTTGCTCTGTTTTTACATGAAGAGCAGAGTATAAGACAGAGAACCATCGTTCACATTTAGTATTCATCCAACCCTAAGAAGTAATAATTTCCTTAAAGGATTATTTTTTAAAAACAGATGTCTTCATATATAAGGTATTTCCATGACCACCTATAGCCCTCATGCCTGATTCACTGGTAAAACACAAGCAACTGTGGGCTTCTTAAGAGCTGACTTACTATATGAAATGTTAAAAGAGGAATGAGACAAAGCCAATGCTTTCAACACACATCCAGTAAACAGAGTAATTTTGCTTCCAATCTTTTACCAAAGTATTTATTTTTAGATAATTCTTAGTACTGAAAAAGTACATTTTGCCAGTATGGCTATTATCTGTCCTATAAAGAGAAAAAGAAATTCTGAGAAAACCAACACCCCCACTTCCCACCAAGCAAACAAATCAATGGACCAGCAACTCTTAACACCTATATGAAGTGTAAATGTCAATACTACAGGATTTAACTACACAGAGGAAGGGGAGGAGATGCTATGAGTGCATTAAAAAAAAAAAAAAATTAAGCCTTGCAATGGAAAACAGTTGCACAGACAACTGTCAAAGTTTAAGACAGTCAATAGTGCAATTAATTTTAGAACTTAGAATGCTTTAAGCCCTGCCTATATATTTATATGGGGTTTCTAAAAATCACACTGCTGTAGCTACATGCATTAATCCCAGTTTCCCTAATTTTTTCACACATGCCGCTACTTAGCATCTGGTATTCCATCAAAAAGGCAGAGCACCTTGGGGACTACCAGCTCCAATTTGTTTCAAATTCACATCAGTTTTTCTTCCACAGTCATATTTATCATTAACAACATTTGTAGTAATAAATACACTACCTGTATTTTTCCTCTAACAAATGTGTTTATGTCATTCTCATTTTCAAAGATTGAAAGAGTTTGTAACAAATTCTGTTCCAGCCATTCCCAGTGTTCAGTGATTTCCTTCCTCGAGCAACCTATATAAAAAAACCCAAAACCAAACCAAAAATCACAAAATAAATAATTCACCAATGTCAATGTCCTTTTAATCATAAACAAAAAACTCTAGGAAAACTTGCCAGTAACTAGAGATGCATTATTTCACTAGATGCTGTCCTTCTGGAAATTCCAAAATTTTCTCACATCGTATTTAATTTAACAACTCCAATGAAGGCAACAGAATGCAACATTCTGTGCAACTTACAGGAGAGCGTCACAATTCTGGTTGTAGTACAGATACATAAATCATGTTGAAGAACAGCCTGCATAAGTAATCAATATTTCAGAACCATAAATGATTGCCACTGCTGTTTCTCCTTAAAACTACTGGATGCAACCAGACCTTTCTGGAACTCAAGAGGTGGTCTGACCACTATTTCATTTCTTGTTGGCTTTTACACGGCTGTAAAAAACAATGATGAAATGCATGAGCTACATATACAAAACTAAACTGTCATCAGAAAAATTGCTTAGCTCATAAGAGCAGTGACAAGCAGTGCAGACACACTATCATGATGAACTATTTCTTAAAGCTGTCTGTTTCTGGTTTGTGGTTCAATCATTTGTCATCACTTCTTCTGAAACTGCTTTGGTTGATTATTCTCAACCTGTAACTATACATCTCTTTTTTCCCACTGCCTTGTTTCCATTATCTTACTATTTACTTACCCAGACTTCCCTACAGCAGATCATGCAATCAGCTCAAAACCAATACCCCAGTTCTCAACAATTCATCACCACAGGACAGATCTTTCTTTGCTTTGTTCACTCAGGATTAAAATGCACATTTGCTGCAATGTTTTAAACTACAGGTTATTTTATCTTTGTTACTGGAAAGTTTCTGCCTATCTTAGCATACTACAAGTATTCACCGTTTTGCCATCATTGGCCTTTTACGTAAATTAAGCAATACCTCTGACTCTCAGGGAAGAGGAAAAAAACCAATTTAACAGTTAAAACACTGCACTTTGAAATAAAGAGTCCTCAAGACTGGCAGGAAATAAAAATGAAAATAGCTACAACATAGAAATTTGCATGAAAATGCATATAATTACCATTACCACAAAAACCCTACAGCAGTTCCATACCTGAAAAACATACAAAGCCACTGTAAGAATGACTGATTTTATAGGTGGAGAAGGATCTAAAAAAGTTGCTCATTTCCAAACAGAATTTACATATACCACAATTTTTGCCTTAAACTGAGCACTGGCAGGCTGGGGGGGTACACAGGCATGGGACACAGCAGGGCTACTACAATATGAAAGGCTGATTGTGTACAACATTTTGCATTTCTAGACTATTATCAATATGCTTAAAATTGTTCTTGAAAATTAACTAGTAACAATTCTCCTCTATAATTCAATAGACAGAACTCTAAGCTGTGACACCTTTAACCCAACACTGCAGTGGAGAAGGGGCTGTTACACTGGGGCTGAAAGGGCTGAAACACATCTTTCCAGAGCTATAAGGCTTCAGATCTACCAGCCAGAATTCTCATACAGCCTAGATCCGTAGAATTAATATCCAAGAAAATGCACATCCAAATCTAATTATAAACAAATCTGTCTAAACAGTCATTTTAGAGCAGAAAACCCCCCCTGGATTACTTTCACCCTCAGAATATTCTTGTACTGAGCAAGACCAAATGTCATAAACAAATAATGAAAAAATCACACAGAAATGTGAAGAGGAAGAATTGAGTCACTGTGTACAGCTACTTACTGAAAACAGAGATTATTTCTTTATTGAAGGCAGAGAAAAAGAAAAATTTCTGAAAAAATAAGAGATTACAAGTACCAAATAACCACCAGTCTACCCTTATGGAACAGGGAGGGACAATGCAGGACAAATCAGAGTTGCATAGCTAAATGCAGCCAAAGCCCCTAGTAAGCTGTATAATTTTAACAACCCTTGATCAGTTCAGAAGGAATTGCTTTAGTTGCAAATTCATAAAATAACCACAGTGCAGAGCCTTAGGGAACACTGGGCTGCTCAGCTTCAAAGTTGCATAGATAAATTATTTGCTCTCTGTAAAATTTTACCTCCCTGTAAGATCCACACTATTCCCTTCAGGTGACAAGACTACGCTAATGCAGTCTTTTCATTTAATGGAAACAACTACGCCATGAGCCATCAGGTATTAGGAGACTAAAAATTCAAGGAACAGTCTACCACATGGAATCACAGATATATACATTAACTACATTAACAATTTCAATTAGGGCTAAGATTCATAATTGAAGAGTATGTTTATTAATACTATCTTAAATGTAGTCAGAGTGCTGTACTTCTACATAAAATCCACAATATCTTTCTCAGAAGAGGAACAAAATTCTCACAGTTCAGCAGCACCATAAATTTCTACATACATGGTACATTGATTTATTCTGCGGCCATAACTCATAACCCTGCTTTCCATTTTATGCCCCTGCTTATCTTGAGGACACACTGTAGGTATAAAATTGGCATTTTCTACAGGTGTCATGCAAAAGAAACCTAAAGAGAAGTCACATGGCCTATTTCCAAAGTCTTAAAAATTATTTCTGAATATATGCAAATGTGTAAGGGTCTTTGAAGAAACATGATTTTGTTGAGAGCTTTGTGATCCGCTATTTTCCTTGGAAGGGAGTCTGCAAACAGCAAGAAAACTTGTGTCCCTAGCTGCCCTCTTTCAAGTTTATGGGATGGAGGTGGTTACTAATTGCTGTGCACTGACATCTGGATGAAAATAAATAAACATATAAGCAAGTACTTTTACCCTTCTTTCTGTTCTGAGATCCATGGAAAGCTGACATGCATTACATATGGTCACAGCAGAGTAGGTGACAGTACAAAGCACGCCATTAAATACAGATTTGGGAACAGCCTTCATAATATTGACAACTTCATTAATATCACATTTTAGTCACATTAGTTGTGACTTTAATTATCTTATTAAAGATAAATTTTGTTATATGAATTTTAAAATCTTCAGAGAGTTGGTATTAACAGGTGTGGAGGGGAAAAAGATTGTTTGAACTGATGCTTTATTTCAGGTTCGATATTACCAAAAATAGTAAGAAATACTTGTGCTAGTAATAGCTATTAGAAAAGCTTCCTACTGGATTCAGAAGGTGATACATCTTTGATATCACCTTTGTCAGACACAGAAATCCTATGCTCCTAAAAACAGAGCCTGCTTTGAACTAAAATTATTAGATCTATAGTAAACCTTCACCTCCTGTTCCTCCTTCTCTTCTCCTTCGTCTGGAGGAAAAGTCATCCAAATAATCTAAACGTCAAATTTTATTGGGACAATGGGCACTAATGAAGTGTCACAGTTAGGCCAGAAGAAGCTTCATTAACCAGTATTTTTGAATGTCAGGCAGCACTGGGGGTGCTTGAGGTTAACAGGCCATTAAAGAAATGATAGGCATGTATGCACGTCTCATTTGTTCTCTCTTCTCAATTTTCTTTCAAATGAACAGTTTTGGCTGTTGCTAAGAACTTTGTTGCCAGTGAAACTTTTGAGCTGAAGGAGCTGCATTGAAAAGTTTCCATTTGATAAGACTGAAAAGCAATACTATCAAACCAATGATCTGACCTGACAAGCTTGGCCAATCAAAGCTAAATGACCTGGATCATCTGCATTTAACTCCAGACACTATTTTCAGAGACAGGAGACAAAACCAGAGACTAAATCCATTCTGTTTTACGCTACTTGCAATAGGTACCTGACCACAGAAATAAGCAATTAGTACAGGATCTGATACATGCAAAAATCCTATTTAATGTACAAAAACATCAATTGTTTTCACTACTATGACAAAAGTCTTACTGCTAGATCTGTCCAAGCTGGAGCATTAAAGACCAAAACTCTTAAAAGTTGTTGCATCTGTGTAAGAACATTCACTTCTGTAGTTAACTTTAACCTAGCTACCATCTTGCGGAATTCTAAGTACATTAAATTCAGAAAGACCACACACTGTCTGAAATAAACATCCAGGAGGTGGGGCATCCCTGGGATCTAGATGGTATAGATGTCTCCTCAAGGAGACAGGAAATACTGCTTGCTATTCAGTATTCACGTGAGTGCTGGGCTGCACTTCCTTCCTGGTTACCATTGCAAAGGAAGCCAGGCGCCCTGTCTGGGTAATTGGGTTGCTATAATGCAAGCTATAGCACCATCCCACCATCCTCTGTAGAGACACCCCCTCACCTTTTGTGAAAATATTTTAGAAGTGCTGTAGGAATGAGCCCTGGGCATGGAGAACAGCATGCAAGAAGGAAGAATCAGTACTTCTGGTCTTGGAACACCTTTGGGAGAAGAAAAGTGGGAAATAACAGATGTTTCTGTCCTGGTTCCAAGGCCATTTCTGGTTTCATTCAGTCATTGTGCATAACACATACCCCCACCCACGCTGGCATTCAAGGTCTGACTATCAGAAACTCTGGAGCCTCTGAATTTTACCACTACAGTAGGTTTTCATCCTGACCCAAGTATTTGTCCTGAGATGACTGTGCTCAGCAGGAAGGATGCTCTCTTAGCTGTGACACAGTATCCAGGAAGAATAAAAGTCCAAAGTCAGTGTATTTGTCCTTACCACAGGCAATAGTCCAGTAGACCAAGGAGTCTGGTGCTTGGTAGAGGATTCGATATGGTGCCACTCTGGCACTGGAGTCCAACACGACATCAAGAGTACCCACAAGGAGACCTATGGAAGAGGAAATTTTGATGAACGTACAGTGACGGAAAATCCAAGATCCCGCAGGAGGGGGCTCTGCAGCCCCTCCCCATTCCATTTCACCCTCCACAGCAAAATGCAGATCTCAGGATTACTCATCAGGAGGAATATATGCATCCTCATGCTTGTTGCCTCATGTTGTAAAGAGGAAGAGTGATTTAACAGGGAAACATCTTCAATTTAAACAAGACTTCAACCATTTAACGTACATCAACACTAGCATAAAGACTGGCAAATTGAAGCAAAGCAGAGGGTAGTTGTGTTACAAAATCATGTTTAAAAATGATTTAGTTCTTTCCTGTATATACTGCTGCAGCCCTGAGCAGTAAAAAAAACTACCAACTACAAACCCTCCTCCAACACCAATGAGAAACCCCAGACAATACATCCTATAAGAGTTCAAAACTCAAATGTCAGCTAGGTAAAACTAAAGACTTCCAGCAAAAATAATTGTGCTACTTAACAGTCTGATTATTTAGGGTAGGAAGGATCAAAATGCCTTAGAGTCAAGCGGTTTTTCAGATGAAAGAATACTGAGGAAAGACAAAGCTGTACTGTTTTCCAGAAGTAGCTTTGAAAATTCTTTCCTACTGAGGGAGCCATCAACAGTTGCATACCAAAAGCTACCAGTAATTCCTAACTGTATTTCCACAGAGTCTAGATCTTATTTTTACAATAAACTACAGATAAAACAAAACTCTAACCCCCCCCAAACTCTCTCCAAGAAGGACCTATTTCTTTTTAAACTATTTTCCCCCCTTTTCATCTCCACAAATAATTTTCATCTCCCCTGCAGAGATGTCAGATTTAAATTCTCATGTTGAAATTCTCAGCAAATTGTTTCAATTGTTTGGAAAAAAATGAAATAAAATATATAAACAACAAATGGATGAACTTTCAGGGTTTGTTTTTTTTTTTGTGAAAATATTTACTGGGGTAGAAATTAGGGGGGTTTTTTAAACAGCTGAAATAAACTGCATGCACAAAAAAAAATTTAAAACACTCCAGTTAAAAGTTCTCCTTTCAAGTCTCATGTTTTCATCTTTTATTGTCATAATTTTATTAGTTCCTCATTTGGCTCTGTCATTACCAGTATACAGAATACTGCTTCCCTTGCTGTTCTTCTTTCAGATTTGTGCTGTGCATCATAAAGATATAAAAGCACTACCCTTTTTCCATCTCAGTAGATCACTCAAATCTGAACTGAAACTGATACTAAGAAATACCCCACCTATCAGTGATTTTGTATTTTCCCCAAACCACATCTTTTATTTGTATTTTGTTTTATACAGATCTTCTCAGGTCGGATCCACTGTAATTTCTTTCTGCTCAATGGATTAACATGCACCACTTCTTAATCCAAGAATTCTGCAATACGTGAGAAACAAGTCGGGCGCAACATCAGGCCATTAGTAAGGTGTGTTACAAAGCTGTCCGACAATTATAAGATGCAAACACATAATATGTAAAATATCCCAATGTACATTAGTCTCACTGGCTTTAGTTGCCCCTCATCTATCACACATTTTGATTACTGGTTGAACACCGACAAGCTGCTTCTGAACAATTCTCCCCCAGCCCCTCCTGATACACCCCGGCTCTGTCCAAACTCAGGAGAATGAAGTAGGTTAAAATGTACCTTTAATTTTTTTTTTTCTCTCCATCTGAGCTTCACAAATGCAGTATGGCCCTGGCCCAGAATGCACATCTTTCTTCAACCAAGGACAAAATCCTCAAACACTTAAAGCTGCCAGTACTGCTCACCTGGAGCGAGGACTAAGCCAGACACTACACTTTGTTCATTATCTGGGTTTGCTGCAAATACAGCAGGAATCTTTTCTCTGTGTTTTTCAGCTTCACGTGACTACTGACAGTAATAAATATGCAATACGCATGATGTAATATCTAAATAAAGTTGTACGCTGGCCAAATGCAATCTTCTCTGAGATACGGAAACATTGTTTATTCCCTGTATTCTTTAAAAATATGCTTGTTTCTTTCCTTCTGCTGTATTTCCAAATTCATTGGCACGTGGGTGGTCCTGTCAAACAATTCTGCCCTTAGTTCTTGGAGCACTGTAAAAACTGGGATATGCAGGTAAGATCAGGAAGTCCGAACAAACCTACTGACTTGTATAGCAACATCAGGCTCAAAGGAGCTTCCCATCCTACCTTCTTCTCCCCTGGATATGGTAGACAGGAGAGGAACATCCCCCTGTGCCACCAAACACTGTAAGACAGAGCAATGTATTTAAGAAATGTGGAGAGCACTACAAAAAAAAACCACCAACAAAAGAGAGAAGCCAGCACTGACTGAAACAATAGATGGCAGGTAGGAAAGGAAATTAAAAGAAAACAAAGAATACTTTCCAATGGTGCAGTAAGTAGGAGTTGGTCAGGGGTTTTTCAGAAATTTAAACACGTTGAAAAAAAAATCACATAGTGAGGTTAAAGGAAGAAAATTGACAGAATTTCAGAAGATCACACGGAAATTTGAGTCCAAGCTTACCAAGATAATTGCAACTGACAGTTATCAGTAACATTTTACTTGTATCACGCAAGAGATGTTTTGACAGATGATATGTGTGATATTAAAGAAAAAGGTATGTTTTTATAACATGAAAACTCATGCAGCAACCAGAATGAAATCACAGCAGTTCATACTGATAATCTGAGGATTTTCTACAGCAGAGGTAGAAATGAAAATTAAAAAAAAACCATTAGAACATTTAATACTGTTCATTAGTTCAGTTATTCTTCATGTAGCAAGTACCTTCTCAGATGTGATTACATAACTGAGTTTCTATAGAAACAGAACATGCAACAAAGAATCATATTCCTTAGATTAGACTGGCCCTTGGGCAAGAGCCAGTGAATTACCCAGGCATCAAATCACATGACTACACTGATTGCAAATTTTTTCTCATTATTTCATCAGGTTTCTGACTGCATAATGAAGTAAGGGGAGAAATTTCCAATGTAAGAATACTAAATCTGCAAGCCATGTTGAAGCAAGAGGTTTTCATGAGAAAAGGTTTAAAGCACACAGTATAATTTTTAGGATTAGCATCTGGCTAACTGATGGGAGCCCCAATCCTGACTGCACTCAAGCATGAGTAACCACGTATGTAGGAACAGTCCCATCACATACATATGCCAAATTTCTAGAGCAAGCATACCTATACATGGGGGCAGGAGGGGAAAAGGGAGAGCTAATTCCTTCACTTTGCTTGATACGACTTTTTAATGAAGTCAGTCTTTTGCAAACTTGAATTCGAAAGTGAACGTCCAGAAGATCACAGAATGAATAGGTTGGAAGAGATCTGTAAAATCATTGAATCCAACTTATGCCCTAAAACCTCAACTAGACTATGGCACCAAGTGCCATGTCCAGTGTTTTTTTAAACACATCCAGAGATGGTGACTCTACCACCTCCCCGGGCAGACCGTTCTAGTACTTTATTATTATTCTTTCAGTGAAAAACCTTTTTTCTAATACCCAACCTATACCTCCCTTGACGCAGCTTGAGACTGTGTCCTCTCGTTCTGTCACTTGCTGCCTGGTGGAAGAGACCAACACCCACCTGACTACAACCTCCTTTCAGGAAGTTGTAGAGAGTGATAAGGTCACCTCTAAGTCTCCTTTTCTCCAGGCTAAACAACTCTATTGATTGATCAACTTTAAGATTGATCAGTATTCTCCTTCTTTTCTGCAAAACATAGGCATTAGCAGAGGAAAAATAATGATATGTAATATATGGAACCAGGGAATACAAAGCCACAATTGGCTGGAGGCCTGGGCAATTGCTCTTGCATCATTTTACTGGAAGGACATACAATGCACTAGAGGGAATTACTGGAGAAGGGGTTCAGTTACCCGATGCACTTTGTGATGAAGGAAGAAATCACACTCCATTTTACTTATCTGAACACATTCAGTGGTGGCTCACATTTAGTCATAAGCTGGAGGGGGAGCCTATAATGCTTGCAGAAAGTAAAGACTAGTAGTTTTTATTCATTAATTAATTTAGGATGTGCTCTACTTGTTGTGGTTACAACAGTAACCAATTTTCAATCTGGTTTCTTTGCTAGAAGGGATTTTGACCACATGAAGCCTGACCTCCTCCATAACACATACCCCCTTAACAAATTATTCCTATCTCACCAAAGGGTATTTTTCAGAAAGGTAGGTCATTTTGGTTTGAAACCTAAGTCAATAGCTTCAGCCATTTGAGATTCTTCCAAGCACCACTGCAGTCCTTGCTCCTCAGAGATCAGTACTCCAGATGGCTTACAGTCCAGATTGATTACAGACGGATTACAAACTGTCCAGAAACAGTAAGGAAATCAAGTGATGACCTGTAGAATCAACCTGATACATTTTAAGTTACCACTAAAAGCACATACACCTCAGACCACATGGACTTGAAAACCTGTTTTAACTCACAATATCTGTGACTATTTGGATATCCACAGCACAGATCTTTACCGCAGATCTTTACCGCAGGAGTATTTCTCTCTCTTTTGTTTCTTTTAAAATAAAATATAGTGATTATTCTTTTATCTTCTATAATTATAATTTGCAAGTGTCTTTGTAAAACAAGGAGTACTGGTGTTTTTAAAGAAAAAGCAAGTTTCTGCACTGTACACATGAACAACTCTTTATTAGTAAAGGATTTTCTTACGACAAACACTAACCCTCTTCCACAGAAAGCTTTGTTTTCATTTAAAAACACAAAGATTAAGGAGTCTTTATCACCATTCTACAGTCCCCCTCACCGCAATACTATATTTGAGAGCCTTTTTGTTTTACCTGTTCAAAGTAAATTGGATTACATATTCAAGAGTGAGGATCTGGATAATATATCACCTCTAGTGCACCTTATTAAAACACCAAAGCCAATGAATTATAATAAATAACGACACTTCAAAGCTTAAGAATTAGCAGCAGTCATGTCTTTGTTGCACAGCAAGCACCACCAAAAAGCTTGGGATGGTATCAGACAGTGATGCTTCCTAGTCAGCTCTAACCTCAGAAAAGGTGCTTTCAGCACACACCAGGGACCTTTGACACAGCCATTCTTCAGTGACACAGGCAACTTGTGTCACGCCTTGTCTCGAGCTGAAGGATGTCACCCTGCAGCTGGTGCCACTGACTGCTATGCCCTCCCTTCCCCCAGTTTGCCAGAGTACAAACACATGTTATTCACATGGCTCCTGGGAGAAGAGCCCTGCCCTGTCACATCCTCCTCCCAGATCTACATGAATCTGTACCTCAAAACACCTTTTGTTAGAGGATTTTTATCTAAAAATGTCTAAACAAAGAGCATACATGTTTTTAGCACACAGAGCAAATACAAAATTATACCCTGCAAAAGAGCTGAGGTCTAATACAGGTCAGACTGTGACTCTTGGAGTCATGCTCATGAGCTATTATCACTCAGCCTCATGGATGTCAGCAGCCTATTTGTGTAGGAACTCAACACCACAACCAGGAACTTTTGGAATGTCACATGTGTCACTAGCAAGAACCTTTCAAAACAGGCACTGTGACATTCCAACACTGAATCAAAACCATACTGCTTAAAAGGCCCCCAGTATTTAAAGCATGCTGGCGACTCCTCTTTCTACTAATAAGATGGACACATAATGAGCTCCGGTCATAAACCTGGAATACCCACAGCACCTATTTAGATTGTAGATGTCAGCTGATTTTCAAGAAAGTTTCAATCAATAGGATTGATTTGAGTCATATCTGCACCCTGAGCATTCAGTTTTATATTGATTTATTGGACAATGAATAAACTCTTCCTAAAGTTTAAGTGTTACTTCCTGAGCTATAAAAACAGTAACTCATAACAACACATAACTAAAACATACAGCACAAGGTATTGTTTTTCATAGTAAGGATAATGAATCATTACTCTTCCATTCTTTCTCAAGGCACTTTATGTGATTAGCTCTCTCATTTGTTATTACAGGATGAGATCATCCCCTTACTTGTCTGTCAAAACTCAACCTAGAGCAACAACCTGAACTCCACAGTAATACTATGGACAAATGCTTTTAAAAGGGAGGGTCAATTCTATTTGATTTAATTTCACGAGAAAGCCTATATAAATGGGAAATATTATACACCACACAAAAATAAGTGCTAAAACTTTCAATACTGGCAATAATACCTGTGAAAGTAAGAATATAACCTCTTCATGGTGAACACCACCCTTAAAACTTTATGAAGGGCTATACTTTTTTAATAGGTGATCATTCATATAAATGAAGGTAAAATGACCTCTAAAGACTTATTTCCTAATTGTCTTCCCTCATGGCTTATATGAGCATCTAAAGTGGTATCAAGAAAACCAAATTCTTCCTCTGAACTTAAGGTAATTAATATTTTTAAATTAACTAAGAAATTAATAATTATATCTATTTCTTAAATATTCATATTTCTTAAATAATTAAGAAATTAGGATTTGTTAAGTTTTCTTCAATGTCTTCCTTTGCTGGTTTCTCTTCCTACCAACACAATTCTATAGAGCACTGGTTTGTCCAGCAACCCTCTCCTTAGCACATGAGTTTTCAAACATGTTCGGTGAAACTGATTTTGAGGAAGAACTGTCGCTCTACTGACATTTAGCAAGAAAAGCAGCAAAGTCAGTACTTACTTTCTCTGTCTCCAGGCTGACAGAAGACCGAAAACCTAACCACTATTATTTAATGAAAAAGCTTGGGAAGGGCCAATGTGATATCTAGCTCAATTACCAATGGAAAAAGCAGCAACAAACAATAAAGCTTTCATCCACCCTTCAAGTTTAACAATTGTGATTGAATCAGATTATCTTCCAAATATGTTAATTTAAAAGGGAACAGCAGTACTTGCTAAGGTGTCCAAACAACTCATGACCAGCCGTGTAAAAAAATCTGTATGTTGAACCTAAGACTGGTTGGTTTGGACTTTCAGCTTTTACAACTTTTTGTAACTTCTGCTAAGATGAAGCTCACAGAAAGAGATGAGTACTGGCAGGACATACTACAGGTACAAGTATGTGAAGGCTTATAATACAGAGAAAACTGATCTTTAGACAAAACACCAATCAAATTATCTCACACAACTGAAAAAAAAAATTATACTACATATCAATCACACCAGACTATAGGAAATTAAGGAGAAACAGTGAGAAAAGTACAGATGAAGTTATCAAATGCCTTCGAGGTGTGATACAAACAATTACTCTTAAGTTTGAAAAAAACCCTTAGGAAAAACATAATCAAGTATCACAGACCAAAACAGCAGAGAAGTCACTAAACTTCACTCACAACTAATTATTTTTAAGTATTCCATTCTGTCAAAGTAGCATAAGCAAATCTAATAGATTTCATCCAACAGGAAAATTTAAATCTGTATCTGCACCAACATAAGATTCAGATAAACTGTGTAAGATGAAAAAACAAATCAAGTAAGTATGAGCAAATTAAGAAAAAAACCCTCCAAACATCACCACTGCTAACCAAAGAAAAATTATTATAAACTGAATCTAGTCAATTAAATCAGTTGAGGACTGAAGTGGGCACAATAAATTCATCTTGAACTCAGAAGGAACAGTCCTGAAGCATGTTGAAATACAAGCTAAATCTGAAAAGAAGCAACAATTTCAGAAAAGGAGAATTTTAAATTCTCACAGTTCTGACTGAATACCTGCAGATAGGTCAGATTTCAATAAGCTATCAGAGAAGGCGCTTTACCAGGGAAATGAACAATGCTGAATAGAAGATCCCAATAACTCTAGCTGATAAAATACTGGAAAAAGCCCAGGGGAAGAACAAGACGGACTGTGAAGAAAGAACAGTAAAATTCAAAACATTAAAAATGTGCTAGCTGAAACCAAGATTACTGCTGTGGTAGAAATTCAAACACCCCTATCTGGAAACTTCAGAAAAAAATAATTACAAATCCAGCACAGAAAATACAACCTTTCCTTTGGAAAGAAGACAAATGGAAATATTTGGAAGAAGTCCTCTAGAACCTAAGCACCAGATTTAAAGTCAAAATGCAAATGTAATTTCTGAATATCAACACTGATCAGACAACAGAAGTATGATTAGTAGTCAATGAGATAAAGAAAGGCAAGATTTCAGTCAAATGCTCACAGCACTTCATACACATTGTATCATCATACTTTAGCAAAACCAATGGTAGAGACAACTCCTGTCTATTACAGGAAAAGCCATATGAAGTGTGATACTGTGAAGGATAAAAACAAGTAGATTCTGCCTATACCAAATATTTACAAGAAGCACAGTATGAGAATACACGTGTTTAAATAAGGTTCCAAAAACATTTGAGTATATGCTAGCATACTTTGTGAAACTTTTTTTAGTTCTGCAGGAATCTAATTGAAACTATCAAGAGCCCAAACTTCTGTAAAATATGATATATTCTTACAGGGATGCATAACTGGACAGTGGAGTGATGGAAATATGGAAACTGACATGATGAAGTGCTACCTCTTCTATACCCCTCAGTATGGGACCAAAGAACAATAACAAAAACCCTGTAAGCAATACAAACTCTGGTGTAATGCAGAAAATTAGTAAGCAGCCTAGACATTGATTGCTTACTATCTCGTGATCTAAGAAAAAATAGCAGGCCACCCTGGAATTTCACATGTCAAACAGTAACCTTATTTCAAAGGCAAAAACGGCAAAAGGCAGCTCAGCTCAGCAGCCTTGATGGGCCACACTACTCACAGTGTAGGAGATAAAAGTATCATTCAAGGAAAGTCTTTGACCAAGAGGCATTAGAGGAGAGAAGGCAAAGCTACACCAAGCAACAGCTCAAGCACTATGCCTCTAGAGCCAGCAGTGCCCTGCTGCAAGACCTGGAGATGGAGAGAAGCATTAGACAGGAAGTGAGACATCTTCCAACTGAGGAACTGGGAAAACATCTGGGAATTCAGAATGACTGTGAGTCAATCTGGAGACTCAAACAGTGGTTCAGCCCTAGACATCTGCATGTTCACTGAAGTGGAAATGCACTGGTGTGGAGAAGCAAACACACTCACAGCAGATGCTAAGGAGCAGCTCAGAGCATCAGACCAGATTTGGTGTACTGACAAACATCAGCAGAGCATAAGAGACCAGGTTCCACTCTGTGTGCCAAAACAATCATGGAAAGCTGATGGATAGGCTGCCCACTCCTATCCATTATGCTAATTGCATCCCTTTTTATAAACACTGTATTTCAATTATCAGAAAGTGCATGCTTTCTACTCAAGCATGGTACGCAAAATCCCAACTACTCGAGTCAACGAGGGCAGAAAGTGTCAAGTCTGTTAAAATATGGACCATTCTTTGTTCAGACAGATGATCAACTAACCAAAAGTTTTTCTAAATCTTAAGCAGAAACAGGTTTTCAGCAATCTCTTCCTCAAGTCTCTGAACTGATAGGCCGCGAGCAAGACAGAAACTTAGTTCCAAATGTGAGCTACTAATTCCTCTGTCCAGAAAGGCTGCAGAAAAGTCTTTCACTGTCACAGTATTAAAAATTATATTAGATCTGACACTGATATGCCACATCAGCCAGCCAAGCTCAGAACCTCTCCTTTTTGCCTTTCCAATGTGGAAATCAAAGGACAACTTCTTTTGCAAAAATATCTGGAGAGAAGAAGTATTTCATCAGATCCTTTTATCACCACAAGTCAGCAAATTTCCATCTGCTCTCTTCTGCTTAAACATTTGAATCATCCTTGGCAACATGGCATGGACTTAAAACTCCTACTGCATCTCTCAGACAGGCACTGTCCCAGCTGTAAGCATATATACCCTATTTGCAAAATAATTCACTCCTAAAAACAGTTCTTGCTAGCTAAGACCAACTTAAAGATCTCACAAAAACATTTTAAACAAAGTCACTTAGAATTTCATCTCTACTTCACATACACAAATGTACACAGGCAAAAGGAGCACAGTAGCCACCAGCTAATTGTACCACGCCCTCGGTCCTTCTTCCTGTAAGCTCCAAGTGAATACATTGCTCTGCCATTCATCATCAGACACAATAATTCCTTACTAAAATGTCTCAAGTACAAGAGTTCGGCAAACATTATCGACAGTATCGAGTGCAGCAGCAAGCAGTTAAGAGACATTTTTAAACCTTCTTGCTGCATCTGAATGCAGGATACACTTAATAACATTAGCCTTTTAGTTGTTTATAAAGTTTACAACAGGTTACATCCATAAGAGTATTACTGTCATACAGGGCACAGTGCCCAAATGATGGTAGAGATCTGGGTTCATGTTCTGTCCAAATGCCTCTGCTTCAGCTGATGCAGGCTGCTGTGTAAACAAATAAACCACACTCCTCTGGAGAAGGAATTATTTCGTACAGGCCAAACTACCAGGCCGTCCAGGGAAGCAAGAAGAATATGAGGAAGGAAAATACTTTTTTCCCTGCTGGTGAACAAAAGGAAGATGAAACACTTGACCAAGGGTCACACAGAAGCAAAATATGGGTATGGCATTACGTTCAAAGCATGAAACAACTAAATTACAGGGAAAGTTCATCAACCATCTAATACTTTTAAAGCAGAAAAGTACATTTTTTTGTCTTGTCCTTCAAGATTAATGCAGTGATGCAAGATAATGTCAGTCTGCAGAACAGCTCTGAAAATCCAATTTTAAAATCCAATTTACAATCTTTCCTATTTTCCTCTTGTTCAAAAGGAAAACAAAACCCAAGCAACCCTTCAATTAAGGTATGCTTACAAAGAAAAGTCCCACTGATGTGACTGGTACTGACATAGACACAATAATTTAAATGTGTCCAGACCCTAATTCAGCATAAAAATGGATCCACATTCCTTATTAGAAAAGCTGTATCTCTGAAGTAAACCATTGATCAAATATACCTTGTTAGCAGAGATGACTTCTATGGACTCAATAATCAGCACTGCCCTAACACATTAAAAGATTATCATCATTCTTCTTACTTGTTACAATACAATATGGTGGAGAAAATGTCTCCAATACTTGTCCAAACAAATATTTAAATAAGAGCTTCTCTGTTCAACTGCTACATAAACCATGGCCAAGAGGAGAGAACCAGTGTAGGAAGCGTGGATTTTTCACCCCTTCCCCCAAAGTGACTGATACTCATTTTCCTGCAAAGCATTGGGGCACTCAGAGTGGATCCAAGAGAACAGGTAACTCAAGTACTGTTCTTCTGCTCCAACATAAAGCCAACAAGAAGTACTTTCACCCATCCCCAAGGCAACATAAAATACTTGGTTTTAGACCAAGACATGCCAAAAGAAGTTTCCCATTATCACAGATGGAGTGAAGGGCATTACACTTAACTCTGATCAGTTTACTGATGACAATTTCACAGCAAACCTAGATTTGAGGGCAATGCCAGAGAATCAATGCTTTTCACTGTCTAGCCACTGCTTAAGTTACATGGTGAAGCCATCTAATATCATCAAACCCACAGTCTCATCAATTTGAAAGTCAATTCTCATTCTACAATTCAAGACAAATGTCTTCAAGAGTCAATAATGAGGGAGTAGAGGTCAGCAAAAGTTAGATCACAAAAAAAAGGACAGTGTATTTACATCCTCTCTTGCAAAAATGAATTGAGATCATCCCTAGCACAGTTAAAAATCTTATATACAATATTTCAAATCAACTTCAAGGACACAGCAACCAGGCCAAATTTTACATCATATTCATGGGTGGCTAACTTCTTAGCTTTGGTTTTATCTGACCAAATTTCAGCATTATGTCACTACAGAAAGGGCAATTAAGGAGAAAAAAACCTAACCCACCACACCAACAGTTCTTTTTTCCCTGTTTACTTTTGACCAGGTAACCTCCACCTTTTTCACAAGATCAGTACCATCTAGAGAGCTTCCAATGGGTCATACTAAATGCTATAATTACTACAAATTATGTATCCTGCTTACCATGTCAGCAGATTTATTCTTTAACTCAGGATCAGCTAGGTCCCTCAATACCTTGCTTTTAACCAGTCTTTCCTACCAAGAACAATCCACTAACTTTCTCCATCTTTCTTGTCCCTCAACTGGCAGACCACAGCCGTTTAAAGAATGAGCAGAAAATTTCAGTATTTCCATGAAAAACAAACAAACCTAAGTTCCACTTATTACTGTGCCTGTCAAGTTGGGAGTGGCTTGGAGATTCCATCCATCCATCCATCCATCCATCCCTCCCTCTTCCACTTTTTGTTGACCACTGTGTCATAAACCCTTGACATTTTAGCACATGGTCTAAGTTCCTATACACTCCTTTAAATACTGCCAACTCTAATAAATTAATTAGTTACATGGGTTTGATTAGTTATGGTTTTGGCAACATACTGAAAAATGCTACAACTTTTTACCAGCCCTTTTCTGTACAAACAAACAAAATCCCAGGAAACGGACTTGTTGCTACGATCTCAATGCCACAGCAGCTGCAATTCCAGGCAAAGCACAGGCACTAGTAAGAGGTACATGGAAAGCAGATTTCAAAATATGTGGAGAATTTCGCCTTCTAAATAATACTCACTACACAGACTACATTCACATACTAAAATAATGGATAAAGGGCACAAATACTTATATTCCAAAAGGGAGGGGGTAATGCAGAAACAAATAACTGTTTCTCTATTCTGAACATCTACCAAATGCTGAAGGCTTATCTGGCCTCCACAAAAAAAAGGAGTGCACACTTATGAATCCTACTTCCACGCAAGGACAAAATCTTCCAGAAGTGTTTTCTCCATCTGTAAGGTGGTATCACCAATCAGGCTATTACACATACAACTGCAAGAAGACTTAGATATGCATGCACTGCGCAAACAGGTTGAAGAACAGAATCCTAATCTCTCAAAATGTTTCCCCAATAACTGAGAAATGACTGGAAAATTGATAGCTATCTCAAACCATCTCTAATTCAAAGATAACAAAGTCAGAAAGGTAGAAGAGTGCCTTGTCAGACTTTGAGAGGCCAGGGGTAATCCATGAAAGGAGAGCTTGAGAAGAACTTTTCAGTAAGCAGAGCAGGGGTGAACTTTTGAGGCAAGATACATTTTTAATGGATTTGCCAATCCTGTCCACACTTCAAAAGATTATAATTTTTTTTTTTTAAATCCACAGCCAGTGTGGAGTGACTGTTGATAAACTACCACACAAGAACGAGATAGTTTATCAACACACAACACTGATGGAAGATCTCAACAGACTACATGAAAACACACTTCACAGCAGTGCCTTAATTTAGATTATGAACTGTTTACAAGTCCATAGAGCATTGAAGGGCTGATGAAACACTTTTTCTCACAGTAAACATGTACAGGACCTTGAACCAAACATAGATGCAGTACATATGTTTATTTTGCTTAGCCTGAAGTACTAGTTGTCATGGAAGTGTGTAGACACGAAAGCACAAGTTTCAGGAGAATGAGCTTGATTATTCAGTACCAGTTCAAGTACCAGTGGAAACACCACCGGGTTCTGTATCTCCAATCTCATATACGTTCTAAGAAACCTATACGTTGCTTAAGAAAAGGTCGAAGACCTCGATGAATGTATACGCACAATATTAGATGAGCATGACCCAAACCTCTACAACAGCGTCTTCAGCCCCCAGCAGTCGGAAACAAAGCATTCAGGGAACATACTTCACAAGGACATCTGGAGAATACGGAGAAGCCGAAGCAAATCCATTCTCTTCGTAAATTTCTGAATTACAACATTGTCTTATTTTAGGAAACGCGTGCTAAAGGTTCAGGCACAAAATTCTCCCAGAACCTGGGGCCAGTCACACCTTGATGTATGGAGCCATCGGTCACCGGTGGTCTCCCACACAAGGCTCCAGCACGTAAATCCTCGTGGGAATCTTGGCGCATTCCACGCGCCTGAGCCCGGGCGGGCGGCAGAATCGGGGAGGGCCGCTGCAGCCGCGCCCGCGGCCCCTGAGGGACCCCGCGCCCCGGGAACCGCCGAGGGACCCGCCCGGCCCCGCTGCCGCCGCCCTTACCAGCCAATCCCCCGCCGCCGCCATCGCCGCCGTGCCCCTTCCTCCTCTGCAGGATGAAGTAGGGGTTGGCCCGCTCCGTCACCCACAGCGCGTTCGCCAGCAGCACCTCCTCGGGGTTCACCCACATGCTCCCGGCGCGGACAAAGGCGGGCCCGGCGGGCTGAGGGGTGGCTCACGCACGCACCGCCCGCATCAGGCGCCACCATGCCCGGCCGCCGCGGCAGACGGCGCAGCCCCGCGGACACCGGCGGGCACCGGGCGGAGGCAGCAGCCGCATGCCCCCCGCAGCCCCCGCCGCCTACCNGCGCTGGCCCGGCCCCGCCACGCTCCGCGCTCCCTCTCGCACAAAGCCCGCGGGACTGCCGCGCACCCGCGCCGTGCGCGCCGCCGATCGCTCCGCCCGCCCTGCGGGGAGCGCGCTCCGCGTCGCCGCACCTGAGAGCGGGCACGGGCACGGGCACACCCGCGGCGAGGCCGCGCTCCGCGTCGCTCCGTAGGGACACTGCGGGCAAAGCCGCGGACCGAGAGCCGCCCTGCCTAAGAGGACTCGGGGTGCCGGGAGACCACAAGCTGGACTCGAGCCGGCGGTGCGCGCTCGCACCCCAGAAAGCTAAACGTGTTCTGGGCTGCATCCAAAACACCGTGGGGAGCAGGTGAGGAAGTGGGATACCGCCCCTCTGCGCTGGTGAGACCCCGCCTGAAGTGCTGCATTCAGCTCTGAAGTCCCCAGACTCCTCTGCACGCAGTCTGAGAGAGTTCTGTTTGCTCATCCTGGAGAAGAGAAGGTTTGGGGAGACCTTACAGTCTCCCCTTACAGACCTTCCAGTACCTGAACGGGCTACAAGAGAGCTGGAGAGGGACTTTTTGATAGGACAAGGAGCGATGGCTTCAAACTGCAAGTGGGCAGGTGTAGATTAGATACCAGGAAGAAATTCTTTAGTAGGAGGGTGGAGAGGCACTGGACACTAGGCACAGGTTGCCATGGAAGCTGTGGATGCCTCATCTCTTAAAGCATTCAAGACCAGGTGGGATGGTGCTGGTCTAGTAGAAGGTGTCCTTGCCCATGGCAGAGGGTTGGAATGAGATGATCTTTCAGGTCCTATCCAACCCAAACCATTGCCCTTACTGCCTGCCTTGAAAGATTTGGCCTTCTCATCCTGTGGCTCAAAGAATTTTGTAAAATTCAGTGTTAAAAGAAAAAGCAGGCTCTGGTCTCAACCTGGAAGGAAGCCATCCACCAGAGGAGGTGATCCTGCCCTCTTACCACATCCCTTTTCTGTACCTGTTCTCTGCCATGCCCCACTCCATGTTTGAAGTTCACCTCTGTTGCTGAAGACCACATTGTGCCTACTGCTAAAGGTGGGGGTAATTTTTGAGGACCTGAAGAGCCCTAGAATAAAGCACACTCAAAGGGAACAATGGTGTGTATAGATAACACATTTTGCACCCTTGCGGCTCTGAATGCTATTTAAATTCCAAGTTGTTAGGAAAGGACTGGACACGCTGACCTCCCTTTAGGTGTAAAACTGTTACTCTCCAATCAGATAGGTTTGTTTTCTTAAAGATGTTGATGTTGATAAAGGCTAAATTAAGCCCCAAAGACAACATAAAGCCACGTTCTGGGCACAAACTGCTCACACAGGCTGTACTTTTATAGTAGAGTCTAGCCTTTTATTAACTGGTGCTGGCACCGAGTGTCTATCATGTGGAGACAGGAGACACGGTCCTGGGAGAAATGACTTTTCATCTGAGGTAGCAGTCATGTGCATGTGTAGGTAAAATGTTCAGGGGAGGGACATAACTGTCCTTGATGTGCACTTAAAAATTGCTAGTTCTGCTCTCAGTTCCACTGCACCATGGAGAATATTCATCATCATTGCCGAGGGCAGCTGCACCTTGAATGAAAATGCAGAAGAGCCTCTTCACCCTTTATGAATTTATCACAGAGTGAGATTATTTTTAATTTTAGTATTGTTGAAATGACCTCATCTCTCAATGGGGTTTTTAGGTGTAGTATTTTTAAGGAAAATGTTTGAACAAGAAAACTTCTAATAGCTTTGAGAAGAAATGTGGGTTTTTTTGTTTTGTCGTTTTTTAAACCAGGTCTAGCTAAAAACTATATGCTAAGTACCTTGAGAGTTAAATTCTAGCCTGGCTAAAAGTAGTGGCAAAAAATCCAAGTAATTTCTTTTAGTAAAGGCAGGACACACAAGGTTCCTGTGTTCTTGTAGGGGTAGTGATGGCAGTACTGGAGATATCATCCCTCCAAAAATCTGCAGCAGAACTACTAAAGCCACATCAGCATATTGGGAAAGAATAAGCACATCATACTCTGCTGTAGTCGAAACCAGCGATGAAGTTAATTTTCTTTGTGAACCATGCACTTGTCCTCAAGCAGGAAAAAAAGCTTTATCAAAAGCTGGGCACTCCTGTTTCCCACTCCTAACCTGCTTTTCAGCCGTGGGTACAGACTGTTATGAATGGAAAACTCTAAGTACTGAAAACACCCTATTAGTGCCAATTAGGCAGTTTTTATATGCGAGGAGGGTGACATATTACTGGCATAAAGAAAAGCATAATTTGTAACATCTTTCATATTTATCTTCCATTAAGCATTATAGAACATTAGAATAGAACTGAAAAGAAATGAAATGTCATCACTCGAGTAAATGGCATTGAAAATGAGGGTGTATAGTGTCTTTGTGCTGCTGTGTTGTAGATAGTATCAAGGCACTTTTAAATGGAAACCTGATCATTACACTGCTTTCACTGCAATGTAAAATAGGTGTTGTGCTATCATGGCTGACTTTTTGTTGAAGCCAATGTAAATATTTTTTTTCCTGTATACTCATCACATATTTTTATCCCTCATGCAAGACACCTCTTTATTTTGAGGGGTTTCTTTGAGTCAATGCTCAATTATAGTTTCAAATGTTTCTTTTTCATTTGTAGTTTGGGAACTGTGTTGGTTTTGCACAGCCTAGTTTTTGGTAGAGGGGGGCCACAGAGGTGACTTCTGTGAGAAGCTGCTGGAAGCTTCCACCACATCTGGCAGAGCCAATCCCTGATGGCTCTGAGGATGGACATGCCACTGGCCAAAGCTGGGCCAATTAGAGAGGCTGGTAATGCCTGTGATAACATATTTAGGGGAAAATCAAAACAAAGTGCACACAGTTTTTTCTTCTAGCCAGAGAAAAAGAGGAGGTGCGAACATATGAGGGAAACACCATGGGGACACCAAGGTCAGTGGAGAAGGAGAGGAGGAGGTGCTCTAGGCATCAGAGCAGAGATTCCTCTGCAGGCCGTGGTGCAGACCATGGTGAGGCATGCCTCTGCAGGTGCCCCTGCAGCCCTTGAAGATCCACAGGGGATGCAGAGATCCACCCGCAGCCTGTAGGGGTGGTACCCATGGCAGAGCGAGTGGATACCTGGAGGAGGCTGTGATC
>VZRF01012353.1:94587-106664 GCA_013396875.1 Vireo altiloquus
GGAGCAGCCTGTCCTTGGAGGACTGCACCCTGTGGAAGAGTGACCCATGCTGCAGCAGTTTTGGGAAAACTGTCTGCCCATGGGGGGAATTCACATTCCAGCAGTTTTGGAAGGATTGCTGCTCATGAGAGTGGACCCACGTTGGATAAGTTCACAGAGAACTGTCTCCTGTGGGAGGGACCCCACGGCCTCAGAGGGGAAGGACTCCTCTCCCTGAGCAGTGAAAGAACTCAGGTGACAAACTGACCAAAACTCCCACCCCCCTGTCTCCCTGCACTGTCAATGGGAAGGAGGGAGGGAAGAGGTGGAAAAAAGGTGTTTTTATGGGCTTATTTTGCTTTTCATTATCCTCCTCCAATTCTGTTAGTAATAAATTCATTTTGTACCTCAGAGCTGAGCCTGTTTTGCCCTTGGAGCATTTTCTCCTGGTCCTTATATCAACCCATGAACCCATCATTAAATTTTTTTCTCTCCTCTGTCCAGCTGTGGCAGGGAAACATGAGCGGCTTTTGTGGGTGCTTGGCATTTGGCCAGTGTCAAACCATGATAGGAACAAAATAATGAACTTCTGGTCAGTCCCCTGAATTATAGTAGGGATTATATATATATATAGTAGGGATATATATATTTAGAAAAATCTGAAATGGAAATAAAAGAATATTTGCCCCTGCATGTTTTATAATATTCTGTTGAAAAAACTACGAGGTTGGAACCTCAGTGTGGTTTTAACACTGAATGGGGCTGTTTAAAGTTCTCTATGCCATTAGATTTAAAATTACAACATATGTAATTCAATTTTGAAAAATAAAGAAATCAGGAGCAGGTATCAATACAAATAGAAGTTATTTCATATAACATATTATAAGCTTGCCAGTGAAGAAAATAAGCATGATTCTAGAAGGACAACCATTCTCTGTAATATCATCATACTAATGGACATTAACATTACTTAAGAAGGAAAAGGATGTAATAAAGCAAACATTTTATTATTTATTCCCCAGAAGACCTTTTTACAATGGATGTCTTCATTAGACACAGCCAACTGGCATTTGCTAGTGGTTCAAGACAGCCATTCAGTTGACTAGGAACAAAAATAAAACATAAAAATTTTGAAAGATTATCTTTAAGAAATGCACACTTTACTTAGGTTGAAAGAACAGGTGTATATATTCAGGAGAAACAAACTGACTGCAAGCTTGCAGTCTGGATGAGGAATCTACCTTTCCAAGGAAGGTTAAATAAAACAGTTTCATATTCTGAGATGCACTTTTTAAAAAATTCTCTACAAGTATGATAGCTGTTCTTCAGTATGCCACTTACTACTTTTTCTCTCATTGTGAATGACAGCTTTCTTAGGCTTTTTTTTTTGGTGTGAAGTTCTGCTCTTCTTTGAAGACAAATGGACAACTTGTTACTGATTGGTAAAAAGTGTTTCCCTATATTTAACTCCCCTTAGGTGTCATATTGACCCCTTTACTCTTTATTAAGCCCTGTTGATGTTCCAGGCTCTCCATGGGTCAGGCAGGTGCCTGTCCACAGCCCACAAACCTTTTTGTGGACTGCCTTGCTTCCTGAGGTGTGTTGAGTAAGACTCATAGTTTCCAGCTCTCCTTCATTCTATACCATCCTTTGAACTCTGATAATTTCTGGACTGTAGGTGTCAGGGGTGGACTCAGTATGTTAACCAGTTTTGGTTTTGTTTTGACAGAAGCAAAGTCTTTGCTAGTTAGGAGACATTATGTCTGAATCCTTTCTTTTTTTTTTTTTGACACAGCACGGCACTGGGAACAATTTGAGCATTTTATCCAAAATCCTCACTCAGAAAAGCCTTCCAAAGCAGTGATCCCTATTTTGGTTATAACTGACACCCTTTGCCTTATGTCTGGTTTGTGGACATATGCACTAGGCTATAGTAGAGTGATCCGAGTCCTGATATAGCAGTGACCTTACATCACTATTTATTATCTTGTCAATCCCTATGTCATTAAGTTTCTTCAGCACAGAATTGATTGTGTAGAATATTAAAATTATATAGAGACACCTACCAGCTTTCCCATGCACTGTTATCCCCTTATTCTCCGATATCTCTGTGGGTTTGTTTTACACCCAGATGTTATGACCAAGTTAATTTTATATACAATGTGTCATTACAATTAAAATTTCTTTGGCAAAATCCAGACATATGATACCAACCTTACTATTTCTGTTGACCAAAGCTTTCACCCTTCCAAAATAGAAGCAATCTTTGTTTGACAGGACCTACTTCCACAAGACCATACCTTGGCTGTGCAAGAACAATTATATTCTCATCCTGAAACTATTTGTTAACACTTGTGGCAGATTAATTATTCTGTTATTGTAACAAAGTTCAGTGATAGACTAATCAGTCCATAGTTTGTTAAGTCTAACTAGCTAATTAATAGAGCTGCTTGTTTTTAAATGTGGAAACCGCATCACTATACGGATAAATGTATAAGAATTTCAGTATCTGCCATATTCCAGTAGAATGGAAACAGAAAAGGTTTAAGAATGAAAACTCCAAAGAAGTTATTAAATTTCCTATAACAAAACTGATAATGATAAAGCTGAGAAGAAAAAACAGCTCTTTGAATATGACTTAGGAGACCACACACAGCTGAGACAACGTTACTAACGTTAAATGGAAAGCCAACAATTTGATGGCAACTGATATTTGAATGTAACAGTGCCCTAAAAAAGGCACAGTTACCATGTTTCAGTGAGATGCTAGGAAAAAAAAAAGGGAGGTACACATCTTGGTAACAGCAGAATTGGCCCTTTTTCTGCAATTCAGTGATCCAAATCCATGTTGCACCTTCCTTTTGGCACCTTCAGGAGCCACTAGCAGCCAGGCAGATGAGAAGTCACCAAACCAGTCAACTTCCTTGGCACTGCTTCTTTAGCAAGACATGAATGAGAAAGCTTGAAGACAAATACTGGCAAGGAATTAAGTTTCTTTCAAAGATTTTGATGGTTTCATTACATGCTCATGTAATTAACACTTCTAACCAGTTGGAGATGACAGATTTCTTGAGGAACAACATAAGTTATGTTGGACAACAGAGAAACACTGGTCTTAATTTGGCTTTAAGAGTGTTAATACTCAGTAATTACTCAGTAATATCCCAGAATCCCTTCATTAATTACTTATGCTAAGTACCTGAATTTAAATACTTTGATGTGTGTCATAATACGTAATTAGCATTGCCCATTCATAAAGTGGTAAGGTTTGTTTATCCTCAAATTCAGAATAAATTTTGTTTACCCCCTGATGATGTTCCTTGTTTTTCTATACATTGGTTTTGTTATCTGTGTCCTAAAATAGAGTGCACATCTGATGTGAAATAATTTAGAGAAGCAACACTCCCTAAAAAAGGAGGAAAAAACCTACCTGCAGAAACAAGTAAAAGCTAAGATACTGGTCTGTCTATTTACACATTTGTATATTAAAAGATTTAGAGAGTTAAGTCAATTTGCAGTTATTTATTGGGACAAATGGGGCATAGTTGAATAATCATTACCTTAAGTATTTCACAAGTTATTGTGCTGCTTGTTTTTCTTTCATTTTATCCAGCTTATTTTATCTTTCTTTTTAAGTGTCTGAGATGTTCTCTACTTGTTTACGAAATATAAAAGTATGTGGCATACACCAAAGAAACTCATAATGAAACTCCAGTGCAATCAGTGAAGCTAGATTCCTCCTTGATGTTTCTTTCTGTGACTAAATACTTAAAAATTATTATGTGGCAGCTGGTATCTGAATTAATCTGACACTTAAAAACTTCTGTTGCATGTTCTTGAAGGAACTAGATGGTTGCTGAAATGCTGATAAAATATGCTTAGTTTGACATCTAAATGATGGGTAACTCTTTACCACTTACTTGCCTGCTTATTAAAAATAACATGACAGCACCAAGATTAGTTAAGATACTGAAATCTGAAAAGCTGAATTCTTTTGAAAGTATTGCATCATTTACAGTGGAATACATTAAAATCCCTCATAAATAATGTCACTGTACTTGGTATAATTTAGCAGAGGATTGCCATTGCAGTAGTTCCACACAGCCTTGCAAAAACTCAAGTAGATGAACTGGTTTCTGCTAATTTTCTGAACAAACCATGTAAAGGAACACAGACCTGGTTCCTCCTCTTTCTCCTCCTTCTTCACTGACCTTGGCGCCCACAGTGTTTTTTCACTCACTGTCGTGGTTTGATGCTGGTTTAAATGCCAAGCACTCTCTGCTTTGAATCTCAAACAGCTCACAACTTCTATGTGGCCTGGCATGGGCCTCTCTGTAACAGCTTCCCATAGGTTCTATATGGCCTGGCATAGGCCTCTCTTTAAAATCACAGGCGGTACAAAAATTTCCCATCCTCCCAAGTTTTTTTTCAAATGGATTAAAGTCCTTTCAGCAGCTTGCAAGAACAACTTTTAAGCTCGGCGCCAGAAGTGCGACCTCCCTCTTTTCCTGCTGTCAGTTAGCTTCCATCCCATGTGGTCTCGCCCTTCCCCTTGGGGTTGCCACATTCAGCTTTGTCCCATGTGACTTTACTTTCTCTTTCTTCCTCGCCAACTTGAAAGAAAGGGTGTCTTTGTCAGCTGCAGCATGTGGTGTTCCTTCGGTTCAGCGCAGGCTGTGCTGGATGCAGGGATGCCCCGCCAGCTCCGCGTGGGGAGGTCACAGCGGCCTCAGATGAAATCTTGGCCATGCGGTCCTGGCAGGGGAGGGCCCCCCGGCCCCCCCGGCTCTGTGAGGGGTCTCGGCGACTTCAGATCATCTTGGCCATGCGGTCTCGGTTACACACTGCATGCGGAACCAGGACAGCTCTCCCCTGCGGGGATGGCCGGCCCCGCACCGCCGCCACGCTGGGGGGTCAAGGGGAGGCCTAGGCCTGGGCCAGGGCCCTCTGTCTCCAGCTACCCCTCGGCCTTTTAGGCCAGAATAAAGAGAAACTTCCCGCGCTTGCCTTCCTTTAAATATGTGATTGCAGAGGCATTACTAGCCCTCTCATTGCGTTAGCAACTTATCCATCACCCAAGTTTTCAACCTACCACACTCACACATTCTCACTCTCTTCTCTAGCTGCAATTGTGCAGTTCAGGGTTTTCTCCCTATCTTAATTAAACCTCTTATCCCAGAGGTGCAGCCACTGTTGCTGTAGGGCTTTACTTTGGCCAGCAGCAGTGCCATGTTAGAGCTGGCTGGCGTTGGCTCCATCAGACAGGGGAAGCTTCTGGCAGCTTCTCACCGAAGCCATCTTGCCACATTAACCTAATACATGAGCTCTCTGAAGCCTAAAAGAAGAAAGAATGAAAATTTTTATTGTTATTATTATTGGCTTTGTAGATCAAAAAACCCTGATATATTTCAGCATTCACCAAAAAGGTGTGGACAAAGGAGGCTTTAAAATACATGTCTGTAACTTTAGGATGAGATGGTACCCAGTGTGATGTCTACTGGATCCTTAGTAAACCTGCAGTTTCTTAGGAAGTTTGCGAGAGAATATTTAAGTGGAGGGAGATAAAAAAATCTTTGATTACGTATGGATCAATTTTGTGAAGCAGCATGGAAGGCCTACTCTGCTTCTCAAAACAAAAAACCTCAACTGCACCCCCTTCATTTGAAGTTCAGACGTATCCCATCTCCATTCACTGTCTGGGATTAACTTTCCTCCTTCCAAGGAGATAGCTGAGGGAAAATGAGTCAGAAAATGCCTGGTCACAGGTAGGTTGCTTCAAATGAGTCAGAAAATGCCTGGTCACAGGTACATTGCTTCAAGTGAGCACTGGCTAGCTCCTGAGCTACCTGGAGTTGCAAAAGTCACTACAGGGGGACATTGCCATGACCTGGTGGATATTGAAGAGGGGATTTAGTCACAACTCACTCCTCAGCTTTTTTGATTGTTCTCACCTCTTGAGTCCAAGCTGCAAAATTTGGTATTTCTTCATTAGAATCCTCTTTACTTTCTTCCACCCCCCTCTTCTCCCTGTAAGGAGAAGAGAGTGGTAGTTTATTTTGGTATTACAGTAGTGTGTCTACCCAAAACAATGTAGAAACCAGTACCATGGATGCAATTTCTGCTCAGCTCCTGGCTGAGTACCAGCACATATCATTGTGCAAGTTTCAGAAAAATACAGAAGATGGCTGCTTGAACATAAAAACGCAAAATTAATGGTAAACTTCAGAGTACAACTCATAGCTTCCTCTCTCCTTGGAGGAAATTTTTTCCGTGGGTTTTGGGCAATTATTTCATATTTGCTTGTGATTATGCTGTGGCTGCTATGGAAGGAGTTGCTCTGTGCTACCTGTCCCAACGGAACTCTATGGGAGGAATTTGGAGTGTGGGAATAAGGGAGTTTTAGATACTGGTAAGAATAACGAATACTTCCCTCAGGAATATTTACAAATGATTAATCAGTCATTTGTAACCATTTCCCTTCCATCCCACTACCTAGTAATATCTATCTACAATAAATCAAATGTTGCAGCTGACTACAGGTATAGGCAGTAGTTTTCTACAGAAAATTATATTTTGAGTCTTTTCAGGTAGATATTCAAAATGGTATAGAGCTCAAAATGGTATAGAGCTCAAGTGGAATTTTGTGAAATTTCCCCCTTTGCTTAAAAATAGCCACCGAGAGCAGTCATGGAAAATACCAGAAATCTGTTGAGAAAGTCACATAACCAACAAGTCATGAACATGCACAACTATAGCAATTGGATTACAACTTCAGTGGCAACTGAACTACAACATGGGCTATCCCAAGAGCTTCCAAAACAATTTATATTTTATTTTGCTCTGCATTTGATTTGTAATTCACATGGACTGTTACATCCAAGATGGTCTTGAAAAACAGCATGTCTAAGGATTTGTGTAATTTTGTTAAATGCCCTATAGGAATTCTGACATCTTTTTACTCTTCTCTGATCAGTTACCTTGATGTAGCAGAAAGGATATATAAAAGTTGATCTGTTCCAGAAGAGAAATTTCTGTTAAACATGTGCTGATTTCAGCTGGGGTGGAGTTAATTTTCTTCACATCAGATAGTATGGGGCTATGTTTTGGACAATGTCAGGCATTTTAAAATGTTTTTTGTTCTAAAAACCTGCTACATTTTTTCTTAGTTTAGAGAGCAATGTATCAAAGGTATGCTAGAATTCAATAGTCGGGAAGAAGTACATCTGCATGAAGAGCTTTATTTCTAATTTTAGGGGTGGAAATTTGGGTTAGAGAAGGCCTATAGAACACCACACAAATGAAATCTGCTGTATCAGAGAGGATCATACCTGTGCTTTATACTGCATATTTTCAAATTTGTTCCTAAACCTTCCAGAAATCTAGTGTACTTGATAGATTTACTCCAAGCTGCACTTACATCCTGTTTGCCACTGCACATGAAGCTATCTGTAGAACCTTATTGTCTTGGTTTTGGAGACAAATTTAGGAGAAAACTGGAACGAGTGTTTCCTCTAAAGAGAAGGGCTCCAATAATCCCTCTTTGCCAATGAGAGGACTGAATACCTGTGGGTGAAAACGAAAATGAAGTAAAACTGTTTATTAACAAAGCAAGATACTCGCAAAGCACAGGAAAAAAAGTTGAACCTTACATCCCACTCCCCCTCCCTTGCCACGTGGCCAGAAGGCAGTGATGGCAGCTGCCTTTGTCTCAGGGGATGAGAAGAACAGGAGTTCATGTCGCTGCTTGAGCGGAATAGATGGGAACTTTTCTAACATTAGTCTCTTCTTGACAGCTGGTGGGTTTTAGTGTCCTGTCTTGTGTAGGTTCTGCTTCTCCAAGGTCTCGGCTTTGGGCAGCCCCCTGCCGGCTCCCTTGACAGTCTGGAAAGAAAAATGAAGCCAAGCCAAAACAGTTGAAGGGAAAAAAAAACCTCAAAAAGCTGCTGACAGGATTCCTGGTACCACCTCCAGGCTAGGGGAAGGGAAGAAAAAAACTTCTTGCTTCAAGCTAGTAAAAAACTAATCCTACAAAAAGAGCAATATAGCATCCTGATCCGTGCCACTGGAGCACCTGGAGATAGAGAGCTTGCACCAAACTGCACAGGAGCCCGAAGCTCCCTGCCCTACCTCCAGGGTCCATCATAGAGCTACAGCAGCCATTTCTGAGAATAAAGCAGACAGTTAGGGAATAAAGTATCATTATGAAGTCACCCCAAGACACTTAGATATTGATTTAAACTAATTCTACACATTACACTTGAGGGAGTGTCGACACCCACAAACAGCCTTTGTGGTAAGGACTTTGAGCTTATGAAAATTTTAATAACTTACTTTAGTGTTACTTTTTTATTTGCAAAATGTGAACTTTTGTAAATTACAGATAATGAGTTTCATTTAGCTACATGCATTTGTTTATAGACAATGTATAAGAAGCATTTCCCAATAATAAAGTGTGACAGTCAGTATGCAGTGAATCATTTGACAATTATATATATATATAGTGTGATCACATTGCCACAGCAGAATTTCTGACAGTTCTGAATTGCAGCACTTTGGAGAGTAGTTTTAGAGGTTTCTCAGAACTGAGACAAACAGGAAGGCTAAGGTTCAAATGTAAGAAAAAAGAGTTGAGAGATTTCTGAGCCATGTACGCTACTGTTGTAAGTGGTACATCTGAAGTAAATTACAGCTCTTATTTTAAAGTAAAATCCAATTAAAAGGTTAATATCAATGTCTCTGTTTGAAAGACAGGTGTCTGCCAAGGAAGCCAGGAACCTCCCTTGGAATGGAAAACATGACCCCCTTCCCTCCGAATTATTATCACTTTGAAATTATGAGGCTTTCAGGCAAAGATATGGGAAAAGGAATAAGAGCTCTTTACTAGAATATATATATATATNTTTCGGCCATCTCCTCCACACGGCAGTAGCAGCTCTGCCGGCGGAGAGAGAGAGAGGGAGAAGGGGTTTGCTTTATGAATCCCCAGGGGCAGGGATCTCCCCCTGGATAGCAAAAGGAGCTGTAGCAGGAAACCTCGGAAACAGCAAGCTGGAACGGCCAGGACGAGAAAAATCCCAGAGTGGTAGATGAGATGTATCAGAAACTCTGCAGCTGTAGCTGGAACCACAGGGTGTCCCAGCAGGCAGGGAGTGAATAGCTACAGCAAATACCCAGGCAGTGGCAAAGAAAAGGCAAGAGCTGGGCAGTGGCAGCCCGGCTCTCGAACACAGCAGGGAGAGGCTCTCCAGGATTTCTCATGGTTGCTCGCTTGTCCCTGGGTCTAGGCCGTGTGGAGAGGGGCAGCCTCCGGCGGGGAACAAGGGTGTTCCCGGGTGCTGGCACAGCATGCACTGCCTCTGGGCTTCCCAACAGCAGAGCAGCAGAGAAATAAGCAGGTAAGCCCAGTCACAGTGCCGAAGCAAAAGAAACAAAAAGGAACAGGCAAAACCCACAGAAGCAGCAGGAACCCTGGTCAAAGACACCGGCCGTGTGTGTCCAGTCGAACAGCCACACCAAAAAGGAAGGGCCTACCTCTTGCCCCGCTCTGGAAACCTCCCTTGACTCCCACGATTCTCCCAGAGCCAGGGAGGATGGGGGGGCAGTGGCCACCCCAGGCTCAAACAGAACAAAACAAAACCCCCAAAAACTATATGGGATAATAAGCCATTCCCAAGACATATCTGTCATTTTGTTCTGCATAGTCAGCACAGTTTTAGTCTTTGCTACCTTGTTCTATCACCCCAGAAAAAAACAGATCCCACTACTGTTTCTGATGATGGAGAAGTCCTGCTGAGGCAACCCAGTGGTTGCACAGCCATAGCTACAGGGAGCTTGTCTTCATTTGGGATTCTTTGTTAATTAAGCCACGATAAATCACACAATTTTAACAAGGAAACAAAAGCATCTCTGGCAGGCTGTGAGCTGCTGCTCTCTCTCCATCCCATTCCTTCTGGCTGCCCACAAAGCAGCTGCTGAGAATCTGTAATCAGTGTTTCTGTCTCCATACAAAATGCCTGCTTTTATTGGCAGCAGTGCCAGCCTGGATGCCCAGACAGCTTCTCCACCAGTCTCCTTACTATCACACAGCTAGTCTCTGATACAAGGGCTTTTTGGAGCTGGAGCTAGACCTAGCATAGCCCAAGTGGCTCTAAGTTGCACAGCTAATTCAGTTCAGTACTTGCCTGCTTTACAGAGATCCAAAAAGGTCCTAAAGTCTTTGACTCAAAGGCAAGACTAAGCTTTCCCTTATTTATGGCACTGGATCAAGACATATTAGTATAAAGCTCCAGGGTACCTACTCTCATACACATATGCAGGAACAGCAAAAACACTCAAAATGTTCCTGATGGAGGCTCATACTCTGTCTAGATAAAAATATGCAAAATATTTGCTATTACTGGTGGTAAGTCATCACTTGTTAGCATCAGAAGTCAGGGAAAAACTGTGCTTTGTAGCCATTCAGTAATCTGTGCCAGGACTACGAGAGGAAGATGAATCATTTCTTCAACCCATTCTTGGCTACTGTGAAATGAAACAAAGAGATGAAAGAAATGAAAGGAGAATGCAGAAGGAAATGGCTTAAGGTTGAAGGGAAAAGTATATGTAAATATAGAAATAGGAGCAGAGAAAGAGACAACTAATAGAAATGTATGAAAGAAGGGATGGAGAAGAACAGAACGGAAGAAAAGGACTAAGGCAGCACATCAAATTACCATAGTATTTTAATGCTGGCAGATTGTCTTGCTGCCTGCTTTCTTGCATCACAGGAGAATTCAGTCAAGAAAAACACACTGGCAATTCATACCAAGGTGTATGCAGTCAACTCTGCCAGATCCTGGCAAGTGCAGGTGATGAGCAAAAAGCAAGGCACTAGCACAAGAACACATTTATCTCCTTTTTTAGCTCCTCTGGGCAACTCCATTCTATAAGGGGTGGCTTCTTTCTGGCTGTCACTTTCAACTTCAGTTGGAGGCAAATCTCAGTACTTTGGCTAGGGTTATGTAGGCCCACAGCACCAAAGGAATGCCACTGTCCTCTCTACCACTGCATTATTTTCATTTTTCTCACATGATGGGATGTGAGCAGGGTCAGGCTTGCTCCATCATAGCAGAATGAAGTTGCCTAGTTTCACTGCACAATTTCAAGGTAAGAAAAAAACTCCAAAATACAAACCACCAAAAAACCATGAATAGCTTCAGAAGAGAGAGCACTTCACACAGAGAAATCCTTATCCCCATTAATCCTGTTGCTTAGCATCAGCCCAATTTGAATGGCATAATCATCTGCCCATTACAGAGAAAAGGGTAAGAGACTTGCTAGTCACTGAGGGAAAAACAAACCAATCCACCAAAAGCAGAAAAACCAATGTGACCTGGAGAGCATAAATAAAGTAGTAATTGAAGGAGTCATTCAATAATAGTGGGAAAGTCTCGGTTTAGAGACAAGTTTAGTAAAAAAACACTCTGGAGTGTTTCTTCTAAAAAAAAAGGAATTCCAACAATGCCTTTCTGCCAATAAGAAATGAATACTAGTGGATGAAAGTGAAAAAAAAACCCCAACCATTTACTGACCAACAGAGTGCCCACACAGCACAGCAAAAGGTAAATAAATTCTATATACTGAACTGCCAGACCTTACCCCCTCCACCCCGCCTGCACACAGCCACACCAGAACAAAAACGCAAAATTCCAGGGAAACAAGAGAACACAACAGCAGTTTACCATGTGGTGGGGAGAAAACGGCGCAGTGTCTCTGTTTGAAAGACAGGTGTCTGACAAGCCAGGAACCTCCCTTGGAACGGAAAACATGACCCCCTTCCCTCCAAATTATTATCACTTTGAAATGATGAGGCTTTCAGGCAAAGATATGGGAAAAGGAGCTCTTTACTAGAATATATATAAAATATATATAAAACAAGGCAAGCACACAGCGATGTCAGCAGCAGCAGCAGCAGCAGGCCCCAGTGCAGCCTCTCTCGGCCTCAGGCCCTTTCCCCTTCGGTGCAGTTACGCTCACAGCCAGCAGGGGGCGCTGGTGGCTCCCGGCCGGGCAGGGCGGGTGCGGTGATTCCCCCGCGCCTGCAGGGGGCGCTGTGGCAC
>VZRF01012353.1:112732-238346 GCA_013396875.1 Vireo altiloquus
AGAATTGAAGACAGGTTAGAAAGAAATTGCTTTTTCCAGCTTGTCTCTGAGATTTCTCAAAAACCCACTGCAAAGTCATGACCACAATCTTGGGTAACAGAAGGCCCAGCTGTTGCTTACATGTTTCAGCAAAGCAATCACAGGCCTTCATGCCTATCTACATTTTTATAGAGTTTTTTTCTCATTCTGATTCCTGGTATATGTAAATATCTCAAAGGCAGGTGCCAAGTGGATGGTGCCAGACTGTTTTCAGTGGTGCCCAGTGACAGGACTGGAAGCAATGGCCATAAACTAAAACACAAGAAGTTCCACCTCAACATGAAGGTGGCAGAGGACTGAAACAGGCTGCCCAGGGACATTCCAAGCCCACCTGAACACATTCCTGTGTAACCTGCTGTGGGTGACGCTGCCTTGGCAGTGGGGTTGGACTACATGAGGTACCTTTCAACCCTAATGTCTTAGGTTACAACGTAAGATGTAACCATAAGTATATATTCTATTACCATCTATGTAAGCTGTTAAGATATAGGGGGCAGTGTTCTTTATNAAACAGGCTGCCCAGGGGCATTCCAAGCCCACCTGAACACATTCCTGTGTAACCTGCTGTGGGTGACGCTGCCTTGGCAGTGGGGTTGGACTACATGAGGTCCCTTTCAACCCTAATGTCTTAGGTTACAACGTAAGATGTAACCATAAGTATATATTCTATTACCATCTATGTAAGCTGTTAAGATATAGGGGGCAGTGTTCTTTATCTTCTCCATGACTCATCCCTGATAACTCCCTCCGGAGCACTATCTCCACTAATGGGCCATCAAGGACTCATAGAATTATGTAATTCCGTTGTGAGATGCTCCGCCCAGCATTCCCACCTGACTATAACCAGAGGCTTGAAACACCATGGGCAGCACTACCGCTGGATTCCTAGAGCACAAGAGGTTGATACCCAACAGTGGCCCTCCAGAGAAAGACCAGACTTTTCTACATGATCACTGCTTTGACAGCACCACATCCATCACTCCAACAAGACTGTAGCCACCATTTAACCAGACTTCTACCACCACCCTGACCAGTAGGGTGTCAGGTTATGTTCTGACTGTCAGTTTAAGCCAGTGTTTACATATGATTGTCTTTATTGTAATTTCCCTATTAAATTGTAGTTCTGACTTGCAATTTCCTACTGGTTTTCAAACTAGTACATCTAACAAATCTGTCTCTGTGATTGTTTTTGTAAACATTGATTGTGTAGTTGAAAATGCCTCTTGGAGCCAAACTTTCAAGTTTCAACAGTTGGCTCTAAGCTTTAGACCACAATCTGATTATGCCTGCAAAAGTATCTGACACTCTCCGTTCAAATCTGTGAGACTCCTCAGTGCCCCAAATATAAAGAAAACTTCTGACATCTTCAGACATCAAACACAACCCGGGGTAAGAACAGCACTGAAGGGACCCATGAATCAGAGCCACCCTCTGTAATAGATGACCATCAACAAAGTAAATTCTGTTTAAGCTTCGAGTTATGTCTTGCTTGTGAATCGCCCCAAACCAGGCCAGGAGACACTTCACAGACAGAGTCAGAGAAGTGGGTATTTGCTTTATTTGGCGCGCCGAGTGTGTGGGGATCTCTCCTCCAAAATACACACACCGGTGCTCCCTACAACACAGCATTATTATGGGTTAAATCATGAATATTCATCACATTCTTTGAGACAGGCATGGTTATACAAATTATTTCTCGGAAATCATTAATACTGTTAGCATACAGGTCACGCATGCCCTGTGTGTCCTGGTGGTCGCACTGAGGAAGGCTCCTCTTCTTCCTCGGGGGTCTTCCTGATGAAGATAAGTTGTCTTCCTCACAATGCACTTTTCACCTTTCTCCCTGGGGCATGCGTAGTCCTTTGAGGGATGATTCAGCGGTCTCTGAGATGATCTTTGTCCCCTCTATCTTAACAAGATTAGGGCGAACTCGGCTTCTTAGGTTTTGTAATCAACATCTGCTGTCTGAATTAACATTTTCTGTCTCTCAGTAGTTAACTGTGCTTACATGAGTTAGTTATTGACTACCCCTTACTCACTTGGATCAAAATGAAGAAATATGCATTACTAATCCAGAAGGACCTCAAGAGAGCACTTCTCTGCAGACCATCATTGGGATATTGAGAGGGTGATGTAGTCAGTCCATAACATTTAATATATACAAGAAAGAGGAGGCTTGGTGAGATGGAAAATGTGCAAAAGAGTTACACACCTGTTTCCACCACATTTCCTATTAAAAACCAAATAAAACTAAAACCTAGACATTTTGTAGAGAGGCATTTACCTTCTGATAATCTTGATAATAAAGTGTCAGTACCAGTTCCAGAAAGCAGGAAAAAGCAGTGCTAAGGAAACATTGTTCTGGCCTTGTAAGGTTTTCATGGGCTGGCTGCCAGCTCTAGGTCAGTCTCTCAGCATTTCCTGACTGCTTTTTAGTAGCTGAGTATCAAAGTAATTGGAGAAAGAGGAGGAGAAAAAAGGTAGGGGGAAAAAAAATCTGTGGAATATGGTAATCTGTTCAAAGAACGAAACTTCAGTGTAATGGATAACCTGTGTAATCATTCCGAACTAACTTGTCAGACACATTTAAGAACAAATTCAACTTCTTCAATCTTAAGTCTGAAAGTGAATTATATTGACCTCAATAAAGTGACTACTTTTTTCCTCCCAGAATAAGATTATGCTCCAATGAATCCTTCAGATACAAATATTGCAGTATAAATGCACACCTCCTGTGACCTACCTTAATTTTCATGTGTAAACCTGTGTTTTGAAGAAGGACAAAATTAAAAATTATTGCTATTAAAAGTATTTTTAAATGATACTTTAGCAGCTGCATCTTAGTTCATGAACATGGGAGCAGGAATAGTTTCAAGGTTTGGGAATTTTCCTTTGATTACCAATCAGTAGACCCCAGACCAGAGTGGAAACAGTGACACCACGGGGAAGAGAACAGTGGCTTCCACCTGGTACAAATCAACACATCAACAGATTTATGCTGGTATATTTCAGATGTGTCTCTGGACTACCATGATCTATATTTGAAACATGGTATTTTGTGTCCACATGTGCCAACACGGACAGTCTCCCTTTCTGCTAATGGTTTTGTAACCAGGGGTGCCCACATGTTTGTTTCCAGATGTTTACCCACACATTTACATGGAAAGTGGTCTGGTAATGTCCAGAATAGCATAAAATACCTGTAAGATATTCTCATGGAGATTTTCATTCAGGCCTCACTCTGCTTTATTGTCTATGGCCCTGAAATATTTATTTGGTAAAGCTGCACTGCCTGCTTAACAAATTGCATCTTTCAAACTTATTTATGAGGGATGACAGATGGAGCTACAGTGTAGGGGAACACTGATGGATGGTGGGAGCATATTACGACACCAGCATGAGCATGAAAAATTATTCTTTGACTACTGAGAGGGAAGAGGCCTCTCCTAGCATAGATAAATGGCTGTACTCTCCATTATCTGCTGCACCTCCATTGTCCTCAGTGCAAGAGGAAGAACTGACAAATCAGGGAAACATTATTGCTAATTTGCATTTATCCAGCTTATAAAAATGCATCTACTAAAGCTCAGAAGTCATGAAAGAATACTTATTTACAAGTCACTTGGCAGAAATATTTTCTTTTTTATAGCATACATTTCAGTGGTAAGCAGCATCAGAGAAATACTGAAACACTTCATCCTTTTGAATGTTTAAACTTATTTTTAACAATTACATTAGTTCAAACAACAGTCAGGTCACTTCCATGAGTTTTGCTGTGCTGCTCGATCCACAGCCTTGCCCTTGCTCTGGATCTGAATTTCAGAATGCATCTAGCAATCTATCCACCCCCACCTGTGCATCCTCTTTGTGAAGCACATCGCTGTTCTCTCACCTCCCTTCAATCTCCAGTAGCACCTAGGCCTGGGCAGGAGCTGGAAAAGGGGGGCCACTCCACTTAGCAGTAAAATATACCTTTCTATGGCACTGTGAACCAGGGATACCCAAAGACAGGGTCAACCAAGCTGTGCCCTCTTCCCTCACTGAGACACATAAAGCATTTTGCTGTGCATTTTCACTGCGCAGTGAGGGAGGTGCATTTGGAGAGGAGTTATCCTTCCTCTGCAAGAAATGAAAACCTTTACCTGGCAAAGGAGGGATCCAGGAGAGCACGTTGGACATCCTGACTGTTTTGCATGCCTAGAAGCTGAGTATTGGCCTTGGAGGCAGTGCTCGCTCATCCGTGAGGCTCAGCAAGCTGACAAGAAGATAGCTCTTCCGTGGGTCAGTGAACTTAAATTTCAAAGGAGCGAGGCAGTGAGCTCAGAAGGAACAAGAAGCTGTGTGAGGGCAGAGAACCTCTTCCTACAAAGACATCAGCCACCAGTCAGGGCACCTCTGCAGCACCACTGGGTGACAGTGTGACCCGTTTTCTGATGGGTGCCTCCCAGCCCTCCCACCCACTGCCTCAGGCAATACCATGGGTCAGTCTTTAAAGGATGAGCACAGGGAATGATGCCAGAGATGTCACAGCATCCCCATGAGCATCTACTCGGCTGGATGCAGAGGCACATCTATGCCATGGAGGCAGCAGGACCTCTCACAGGGAGACCCCACTCCAGCATAATTTCTTTTGTGTGATTTCACCTTCATGTGCCCACCAGAGCTGTGATGTGCAGGGGGAAGGTGATGACTTCTGAGGTGGAAAAGCTATTTGCAGGATGTACCTGCAGAGAGCATCCTGCTGTGCTGCATCATTCATGATGAGGTCTGTCAAAGAGTCACATATCCTTCCTCTTTTAAAGGAAAGCACCTCAGAAATATCAGGCTAAAAGCTTTCCCCCTCTCTTCCTTGTCATTAATGGCAATTTTGTTTAGCTACTAGCCCTAGAAAGACATCTTTTCATGTAAATTAACGTGTAACACTGCCTGAAAACATGTATAGAAATGCTTATTCACTTGAATGGATGACTTAAGGACTGTGTGCAGGGGCAGTGTGCTCATTCATACTTTTGATTTTTTGGTCCTGACTCCCAGTATCTTGAGCACTGGTGAGGAGCTCACAAGGGGATGGGAAGGGACTTCCAAAGCTGCAGCAAAGCAACACTCCCTGCCTGGCACACAAAGCAGACCAATTCTTGCTAGAAGGGACACACTGCATTTCCAGGCAGACAGTCCATCTAGCCCTTTGCTAATTACATACTTTCCTGGGAAGGATAAAGAAAGCTGGTTTTGCATTATCTCTAACAGTTTGGAGGTTTTTTAAACTCAATACCCATAATTTATTATATGTATATTGTGGATGATGACAGGTTGGTCAGAGGAGAATTCTCAGCTTTTGCTCATCATCTGTGAGAAACAGGTACCTTCTCACAGATCTGACAACCATGGGAGAAGTTTTCTCCAGCTGCGGAAAGAGAATCGCTTCCCACAGCTAGAAGATGAGAAGCAGAGAAAGTTTTGTAAACTATCTGGGATGTTTTGAGAATATCTATCTCAATGGTATTTGTTGCTTTTGTTATCCTAACGGATTTCTCTGTAACCAACCAATTGTAGCTGATCTTGACTCTCTCTGCTCCTGACCAGGCATGCTGGAAGAAGCAGCCAGGTCAGAGAGCAGCTGGATCCCTTTTAGAGATCTCTTTGCCCTGTCTGCTTGTTTGTCCTGAAATAAAGAAGATATTTGCCTTCTGATGGAGTCATTCTTATGCTGCAAAGGGCCAGAACCTGGCCTGAATTGCAACAATTTTTTTTTTTTTTAAAGCCCAGCTCCATAGTTAAGATCAGGAGCATATCTGGAGGTAGGCAGAATCATAGAACTTGCTTGTTAATCAGCCAATGACTTTGCCTGGGCTGACATTTTCCTGGCGATTTTAAGAGTATGACTCAGACACTGCTCTACAGAGCTGGCAGAAATCCCTGTTGGCTGATACCAGAGCCCTGTTCAAAGCTGTGCTGAAGCATCACACAAGAGGGAAAGGGAGTCAAAACAGACAAAGGATTTTGTTCACCTGCCTTTGGGGCTCTCTTTAGAAAAAGCAAGTAAACGTGGAAAACAAGGTATTACGGCAACATAAGGGGATATTAGGAACTGAAAGGGAAATTGCCTTACCTGGCTCTGACAGGAATATTTCCATCACACATTTTTGGGCTGGTGGATAAAAACACAGAGCCTTATAAGTGTCTGCTCCTATATGTGCAGCTGAAAACCCAGAAGACAAATTTTAAGCCTTTTTCCCACAGCCAGTCTTGTGAGTATTTAACTAAAGCTCATTCCCCTGCCTGTGTAAAACTCCATGGCACAAGTCTCAGGTCCCACCTGGTCTCCTGACCCACAGAGAAGACCCACAGATCTGATAAATGACTGTCTGGTAAGATCCAAGGATAGAGATGGATATTGGGGTTGGGGGAAGAAAATGAGGATGCAGGAGGAAAGGCAGCAGTCTTTTGTGGAATGCCTTGTTCTCACTAATCACTGTTATGCATCACTTCACAGAGGGCTGATGGGGTAACTTTGGGGGCTTGTTTTTAAATCTCTGTGTAGTCTCCAAGACCTGCCTGTTGAAGCAGCATGTCACTGGAGAAGAAGCTATTCCTGTGACCCAGGTTTCTCTTATGAAGGATGATGCAATCTGAGTCCTGATCAATCAGCTTTCATGCCAGTTAAACTAGTCAAACATTCCCATGTGAAAATTCCCTGGTTCCTCCAGTCACTGTATTTTATTTTTAACTCTTTTTTCTTTCTAATAGCAGAAAATATATTTGACCTGAAGTGTAATGGAAACTTTGCTGCATCCTGAAAAGAAATCATCTAAATTGTTACCAATTGCTTCAAACAGGCAGTACTTCAGTACCCAGCCTGGACATGGGTACCCTGGAAGGTCTGTAAGGGTGGTGAGGCCGGGAGCCCACCTCCCAACTTCTGAAGAACCTGACCTTCTCTTTACCCTGAAAAAGGAAGAAATAAGCTTTTTTAGCAGAATCCACCACAGTAAGCTGTTCTAGTGCACACAGCAATGGTGCTTATGGAAAGGCCAACTTGTCCCCCAGATCTCACACTGCTTCTGTGTGTCACCTGGGTTTGCTGGGCTAGTGATTACAGCCATGCATTAACTAGGGCTTGGAATTAAGAAAAATGCTTTCCACTACAGCTCTGTAACACACCATAATTAAAATGAATCATTTACTTATTGTCATGGTGCTACTAATCACACCACATATTCCCTGCTATCTTGTGCTATCCAAGTCTCAGCACCTGATTCCCTGACTTGCTTTGGGATGCCAGACTGTTTATTTCTCCAGCAGAAGCAGGGTTTTCTTTCATTTCTTTCCCTTTTACCTGGACATATTCTGATTTTATTTCATGTGTGAGCTTCCTACTGGCACTGGGGTGGGAGGGAGCTGGCAGAGCCTGTGGCAGGGGGAGGCTGTTTCCAGAGTAAGCAGCACTACATTGATTTCTGTCAGCCAAGGACCTGGCACTCAGCCTGCCCAGGGAAATGTTACCAGTGGATCCAGAGTGAGACACAGAACACAGCACATGTAACTGGGCACTGCAGTAATATACAGGAATGGAAGAAACCTCTGGACTCCATCAGCCAAGAAGTGAGAAGCAGAAAGCTTTAAGCCCTAAGGAATTTTTGTCATGGTTTGTTTCCATCCTATAATTATTTTAATTCTGGTTAGTACAACTTAGTACTCCAAACATCACTTATGGTGCTGTCATCTTAAGCAGCAGCAAATCCCACAGATCAATGGGATATTGCATTATGTTATCTCTTTTCATTGCTTTTAGCCTTTCCATGGCTTTATCTCAGGCAGAAGTAAATAACTACGACTGTTTTCTGCAAAGGCATTTTATACATCCCTTAAGCTTTCACTACAAAACAACTACCCATTTTCATACCCATCTTTAAAGGGGGTAGAAAGTGCTTAGTATCCTACAGTATTTATGACTCTCCAGGTGCTTCTCATAGGAGATATTGGTTTTCTGAGGACTGACTAGAAGCGCTCAAAGCAGACACAGAACACCAGCTAACATGAACCTCACTGTGATTTCCAGCTCTACCCCAGGAGCCAGCTCTGACAGCAGCCATGGCTCCTCTGCCCATGGCAGCTCCCCAGGATGAGTTGCAAAAAAATTCCCAATCAAAAAACTCCACCATACTTCAAATTCCTATACATATATTCCTATACAAATTCTTATCCTTCAAATTCATATACATCCTAGAAAACCATCTTTTTCTCCACCCTTATTTTTGTGATAATTAAATACCAGGCCAGAGTTGCCTGAGCACAGCCAGCAAAGAAAGCTGTTGCTGCAGAAAATAGCTTGCCCTGTGTGATTCGAATATGAACAGCTTGCAGTTGCACTAAAAGAAGAGAAGAAAAAATCCACTGCAAAATACAGCAAAGCAGCCAGGCTGCCTTTGACTAGCAATGTGCTGCCATGTCATGGCCAGGGTACCTCAGAGGGACACTGCAGAGAGGACTCCTGCCCTTGTCCGTCATGGACTAATTCAAATGCTTTCAAGAGACTGCTCCCTGCAAAAAGGGACTGGAAAAGGCACTGGGAGGCCTGTACAGTGCCTGACACTCCCTGTTGATTTGGTTTAGATGATGCTCATATTTATCTGGTTTCCCAGATGCATGCATCAGCAGCAAGAGTGACTGGTGTGGGGAATTTTCTCTTGTGCTGGGACAGCAGGAGGAAGATGAACCTTTCCACATGGTGGTCTCAGGACCTGCATGAAGGAGTTGGTACTTCCCTTCCAGCTTCAGTGGTTGCATCAGCAGCAGCAACTTTCAGCCCAGTGGCACCACTCCTCTGCAGCACAAGGAACAAGCTGGACAACTTGCTGGGATTTCTAGCACTGGCAACATAAAGCTACAGGCATTCAGGCACATTTTCTAAGCTCCTTTCCCAGTTTTCTTTTCACACCTGTTCCATGAACACGTGCACTCAGAATCACTCTGGAGTTCCTTGCATAAACAAAGTCAAGCACTCGTTGAACACATGAGATCTGCTACTGCAGGCTGAGCCATCATTGCCTGGGCTTCCTGCACTTTCCCCTATCCAAGACACTGCTTCTGACATGTAACTCAGCTGCCTCTTCTCCCTTCCCATGCAACATCATCTCACTGCCACATGCGTGTCCTGCCCCTTCTTTCCTTCTCCTTGCTTCTGTTTTGCATGCTGAACTACATTGTATCAGGTATCAGACCATCAGGCTTTAGGTAGCGGGGAAGGGCCATCAAAGTGGCTTCTGTGAGAAGCTGCTGCGAACTTCCACCATGTCCAGCAGAGCCAATCTCTGCTGGCTCTGAAGATGGACAGGCTGCTGGCCCAATTAAAGAAGTTGGTAACGCCTCAGTGATGACATATTTAAGAAGGAAATATAAACAGTGCCCTGGCAGTTCTTTTCCCAGGGGTGGCAAGCCACCGCTTCAGAGGGCGTCCCAGTGCTGGGGGTGGCCATGCAGCCACCACGGCCACTGCCATTGTGGCACGGCCTGCGGCGAGCTTTGCCTGCCTGGCCGGTTTTAGCCAGCCGTGGTGCGGGCAGAAGGACAGGGGCAGCGACAGTGGCTTCTCCTTCCCAGTGCCCTCCATGAAGAGAGGCATTGAATGGCGCCAGTGCTGCTGCAGCTGCCACCGCCCGTGTGGTGACAGCGAGGGCCGCATGGCTGGCAGCAGAAACATGGCAGGTGATTCTCTGATGCAGGACTTAGATGAGATCAACTTCTTGGCACTACAGGATGCTGCAAGAATCTCTGAATTAGTGAAACTTGTTGACAATGATACCTACAAGCAGTAATTTTTCTTCTAGTTGGAGAAAGACGAGGAAGTGACAACATATGGAGAAAGACAACATGGCGGCACCAAGGTCAGTGAAAAGAAAGGGGAGGAGGTGCTTCAAATGTCAGAGTCGAAATTCTTCTGCAAGCCATGATGAAGACTATGGTGAAACAAACTCTCCCCCTGTAATCTATGAAGTCCATGGGGGATGCAGAAATCCACTCACAGCCTGTGGAAAAGGTGCACAAGCTGTAGCGAGTGGAGGCCAGAAAAAGCTGTAATCCAGTTGGAGATCCAAAGAGAGAGAGAGAGAGAGCCCTGGTTTCCAGAGATAAAGAGAGCCCTTGCTACCAAACTAGAGCAGTCTATCCTTAAAAGACAGTCCCCCGTAAACCAGTGACCCACGTCACAGCAGTTCTGGGAAAAACTGTTTTGCCCATGGGAGACTCATGGCATAGCAGAAAAAAAAAGACTCCTCTTGATGCCTTAAATGGCTACCTAAAAACAGAGACTAGACAGGAACAAGGGAATAAAGGAGGTATTAATTTGAAAGGCCTTCGAAGGTACACCCTGGGAGTCCAGGGGCTCCTGCCTCAGTGGATCCCAAGGCGGACAACAAGTCACGAGTTCTTCACACCTTTATAGGTTTGGTCCATTTGCATATCAGCATAAATTCACCAATTAAAACTTTAGCTAATGATATAATTTCTCCAATCTTACCCCCCCTTTCCTCGAGATGTTGGTTTACACATTTTGGGCCTAGGACAGTCTGGGTGTCCTTGGAGAGCAAGCCTAGAGAGGCTTTGTTATGTCTATCTTAGCATAAGAGAGTGGCAGCTAAGGAACTACAAGAAACTTCAGAGTTACAGTACAGGATTTGAAAAAATACAAAAGTTAAAACCTAAGGCATCACTCTCCCTGAGCGAACTGAAGAAGATCTCAGGTAAGGAACCGACCAAAACCCCCCTTCCCATCCACACCCTATCTCCCTGTGTTGTTGGTGGGAAAGAGGGAAGGGCTGGGAGGAAAATGGTGTTTTAAAGGCTTATTTTACTTTTCATTTTCTTCCTCTGGCTCTGTTAATAATAAATTTACTTTATACCTTTAAATTTGAATCTGTTTTGCCCTTAGACTGTTTTCTCCCAGTCCTTATCTCAACTCACGAGCCCTTCATTTTTTTCCCCTCCTTTGCTCAGCTATAGCAGAGGAGAGTGAATGAATGGTTTTTTGGGGGTGCCTGGTGTTTTAACCAGTGTCAAACCACGACACATATATATCAGGTTTTTCCAAATATCCTGCTCCATTGTAGCTATTTTTGAGGGGCAATTTTTTAAAGCACATCTTGTTTGCAGCTGTTTTCATGTCATGATTTGCCACATGACAAGCCAAAGTCAGGTAAACACAAGGAATTACAGCAGTAAAAGAGAAAAGGCTGGGAAGGAGGGAAAATTCTCCTGAGCATCAAGGCTTCTGCAGAAGCGAGCAATAAAGGAAATATAAACATTACCCAAGGAACAGATGACCTGACTGTAACCTCTCTGAGTGAGGGTCACAAATAATGCCTGTGGGATTGGAACAGCAAACTGGGGCTGACCAAGAGGCTGGAGGCTGAAAACTCATAGAAAGTATTAGAAATTTAGAGGACACCATCTATTGTTATGTCTTATAAATGTGGGAAACAAAGGTACCCAGCAGGTCTGCAAGCAGCTCACAGATCTGGCTCCTGCTTCCTCCTTCTTCACTGATCTTGAAATAACCTGTCCTGGGGGGGAATCTCTCCTGCTGAGACGCTGCCCCAGCCTGAGCTGCTGGTCATCTCCTTTGGCCACCAGCATCCCTCCAGCAAGAAAGTCCCAAACAGCACCTCCCACACAACCCTGCTCAGCTTGTGCTCTCACAGCTCATACCTGTGGTCCAGGACAATCAATTCCCAGTTCCAATAGTTTTCATAAAAAAACCCCAAAACCCCCTCAAACACCTCTTCATTAACACACTCACCCACTGTGCTCAACACTGAATCCTCCCTTCTGCCAGCTTACCCCCTGAGATGTTAATGAAAAAAGAAAGTATTTAAACATGATGCTTTCAAAAGGTTTTTCTTTCTTTTTTTTTAAGAGGTCAGTAGTGTCATCTCCTTCTGAACAGTAAAAATGGAAGCATGGACTCTTATTTGAGCTTTAAACACTAATACAAGCTCTAAATCAGGTCCTGCACCTCAATAGCTACAGCTTCTGTACCCCCTGTTCAGTATCAGAGGGACAGTCCTTTAAAAGAGGGTAACAAATGTAGCGAGAAAGGAGTAACAGGTGACAACATTTACAGTAAAGTAAAAATAAAAAAAAATAAAGAAATGAAAAGCTTTTAACTCTGACCATCAGCAAGCACTACAAAAAAAAAAAAGGCAGAAGCAATCCCTTTTTCCATCCAAGTTAGAGGATAAACAAGACAGATAATGTTTCCTCACACCAGCAAGAATAGCTGTATTTGGGAAAGTTTCTGGCATTACAACCAAGGACAAACCAAAACAAGCTGACAATTCTTCTGCTAGAAAGTCAAAATCATATTAATGCTTTGCATGCAATTTGTATTTAATGTGTCACTTGTGTGGAGTCAGACTTCACATCCCTGAGAGAGTCAACTGCATTTCTGAATTGCTCTGATTATTATCTCAAATGCCCGAGGAGCGAGATTTAGTACCATTGATTTGCCCTGCTCCTTTGCTGGTGAGGTTTCATCTCAAGGGACATGATCTCAGTGCTGCACACGTTTATCATCTCTAACAGAGGAGACAGAGAAATTCTCATGGTCAGAGTGAAGCTGCTTCGCCACTGATGGAGTTTGGTGCCCAACAAAGCACATGTACAGCACTCAGGGAATAGCCATCACCCCCAGCCATCCCTGTTTCCATGCCCATGGTTGGCACACTGGACAATGTCAGCAATTTGCCCAAACTGAGCCCATACTAAGCAGGACCCCAGCTCAGAGTAATTCTCCCTCCTCACCCTGACAAGGAGCCAAACTTGAGAGAATCCCCCACCCCAAGATATTTTGGGTAAAAGAAATATAGCCTTTTGTTAAATAATAAGGAATGCAAAACAAACCCCAGAAAAGTGAAGGATCCTGGGTAGCAATGCACAGGTGCACTCAGGGAGCATTTCAGACCGTGAGCTCTTGGCATGGTTTAGTCCCAGCTGTCAATTAAGTATCACACAACTGCTTGCTCACTCCCCCTCATTCCCAGGGGGCGGGGAGCAGATTCAGGGGAAAAAAAAAAGTAAAAAAAAAGTAACACCCCCTTCCCCCAAACTTTTGTGGGTTGAGATAAGAACAGTTTAGTAACTGAAACTAATTAAAATAATAATGACAATACATAAAAACAAAATTAAGAAAAACAGCTGATGCATGATAGAATCGTTCACAACCCACTGACCAATACTCATCCGACCCCCAAAGAGTGATCAGCCTGTTTCTGGGTAACTGCTCACACTTTATATCCTGGGATTATCTTCTATAGTAAGGAACATCCTTTTGACCAGTTTGGCTCTGCTATCCCAGCCATACTCCCTCCAAGTTTTCTGTGCACCTCCTCACTGGCAGAGCATGGGACACTGCAAAGTGCTTTATTTAAGGTAAGCACTACTGAGCAACAGCCAACACATCAGTGTGTTATCAATGTTATTCCCATACTAAACCCAGAACACAGCGTTGACCAGGTACTTAAAAGGAAAATTGACCCTATCCGACCTGAAACAAGGACAGCTGGGCAGACTATTCCAGCAAGGGACAACCAGTTTAAGGGAAAAAATACATTTTCCTACCAGTCAAAGTACAGGCAAGTCCTTAACACCCCAAAGAGCAATGTCCTGGGGTTGCTCTGAGTCTTTTTCTTCTGTCAAAAAGAAGGTGAACAAAGCTTAGGCACAGCAAGCAAAAGGTAAACAAGCAAGCAGTACTCCCCTTTTTACAGGCTCAGTGGGTCAGTTTCGCAGGAGCAGGACATCACAGCAGGATCAATATGATCAAGTGAAGCTATTTATTACACAGATCTCTGTATTCTTATACCCTAAAATCTTTACCCTCACGCGTTACAGGCTGTCTTACAAGTGGTCAATCCCTAGAAGCATCCATCTCTCTACTGGCAGTGATTGGCTAACATTTTCTGTTCCTACAGCAGTTTTTGCAAGTCTTTGCACCAAACTTTCTCATCTATGTTTGCATTTGGGGAGTTATTTCTCTTATCACTCCTTCCTTCTTCCCATCCTTGGTGAATGGCTGAATCTCCTTCCCATCCTTGGTGAGCTGTTTATTCTGCTGAATACACTGCGTTCAACACGTAGGTTGGGTTGCATTTTCCCAGGCACACTGTGCAGGCTGGATTGTTCACATGTCCCAGCTCCTGTAAGAAATTCTCCTCTACAGGTCTGTACCACCAGCCCTCACAGGCACTGCAAGAAGCCTTCCAGCTTGCAGAGCATCTCCCTCCCACTCACCTGGCTCAGCAGGAACGGCCCCAGCTGGCCATTGCCGCCATGCATCTGGGGAATTTGGGCAGCTGCTTGTATTTAAGACTTTGCTAAGCATAAGCATCGAGAGAAGTGGTTTGGGTTTTTTTTCCCTTAGCACTAATGATCCTTTTAAAAGCAGTTTCACAGCTGAAAGTCAGTCGGGGTCAATTTTCTATAGGAAAATACCCTGCTCTATTGTCCTTTAGAACAATTAATTTTAAGCCACCACCCTCATCAGAGCAGCACTGTAGCCAGCACACCTCTGTGTAATTCTTCTCACCTGCTCTTTGGTATTTTCTGACTCTCACACTGAAGCCAGGCTGAAAACTAAACTCATCTCCTGCCTCCCTGGGTGTGAACACCGTCCCCTGCTCCCAGGCAGTGCTGCCGGGAGGAGGAAGCTGGTGCCAAGCACTGCTCTCCTGGTGAATGAATGCACCCCAGGGCTGAGGGGATGAAGAAATTCACACCCTGAAGCTGTACCGATAGCCTGTGCTGTACCTTGGGGACATGAAACAGCCTGGAGAGGTGGGGGTGATGGCTGAACTGATGAATGGCATTGAATTAGATCTGGTGCAATTGTGTCCAGTAAAGGTGTCCGTGTACAGATGGAGGCCTCTCATGCTTGGGCTGAAATACGACATGAGATCCAGTATGCTACAGTGGCCATCATGCTCTAATTTGGGATTTTACCTGCCTCAAAATTCACCTCCCATCTGAGTGCAATTCCCAGTGCAGGATGACTCTGGCAATTCATGTCTGGACCTGTTCCTTCACAGTCTGATGCATAGCCCAAGCCATGCAAAAATAAACTGGTTTTAAATGGTTTAAGTGCATGCACAAACAGAAGTTTAACTGATTTACTTAATAAACATCTTTTAGTCAAAGCATAGCTGAAATGTGCCATTTCCTTCCCCTGTAGTATCGAGCTGTGGTGGGGGCTGCAGTGCTGGTCTGCAGTCCCACTTTTGTCCCTGTCCTGCTGCTCACCTCCTGCCGAAGGCACTGTCGCCAGGTATCCTGGCTGGGTTTTGCTTTGTTTTCCCTGGCTATGACCCGCGTAGCAGTTCTGCTCCCCTCCACCGAATCTGCTGGCTACTGGGCAAGACACACTGCTTTCCTGGACTTGCTTTCAAATACACCCTGGGGAATCTCACAGAGTGGCTGACAAGGGCTAATTGCAGCCTTTTAATTAAAGTGACCTGCAAGCTCTCGATCCCTGTCCCGCAGGTGCGGTGCTGCTCCAGAATATGTAGCAACTCGCACCCCAAACCTGGAGTGGATGGTTTGGTGGTTTCCTGTGCTTCCTCACCCCTGCTGAGGCGCTCATAGGAGGCTTTTCCCCACCGATACGATGGACACGGAGGGAGTTTTTCGGGCTGTACGCATGGGAGAACGTTCCACGGAGAGCAGAGAACCCCCCCAGTGGGACTTTTCACTTGTTTAACGCGGTAAATTGTCAGTGATGTGGCTCTATAAATAAAGCCAGGCCCAGGTGGGTGCCACAGACACCGTGGCGCGCCCGAGGCTGGGCGATGGATTCGCGAGGCGGGAGAGCCTCCTGCTGGAGAGACACGGCGCAGGATGCGGGATGTGGCATGCCGGCAGCTGCCTCTCCCCGCTCTCCCCACAGAGCGACACTCTTTACAGCTCAGTTTTGGAACCGCTTTCTTAAGTCCTTGTCCCGGTTTGAGACAAATGCAGAGACAGTCCTTGAGGCTGCGCCCCTGCCTCTCTTCCATTTCCTCCAACCATTATTCCTTTGCTTCCAGGAGCTGAGGCTTGGCACCCCAGGCATCTCTGGAGGAGCCCCGGGATGCCCAGGTGGGGAGCACTGCTGGTGCTCGGTGCTGGAGCATGCAAGTAACATCCAAAACCCATGGGAGTGGGGAGTGTTTCCTGGTGTGGTGCTGGGCAATACCCTGGCTGTGTGACTGCCACAGGCCTTGTCTCCATTCTCCTTTCCTGACATTGTGCTCTGCCTGGGACTCTACACCATGCAGTTAAGGAGAGGGCTGTGACGTCTGCAGAAAGGCAGTGAGGACAGAGAATCATAGAGCTATGGAATTGTTAAGACTGGAAAAGACCTCTAAGAGCATTAAGTCCAACCATTAACCCAGTACTGCCAAGGTCACTGCTAAACCGTGTCCCTGAGTGCCACATCTACATCTTTAGAATCTTTCCAGGGATGATAATTCCACCACCACCCTGGGCAGTCTATTCCAATTCCTGACCACTCCCTCAGCAAAGAAATTTCTCCTAACATCCAATCTAAACCTCCCCTGCTGCAACTTCAGGCCGTTTCCTCTCTCCTGTCACTTGTTGCCTGGGAGAAAAGACTGAATCCCACCTGGCTATCCTCCTTTCAGGGAGTTGTAGAGTATTTTAAGGTCTTCCCTGGGCCTCCTTTTCTCCAGCATAAACCCTCCCAGCTCCCTCAGCTGCTCCTCATAGGACTTGTGTTCTGGTCCCTTCCCCAGCTTTGTTGCCCTTCTCTGGTCACACTCCAATACCTTTATGTCTTTCCTGTAGTGAGGAGCCCAAGACTGATCACATGCTAAGATATGGAACATCATCTCAAAAATAAGACTCAGTAAACTCAGCCCCTGAAGCCAGGCAGCACTTACACCTGTTTTAGCAGTTAAACTTGATGATCTTAGAAGTGTTTTTGAACCTCAAGAATTCTATGATTCCTTAATATAGTAGATCCTTTAAAAACCAGGTGCAGTGTGAAGGGAGGTGACTTGTCCTGCTGTTACTCTTTTGTAGGTGTCTGCTCCCAGCCACCTGACTGGTTGAGTCAGACTAAGTGGGCTGCTGGTTGGAGCCAGCACAGCTGCCCCAAGCAGGGACAGAGGAACAAATTCATCTGAGCTCTGGGCTCTCACAGTTGAGCACTGGGGCTTTGTCAACACATCTAAGGCATTACCACTCCCAGATGGCTGCTCTGTCCCTCTGCCAGGAGGGACATGCTTCATTGCTGGAGTAGGAGGAGGGACATCTGCCTGGGCTTCAGCCACCAGGAGTTGCTGCTGGCCTCCCTGTGCAAGCTTGCTTTTGCTCTCAGGTGAGAGGGTGGACTGTAAAGCCAAGCTACAGATGCAGATATCCAGGAGGACGTCCAGTGGAGCCATGCAGCAGCCTGCAGCAGGGAGTGGCCTAGGCACGTAAGGGTGGTGACACTTTGCCCACTTCCACTGTTGCCAGGACTCGGCAGCAACTTGTTTGCACACGGATCAAAACTGAGGAATGAGCGTTTTGCAAAATTATAGCCTCACCTATTAAGCACTGATTTCCCACGGCTGAATTCTGGTAAATGCACTAGCTCATTAGATTTATTTTGGGCCATGAAGTCCTATTCCCTCAGGTATGCCCTCAAACCTGATTTCTGTGTGTTACAGAGTTGCCTTCGCAGTGGTTTTTTCCAGAGCAGCTTCCCGAGACCCAGCACAGGTGAATGCACCTTCTTTTTGGACAACCTAAATGTGCATTTCCTTTCTTAGCATAGTTTGGGTGTCACAGGACCCAGTGTTGTACATCCCGGTGTGCAGTGCAAACCTGGATAAGTTCCCTTTGAATCCCACATCCTCTCCATTGACTGTGATGCATCCGAGTGTAACCTCCTCGAATCAGAGGACTGAGTACAATTTACCTTATTCCTTCTGGAAAAATACCCCACAAAACAACAGAGCACAGAGCAGCACAGCTTTATTTCCATATTTTGAGCAGGAGTTGATTCCATATAGAGCAGAGAGTGATGCAACACGAGCCCCAAGTATGTGCTCGCATCCTGGAATGAATTGCCTGACGCCCTCCGTTATTTATAGCCCTGGTGGCGTTTGCCGGCGGCTCCGCGTGGCGCTGCTTGTGCGCTGCTCCCTGCCTCCCGCCGCACAGCTGCCTGCCAGGGATAAACCCGCTCCGCTCCCCCCGAGCCAGCTAGGAAATGCGGGCAGGGAACAAAGCAGCTGTCAGGCAGGAAGATGCGTGGGGAAGAGCGAGACCGGATTTCTTGGCTAGCAAGACATAAATCCTCTTTCCAAGGGCAACCCAGGGTTTGTTTTGGTGTGGAGGGCTTCTGCCCTTGGAGCAGGGCTGGCGGGATGGGAGCTTCAGGCTGTGCTGCTGACTGGCTGACAGGAGCTGGGAGGAGAAAAGTAATTCCCGGCGTTGCTGACAAAGCCAAGTTAAAGCACGCGGTTTTCCTGCTCTGAGCCAGCTGCTGCCCCTCTGTCGTGTACAGAGCAAAGATGAACGGGGTGGGTGCATAGGAGCAAGGAGGCAGCAGGGTCTGGGGAGCTGAGGGTGAACTGGCCCACAGCTGCTGCCTTCCTGGCTCCTGGGTGGAACCCAAGTTAGGGCTCCAGCCGATCTGGCATGTTGTCACCTCGAACGCGGCGCTGTGGCTGGAAAAGAGAGGTGTGTGTGTGTGCTGGCGGCACCAGTCAGAAAGCAAAAAAGGTGGGCCAGGATGGGGGCAGGCTGGGACCCGTGGCAGGGCTGTAGCTTGAGCCAGGAGTTGGGTACTTCAGGGATTTCTCTTTTGCATCTACTGGAAAACTTTTCTGCAAGTCTCTTAAATTACATTTAGGCAGGATTTTTACTGTACCTCAAACCTCTTGGAAGCAGCATACCTGTGCTGGATGACACAACAACCCTGGCGTCTCCTCCTCTCTCTGCTCCCAGGGATGCATGGTGAGGCTGATAAGGCGAGGGAAAAGCAACTGGATGCATGCCAGAGAAGTCATCTTTTAAAGCTGTTTTAACACATCATGCCCCATGTCTGGGCTGAGGCTGCAGCTCTCCCTTGAGGTAGCAGAAGCATTTACCTCTCACACAGCTGCTGCTTTCTGACTGGAGGCAACTAAAGGGCAGAGGGGACCTGAGCAATAACAAGCTGGAGACTTCTCACGAAGGCCAGGCTGTCACTTGGGTCCCTTCCCACTGTACCTTCTGCCTTCTATGAATGCCAAAGTTTGCAGTGGCTGAGTGCAGGAAGAAACAACCCACAAGTTTCACACATCAGGAAATTCCAGGTTTACACAGGCTGTTAGAAAATACATACAACACAATAATCAGATTTGTTTTATTAAAAAACTCGCAATAAAATTCATTGGAATTCACCATCTTAACTTTGAGAGTTGCAATATTTTACTAGTACATAATAACACAGTCTCACATATTTACATTATAATCCTCTATATAACAAAAATAGCCATGTTGTACTACTGAATAATGCTTCCAAGTATTAGCCTCAACATTTTGGTATTTCCCCCAGCTGAGTCACTGTCTATGCTCTTTAGCATTTACAGTATCTAACAAAGCAAAACGGACACAAAATAATAAAAAGTATGTGTCTCATGATTTCAGGCAAATCCCTTTAAGATGGTAGTTCTCTGACTCCCACATTTTTCAAGAGAGATAAAGTGCATTGGAGAGGAAGATGTATATGTTATAAAATGTCAGAAAAGAGTTAAAAGTTTATTTGCAAGATTGTACAGAAGGGAGAAAAGGCAAAAAATCTTCACAAACTGCTACTGCACAGTTTTGGCAGCACGTCACAGGTAGTGGGGAAAGGGAGGGAATGAAAAAGCCAACTACAAGAAAAAGGATGGTCCATGCAAAGGCCACAGTGTGACTTTGCCATGGCCTTCTGGTAGGTGTTTCCCAAATCAAAGCAGCAGCATAGCCAGAGGCACAGTGCAGGAGTGTAACAACCCTGCATCCCCCCAGCTTGCTGAGGCTGGTGGCTCTGCCAGGTAGGGATAGAGGGCTGAAGCCTCCCAGCAAATCTGCTCCTGCTGTCCAGAGCAGGACTGATTACCTTGGAGAGTTTCACTGGGACAGACCATTGTCTCTGAACTGGAAGTTATTTTGTTAAGCTGTGCACTGATCCATGTGGTATTTATTTCGTTTCGGATTTTTATTCCCTTTATAACACTGGCATTTGCTGGTATGGCTCTGCTGCATGTGAGAAGAGACACGGCTGGAAAAAGCTTTGTAGCCATCAATGAAAACCAGGATACCGCTGCTCTGTTTAGGAACTGCACACAAGTGGGATGCCATTTTTTTTTTTTTGGTTTCCTTATAAACTACTCTAAATAGAAATAATTCTTTTCTGGAAATGGATGGAATGTATATTTTGACAAGTACAAAACTGTTTTAAATGTTCGCTAAATACAAGGAACATTTTGGTATAAAAATAACAGACCCTCCCACCCACTGTCCCCTCTTTACATATCTAATTATAAAATGGTACAGTCATTTCAGGTTCCTAACATGAAACAAGAATTGAGGATGGCATTACATACATATACAAAACATTTAGGTATTTGACATCTGAAATAACTGTATACATTCAGAGCAAACAAGCATCTTGATCTGGCTATTGTGTTTAATGCTACACAAGATGGAAGAATTGAGAAATAAAGAAGAAAGGAAAACATTATTTCTCCTTTTTTTCCTCTCATTTCTTTTTCCATTCACTACAGAAAGAAGTAACTTCCGCCAATTCACAATTAAAATACTCGAGAGAGACAAGATTATATTCAGATGGAAAAATCATCTGTTGGCTTTTCATTCAAAATCCACATCTTTAATTTATTTATCTCTTTGAAATACAGCTCCTGCTTAGAAGGATGTTTCGTTGAAAAATAAATGGGCAGATAAAGGGGCCAAGTGGGTGTCCAGCCCAGCAGGGTAAGCAGCACAGCAGAGGGGCAGCTCTCACCCTCGCCTTCCCTCTCTGTTTCAACCCGCAGCTGCCATCTGCTTCACAAACAAATCCTCCCTTAACAGTCCATCTGGCATTCCTCATTCGCTGAAATTATCAATTAGTTCAGGTAACAGCTTGGTAAAATGAAAGAAGTGCTTATTTTAGATCAATTACCCCTATTTAAGAAGCCTGTGAAAGCAACACCTCCAGCCTTGTTTTCCCTCAGCCCTAAGACACACTGCATTGTGTTTCCTGCTTGTGCTAACCAAGCCAACTCACTGCTGTCATGCTGCCTGCCCCAAATACACTCACACACTTTGAATCTACAGAACAAATGAGTCCATATGGGCTCAGTGTTCATCAACAAAGTTCCAATCCCAGGGTCAGCACTGGCCATCAAGAAGCTTGGCTTTCAGCGAACCTGCTGAAAGCCCACAGCCTGCTTTTCACCAAGCTCTGGAGCTGAAGGCAAGCTCTTTTCCCTTCTCCAACCTGCTCCAAGAGATAATGGCAGCACAAAACACAGGAAAGGAATCTACACTGTCCAAGTTTGATCCCATGATCTCCTTCCCCTGCAAGAAAGGCTCATGCTTGGGTGGGCAAACACTTGTGAGACGGTCTGGGAAGGAACAGGCTGGATTTCTCTGCCATTATAGTCCTGTGAAATGGATGCACCCCAGCGTCAATGCTCTTCTTGCAATGACTTCCTTGGGATTTGATCCAAGGGTCATTGCTGAGATCCAAGGGATCACTTACCATATGTGATTTCAATAATTTATTTTTCTGAACTGCCTCTATAAAGCCTTTTTCTTTAGTGACACAGTCTCCCTCAAATAAAAGGACTAAAAAATGACAACTGCTTCTGATTTCACAGTACAGTTTCCATACTCACATCAATGTACTTTTATATGCATACATGTCAATTAAATTCTATAGAGTGCTTAAAGAATGCAGTGCTGTGATAGTCCTGATCCTGGTTTCCAGGCTCTAAAGCAGTCAGAAAATAAAAAACCCCAAACCCTCAGTAAGTGCCAGATCTGTATCCCCACCAGAACAGATAAGCTGTGGGGAGGGGATGTAGATGTGGTGCACTGCACATCTGCATGCACACATCAGGTTGTTTGTGAGTGCAAAATTCTGCCTATATAACTTTTTATGCATCCTACCTATTGAACAGACCTTTGGGAAGGCAGCTTAGTGAAACCCAAGAAAATCAAAGTATCCTCTGAGTGCAGTTTCTGTCTGACCAAGTTTTATCCCGCAACCCAGCCCGAGTGATGATGAGTCTCACTAAGGCAAATGCTTCTCCCACCTACCACTTGCTCATGGAAGAGAAAAGCGCTTCAGGGGACAAGACAGGAATTGCTGGAGAGGCACAGGATCAGCTTAATGACAAGAGTGCCTTTTCCTGGGAGCCACACAATCCCCTGGCCACTGCCCCTGTGCAGGAGGTGCCCCCTGCCCAGTCATGGCACCAGCCTGCAGAATTGTATCTGTGAGCACTTGCTTGTCAGAGAGCTCTAGAGGATTTTGTTCTTGCCTGGCTGCATGCTAAAGGCTGCTTTCCCTTCTGAACAGCCAGTACTGTGTCCCCAGCAGCTGAACCCCATGGTACTTAATGCCCAAACTTAGCGAGCAGCAGTACCAAGGTGTGCATGGGCATACAGACCTGCAGAATTAAGGCTTTCATGCATGTTACAAACACACATTGAGGGTCTTAATGTTTATAAAGCACCTCAAATTCCCAAGGCAGTTCACAGGTTATACATGCAAAGAATATTGTCAGTCAGGTCAAGCTTTAGGAAAACATTTCTTTTTGACACAGGGGCTTAATTATGCTCATGAAGACCTGTTGAAAATAACGCAATTTTGGTACAAGTCCAAAAGTAGTTGTGTTTTTTTTGAAGAAGGACGGAATAAAACATTTACTTAAGTGCTTTCCTAAGTTCAGGCTTCAATGATGTGTAACCTGGCTTTGCCCTCATCATCACTTAAAAGTGCTCAGAGCTGCAGAATACCTGAGGACAGGGATGGAACAACATCTTCCCTGAGTGAACCTGCAGGTAGAACTGGGAAAACAAAAGCAGAAAGACTCCTGACCCAGATTCTTTAGGATGCCTCTTCTAAAAGGCGTATCACAAATTGGTGGTATGTCAAAACCACTCACCCAGCCAGACACCCTGCCTCTGCCAGTGGCCACCTGTGGACCCTAAGGGACTAGATCTAATATGGGATATTTAGGAAAAGTGTGTGCACAGTGCAAGACCTCCACAAAGTTCTTAATTAACTCTCAGAAATATGTGCAAGGTCTCAATTACCAAATTTGTGATGCCTTTTTGAGCACAGCTCCCTTTAATGATTTTGCTGGGCAAAGGACCCAGCTCATTATTAGCTGGGAGTTTCCCCTCCTGCCTTGCTTTTCCACAGGCTTTGCTTGTTCTGCTGTGCCATGGGTGGCTCTGCTACAGCAACAGCTAATTGGTCAATCTATCCATTGAGATCAATGTAATTCAGTTAATGAAAAAAACCAAAGACTTTGTGACAGCTCCTCGGAAACCCTAGCAGTTTGGCCAGGAGTTCTCTGCCTGTGTGCTGAGCTACAATGGGCATACGTGAAAGGATCACTGACAACTCAGACATCGTGTTCGTGATGTTCCTGTGATATGTAGCACCCAGGTTCCAGTGCTGAAGAAGAAATTGTACCAGTGTGTGGGCTTTCTGTAAGGAGCCCTGACTGTATATAACCAGCTCCACTCCTTCCCCTGCAGTTGTCTGAAATGAATTTCATTCCAGGGTCAAAATTTGTGTAAGCACCACTTAAATCCCATTTCAGCATTATTTACAGAGCTTAAGTGGAGTTGATGTGGTACCTTGTGCAACTCTCTTGTGTAGGGGCCAATTTCAACATTGATGTCTCAGGCCTTTCCCACAGCAGCAAGGAATAGAGAAGACATAAAAGAATAAATAAAACAAGATTACAGAACCACAAATATTGTCAAGACTGACCTAGTATAACCTCTGCAACAGCCTGTAACTTTCTTTTTAAACCAGGATTTCCAGCTGCCTCTATCTCTTTAATTGAAAAAAGATTTTCATTCCAATGGCTTCTAAAGATATAACAGCACATTCTATTGATAGAATCACAGAATGGCTTGGGTTGGAAGGGACCTTAAAGATCATCTGGTTCCAAACCCTCTGCCATAGTCAGGGACATCTTTTCCTAGATCAGGTTGCTCAGAGCTCCATCCAACCCAGCCTTGAACACTTCCAGGGATGGGGTGTCCATAGCTTCTCTGGACAGCCTGTGCCAGGGCCTCACCACCCTCACAGTAATGATTTATTTCTAATATCTAATAGAAATCTGCCCTCTTTCAGTTAAAAACCTTTACCTCAAGACTACCCTGCAATTTAGGGACTAAGAACATAAAACAAAATTAAACTAAATGTTTAATTAGTTCTAAATGGACAAAAGAGCATGGGGAATGTTTTTTCCTTCTTTCTGTACTAAACAAACAAGCCAGCCAAAATTTTAGGGATAGTTCTAAACACATTTGTTCCTGAATAAAATCTGACAAACACAAATTTTGGCTGGAAGGTGTTTTTCACATTTAACAAGTAAATCTGCAAGGAGATTAAATGCAGCAAGAGCCCCATCAGTTGCATTTCGAGATGCCGTCATGACACTGCCAAGTCAAAATGTTTGACCTCTGCATGAAATTTCTATGTAAGATGAATTGTTGATTCTGTGGACTGACTCAGGAGGCAGTAATGTGACTCAAATCATCTGACTCTCAACAGAAACCATGTACTCTTGTGTAACAGTAAGCTTCTTCACAGTTCAGTATTTTGACTGAAAAACCAAATCATACACTGAACAATTAACAATAAGCTCTCACCTGCAAAGGAGAGCTCAGGATGAACTAAATTATTCTGTCAAGTCATTATTATTTGGGTGTTTTGATTTATGTTAGTTCTTTTATTTTCAAATTCCCTCCCCAATATATTTTGGTGTATGTATCTGTATACAAATTGCAAATATTCCATTATGCTTCCGACAACGTTTATAGGGACTCTGGAGGGCAATAAACCACCTCAATTCTTGTGTTAGATAACAAGCAGACAGAAACTGCTGTCAAAATGTAAGAAATAAACACACTAAGGAAAAAGACCCAAAGCAAACCAAGAATTAAACATTTCAAACGGCTGCCTCTTGCTCCATTAGCAATTTCTGACACTGATAGCAGCATCTCCAGACCCTTTGTAAGAATACTGTCACCCACTTAATGCAGAATGTTAATAAGCAGCCTCTGGAAACCTCTCAGTTGTTCCCTTAGCCCACTGATCTAGTTTTGGTCTGTAAAATAAGGAAAAGACTTGATGTTATACTAGATCATTTTTTGCAGCTACTGAATTGTCACTTGAAGGAAGGCCACTAATGTACTGACACCTGCTAATAGCATAAAATACAGGACAGGACTACATGGATGGAGTGATGCTTTAAGCTTCTCCTTCTCTCCTTCACACTGTAAAATACTTGTCTAGAACAGAGCTCCAAGTAAAAGACAAACTAATGCAGTTTTAACCCAAATTTCTGCTAATTCAGAGCTCTCTTACAAGTAAAGGCCTTCAGAATATACCATTTCCAAGCCTTCCACTTAATGAAAGCAGGCTTTACATTAATGCAGGGTGCTGGTGCATCATCCTTCTGAAGCCAGCCACATTTACTTCATGCAGAAACAACAAGGCAATGATAAATCCTGGTCAGATCATGAAGTGACCAATGAACAGGGATTCAGATTTCTGGATTGAACTCTTGAAAAAGCTGGGGTCAGTCAATAAAAACAGAGTGTCCATCCATAACAAACTATAAACAAACAAACAAATAAAATAAAAATATGCCTTTTCAAAAAAACTCAACAAACACTTGATTGAACAAGTGTAAGAAACACTCAAGCTGTCATTTCAGTTGCATGTTTATGAGCCCCTGGAGAGTTCCATGACTGTTCTCAAGCACGTAGGTAAACTGGAAGTGTGCGTCTCCCATGAGAACCAAACGAAGGTGTGTAGATGATGAAACCACATCCAAGCAGACACAACTGTTGCTATTGCTTTTCATGACCATCTCAGTATGGAGTGTGCAGGAGTGACAGTGCTCTGGAGGCATGTGCATGACTGGTCCAAATCCTAGAAAGCTGACTCGGTCCCTACCTGTGACCCTCCCCTGTAGTTTAGTGTTGGATCTCTGTTTCTTTTTCAGGATTTCACCTCTTCGCAGTCTTGATCAGTGGAAAGCTCCACATCAGACAGTCCAACCTCCATTGCCATAATCAATGAAATATCAGAATCACTGCTGACTGCTGGCTCCTGTTCATCTGTGAGGGTAGAAAAGACAGGAAAAGGTCATGTCTTTCTGTTAATGTATTACTAATTTTTAGTTCTGCAGGTGGAACCCAGAGGTCTCTCTACATCTGAGGATGTGATTAAATTCCAAACTTTGCTCTTATTCAATATCTGTCTAAAACACTTCAAAAATATCCCAAAATTCAAGCCATTCATAGTGAAAAACATGATTAAAAGGATCATGGATGGGTAACACTTTCTTCTCTTAATCCTCCCAAGGCTTTTCATTCAGGTCCTTCATGAACTTCCTCCCACCACCTGAGAATTTCCCTCCCTGCCCCCGTTCACTTTCTCAACCTAGCATCATCCTACTTTCTCCACAAAGATAGCAAGTTAAGGACAAAGCCACAGGCACCTGGTGGAGCAACTCTGTCACCAGGAAAACATTCCTAACAGAAAAAAATCTGCCCAAACCCTCATTAAGTGACAGAATCTCAGAAGACATTTTTAAGAGGGCACTAGTCTAATGTCTAGAAGTAGCAACATGGGCATTGGGCCAGGACCAAACAAATCCAGGACTTTGGACCAGGCTACCTGCCTTCTCAAGCGGCTTCTCTCATCTTTTTCTAGTCTCTTTAAATTTACTCCTTCCTTTGACTTGAAGGTACCTTGCAGGTTCTTGATCCAGGCCAAAGGGACCTACCTTAAGGCACCATGACCCCGCATACACTAAGAGCTGTGTTACTGAACTTCTGCCAAACTGCAAATCACATCAAAACTACAAGCATAGGAAGAGCAACTTGTTTTTTTTTTGATCCCACAGCACTTACCATATTTAGCAGCAAATAAAGCCAATAGATTTTAAAGGACTAAAAGCTAATTTTCTCTTAAGAACAAACTGGAGAAGCAAAGCACACTAGGGAGATTTTCAAAGGCAAAAAACCCTCATAGGTGGCTGAGTCCCTGAGAGAAAAATTTGATGGTTTGTATTTTCAAGTGGTTTAATTACAATGATGGTATTTATACTGTAACAATACAATGTATTTAAATCTGCAGCAGTTTTTCCTTTACATATTTTATTTTTCAGACAGTAGAAGCAGAGCCTGATTGATGTTAAAAAGTCTAGAAGCTGAATATCTAAGAATTAATAAGTAAGAAACATGACAGAGGAGCCAGGAAAATAATAACTCCTCACAGTTTAATTATTCACTGGAAGCTAAGTGAGCACAATTAGTCACCTCTCAAGAGCAGCATGATTTTTCAATCTTTTATAGAAAAGAACCCCAGATGTGTTTATTTGTGCTGGGATTAGACCTCATGTTCTGCAGAGAAAGCTTGAATGGGGTCTGCATCATTTCAACTGAAAGAGTCAGTGTTTTCCTTTGCAATTCTTCCCAGTTTTCACCCTGGATTATTCTTATACTTCCTTGATTGCAAGATAAATAATTAATGCACACAACATCTTTACATCTCTATCTTTTTTTTCCCTTTCAATATGACATTAGTAAACATTTCACGGCATTGCTTCTGACTATAAATGTTCCCACTGGAGGTGGAGGAATATTTACAAGCTGAATGATACAACCTGCAGACTTCAGTGGGCTTCAATGACATTGAACCTTTAGGTGAACTGCTAGATCGTAGAGCACACCAGAGCATCTCATACACCTCCAACACTTAAAGCATCATCTTTAGTGCTAAGAGCTCCCTGAGCCAGAATAATGTGGTTTCAGACCACTGGATTATTTATCATTCCTCTATAATTAATAGGATTCTTAAAAACAATGAAAATTATGCTTAACAGCAAGTTTATTTTTGCAAGACAGAGTTCCTGAGGCTTAGCCATGTTGAACAGTCTTGGAGCACTCTTGAGAGCCAAGGTGTTTTCCATCTGATCTAGCTGTGCAGAAGAAAAGGACTGGCTGAATGGTGACAGCCGGATGCATGCTAAAGAGGCAGGCAGAGCTGCCAACACCAAATGCCAGAGCATTAAACAAGCAGTGTTTAATAGTTTTGAAATGTTTTTCAAGAATTGTTGTTTCTTCCAGGGTTGCACAGCAGAAAAAAATCTCAGTTGAGTTCAAGACAGGCAGATAGAACAGGACCAGATTTGCAGCTCACCTACCTAATGTCTGATGGAGGTACAGCAGCACCCACACTCCAAACCAGAAAACTCGAGTTTTACATTACTAATCCTATACAATTATTCAAATTCTTGGATCTTAGTCTTTGCAAAGTGTGGGGTTTGTAGTTTGCCTTCTTTGGAACTGAAGTGCAGGTTGGCAGGAACAAGGAACAAAGGAAAGATCCTAAAAACACCCACGCCTAAGATCTGGCATTGCTTTTCCAGCACTGTGATAGTGCCTAGAAACTGGAGCACTCCACCCTCCCTGCTTGCTACCAGAGCAGCAGTTCAAAACCCTAAAGTTTTGGCAGGCTGGGGAGAACAATTTGGACATCACCATCCTTACACCTTCCCTTTCAGGGAAGCACTGACATTTCGTTGGAAGCTGTAAGCAACATAAGGAAATTAATGCATCCCTCAGCCTTACCTGCTGGCTCTTGTAAACAGGAGCCCTACTACTGACCCCAACACACAGAGGATGAAACTCCGGGAGGCTGCAGAAGTTACATCAGACATGGATCGGCTGTAGGTAACTCTGGCTGCAAGATCTACAAACTGCCTCACCGTGGCTCCCCCACACAATACAGGCTTGCCAGACTGTGCTGGTTTGTTTTGTTGGGCTTTTTTTTTTTTTGGCTGGCTGCTCAATAACACAAGCCAGCACAGTTACTGTTATTTGTTAAAGGTAAGCAAACCTCAACTATGTTGCAAGTGCCAGGAGCTTAGGCTGCGTTTTGTATCCCTGTATTTTAGATCCTTTTTACAATGACAAAGCTTATACAATCACACAGCTTCTACAGAAGATGCCTGACTCATTGTTAACAACCTTTATGACCCTTTTACAAGTTTTTTTTATAATTTGCTGTTTTTCTAAAAGCCCTGAAGTCAGATGAGGATCTTGACTTCCAGTGAAGATCTCAGCTTTCACTTAAAAATAAATGAAGCTTAAGAGGCAAAATGGAAACAAAGAGTTTTAAAAATTAAATCTCTAATTTCTAGACAGATTTTATGTTGGAATATCTGACTTGTGATTTTAGATACTTGAGACTGGCAGCCCTGTATAACCACACACACTGTAATACTTCCACTGTGTTTTACAGCACTTCTTGACACAGGCAGAAAGCCTTTTGCTTAATGAAGCAAAAGGCACATCCTAAGCTGCTTTCCAGCTGGAGTGTTAGTGCCTACAGTAGGGAACTGTAGACCTCCCTGCCACATTCCTCTCATGTCAGTGAAACATAATACACCACAGCATGCTGCCTGTCCAGAAAGACTTTTTCCACTCACTTGTAGTTCCTGACACACATTTGTTTGGGAGGTGAAATTAACCAAACTCCTTCTCTAGGCAATATTATTTTAAATCAATTACGCTAGCACGGGAAGAGTATCACCACAAAGATTTGGGTTTAGCCTACACAAAGGTGGTACAGCCCTTACTTCTTGAAAAGTGCATCAAGTGATGCTTACGTTTGAATATTACTGCAATCAAACAAGGGTGAAAATAGCTAATTACTCTGGTGCTTTGAAAACAATGAGATTGCACACTAGTAATAGTTACCTACTGCTGCTGCTATTCGCAACCATTGGTGTTAAGTATGTAGCTGCTGTACACTAATAAATTTTCCAAAAGAAAGACGTTTCTAAGAATTTGATACTGTTTGCAAAAGGCTTTTAGTGAAAAGTGCATTTACAAACCCATTCCTCTGCCAAGCATACAGGCATGGGCACCAGCTGAGATATACTTGCAATGACCACTCAAGGGTGAGAAAAAAGCTGACGAAACTCTGGTGCACTTCGCACTCATGGAGTTCTCACTCCTGCTCACCACTGTGCTCCTTCCAAGGTGGCCACATCCTATACTGTTCTTTGATGTCCCTAGGACACAGACAATGCCATGGGGCCCTCCTAAAATTGCTCTGGCTTGCCTCAGAGGCTGAGATTTCTCCCAAGCTCACCAAGTTGTAAAGGCTATAAGTGGCCTAAAACGTCTATAAGCAATTTGCATCCAGGAAATCGACAGAAAAATGAGACATTAAAATGTTAATAACAAAAGCTTCTTGGCATTAAAGATTTGTCTAAGATGGCATTTTTTTCCTTCTCCAGACCTTTGGGTAGCTCTCTGCTATTACACCTGTTTGAGAATAAGCAGAGAAGTACTACTTCTCATTTCACATCTTCACTGTGGTGATATATGCCTTCTTTCAGAACTCTTCCACACCTGTTTGAGATTAAGCAGAGAAGTACTACTTCTCATTTCACATCCTCACTGTGCTGAAATATGCCTTTTTTCAGAACTCTTCAGTTTGTGAAGACAGATTTAAACAAAAATATGAAAGCCCTGGTGTTAGTTATGCTCCCAGATCTAGAGAAGTATCTAAAATGCATGCATTACCATAAACTTCATTTCAGTCTGGGGCTCACTTCTTCTAAGAAAACATTCAAATGTGTCTAGAAGGATTTTGCTTCATAAGAAAACAGAAATGTGACCATCTCCTAGAGCTTTGAGGACCTGATCAGAAAATATATCCAGAGTCATTAGAGGCATTGATACGGGATCTTTATCAAAGCATATTCTGCTCAGCTCGAAGCCACAGAAGAACACCAATGCAAGCACCGCTATTCAGATTTTGTTTCCAGTATCAGAACAACCAGGACACAATCCATCACATTTGATTTATGAAAAAGAGAGAGACATATCTAGAGTCCTCTGTATTTTTTTGTCTGCCTAAGAATGCACTTTATCATTACAGAGTTTATTGTTACCTCCTAATGCGGCCTTGCACTGCATCACTTTGCTGTTTGTAGTCTAAGAGGAAGAGCATCTTATGAAATTATTACCTCAAATGGCAACTCCTTCCACAACAATACCAACTAGATTTATCACTAAGACCCCTTCTTTTAAAAACATTACTGATTGTTAAAATCATTCTCAAATTAATCATCCCATACTTCTCCTTGGATCATTTTACAAGTCTCAAATTCCTTCCATATCATCTTGAGAATTGTAACACTTTAGAATGGGCCATAACTGCACTAACATAACATAAAATAAAACACATGTGAAAAAAAAGCCTATAAAATCTCTATTGCAAAAGAAACAGTGGTGATATGTTTGAGGAGAAAGGGTTATAAAACCCCTTCTTACTAATGCAGTCCTTCTGTACACAGAGGCTAATAAAACAGATGAAGAAGTTTGGCTGGCTACAATTGAGAACAGAGCATTGGGGAATATTTTATTGGTGTTCCCTAGCATCAGAGGGAGATTTATCTGAGCAGCAAGGGGAACAAGTATTTGAGTGTGGTAACTGCTTTTGGAAGGAAAGGTTAGAGTCTTTTTTTGTAAATAACACTCCAAAGCTCTGTAAATGTACTAACAGCAACAGAGCTTCTTCCAGGAGGTAAAGCAGATGATGCCTGAAACATTCTGCAAAGAATACCCAGACACCAGCACACAGGGAAAAAACCACAAGCCATGACCTGGCAAGATTAATTCAAGAGGACACTTCAAAAATGTGTTTACCTGCATCAAACCCCTAAGTGGTTGAGAGACGTGGTAGATGGTTCTGGATATGACACAAAACACTAGAGACTCTCCCAAAGTAAACTTATTTTTTTCCTTACTACTGAATAAAAGGGCAACAAAATTTTTTCCCTTAATCTTTTTCTAGGATATGTGGTTTGGGAGAACATACAGCATCTCCTAATGGAAAATAGCCAAAGACATGGTTCCTTGTCTTCAAACATCCTGCAGTATGGAGGACTAAGATGATCATCATCATGATCATCTGGAAATCACACCCAAGTATCTCAAGCTAAGCATCAAAACGGAGAATTTATTTGTAATATAACTAATTTTCTGAAGCGTAAATTTGGAGTATGTTGTACTTAAGCAATAAACTTTAACACCAGTTACCTGAGAAGACATTTTGTGCTTTCACAAGAACAATAAGCTAATTTTCAGAGAGAGCACAGAAAATATCAGCACCCAAATGCTTTCTCCAAATAAAGGAAAAAAAAATACATCCAAATACAGATAGACAACATAAGGAGCAGACAGCAAACACATTTGCAGAAAGCTGAGAAAAATAAGGGAAGAACACATACCAGATGTTATTGTATGGAAGCAGTTGGGCTCAACTCGATGGAAAAGTAAAACTCTTTTTTTTTCCCCATTGTATATATATGTATATCTATATCTATCTTGAATGAGCATATACTAAATCCTTGGGATTTTACCCAGGAATCAGAACACTCAGCCTTTGAAATTCAGAGCACATATTAACATTATTGTAGAAGTCAACACTTTGGAGAGCAGTCTCCTCTCAGTGAGAGACTGGCTGACATTTTGGGAACTTTAGATCAGCTGTCTTAGCAGGGAGGTGCCAACCCTCTCTGATACAGCAAACATGCCTCTGCCAGGTATGACACAAGAAAATCTAGTATTTTTGCTTTCAGTAGAATTTCCTTTGTCCTTACTCTTATGGGTCATGCTCATCGTGTTCCTGCCCTGGGACCATCAGGAAAACTCCTTCTGTGGCCTGGATACTGCAACATCATTTTCTCTTTACATGACTAGTCCTTCCTCTTTCCCATGGGAAACTCAGTCAAAATTTGGTCACAAAGATTACCAGAACAGTCAATGGAGTCATCACACTCTCTTGTACTTTATGCTCTTGGATCAGCTCATCCCCATACTCAAGGTCCTTCACAGTGTATCTGCACATCTGGTGTTCACAGAATCATAGAGAGGCTTGGGTTGGAAGGAACCTTAAAGATCATCTAATTCCAACCCCACGCCATAAGCAGGGATGCCACCTATTAGATTTTACTCAGTACAAAGTATTTTATTCCATCTTTGACCCCATTGCTCTTGTTTATCCAACAAACAAGAACCACTCTACTTCCTTCATAATAGGGCATCCAGCCTCCTAAACCTTTGCAAAGCTGCTTATCCTTTCTTCCTCCAGGTCTTCCCACTGTCTAGAAGGAGAGAGGGACAGTGGGATGCTGATGCACACCCTCCTTTACTGTTCACCACTGGACATCCTCAGTGCCCAAATACAGCACCAGGAGCACCTCTGGTCATCATGTTCTTCTGATCTCACAGGAAGTTTCATATATAAATGTGGAGGTATTTCATTCAATGTACCAATTGGTACAAATTATTATTATTTAGAACATGCAAAATTATTCATGTACTTGACTGAAAATCAGAAAGTGACACCTTCCATAAGATGGGAAAAGATTAAAGAATACTAAAGCAAAGGGCTGCAAGTACTTGACAGTTTTGATTCTCAAGTTCCTTAGCTGTCTTTGGTAATATATTATTGCATTCAACACCTGCAAGCTGTCCCTGTAGTAACCATGCTGCTATACATCTAAAACATCAGGTGTGATATGGGAACTATTTATTTGGTTTTCTTAGCAGATGCTGAATGACCAGAGCTCCCTGGTGTTACTGCAAAACAATGAGCATCAAGTGATAAAGTTACAGAAAAATCATGCTTTGTCATGCTAATGGTGTGTAAGGGATTTCGGAAGGATTATCCCAGTGGCCAAAGTGAGATGTGGAGAGACAAACACCCTTTGAGCACTGAGCAAACACCTTTAGTCATATTGCCAGTCATTCAAAACTCTGAGGGGACAGTAGGTGTGAGACAAAAGCAGAGCTAAATGCTGTATGTACTAGTGTGTGTTGTACAACACGACCTATTGGCAGGCTGGCAGAATACAGAGACTTTTACATCCAAGCAGTAAAATCCCACGATTTAATCCCATGCACCTCAGCTTCTATGGGCTACACTGGGAACTGCTACTATGACTGAACTTTCGTATCTGTATTTTAAAAACCTGTGTCAGCAGTGTGCTCTGCTTCCAGCAAGCCTGGAAAAAGGAAATAACAGCCTCACTCAGATACTGGATTGAATGAGCAAGAGTGTAATGACAAGAGAAATTTCAGTTCTTTTGTTCCTAGGGAGTATTAGGAAGAACATCCTTTGAAGGGGTGATTTCGAGATGAACTGGCCAACACCACACAAACCCCTCAGAGCAATCATGCTGCAGAGGTATCACAATACTCCCCAGCTGTATACAATATTAAACCAGAAGACTCAATGTAAGATAGTGGTTTCCAAAACCTTTTTCTCTGGTCTGATCATGCTGCAGAGCTGTGACCTCTGCTTGGGGAACTCCATGGCAGAAAGCAGCTGCACAAAGCCATCTGAGATTCCTCCTCCTCAGGACTGCAGGGAAATGCAAGAAAGCATTTGGTGCTTGGAAGAGCAACCTACCATGGACACAGAATGGGACTAGGACATGGAAGTGGACACGTAGCTTTTTATAAGGTGTTAGAAACTTCTCACTCCTTCTTCACGTCATGTACGAGGTGACTACTGGACAGTGAAAAACCACACAGGAGCAATTAATTCTGAGAACTTGATGTAAAACACAAGACTGCCGTGACAAACAAAACCCCCTATATTTCTGCCTAATCACTATGAACTGCATCCTCAATTACAAGTATGCACACAGCTATAACAGAGAACAGCTTGCCTCAAAGACAACTCCTGCTTATTTTTGAATGAGGGGGTTGGAAAAGCTCACATAAGTCTGCCTGAGTTTGTCTATCATGGCAGCATGTGCATGATTTCCCAATCTATCTCTTTAAATACCTTCTACTGCATAAGCTCTCAAAAACCCCAGGTCACCAAAAAAGCCCAGTACTGAGGAATCAGATACTGAACCCTCAAGAGCAGTTATACCAAATATCCTTCAGCAAAGATATTGTCACAAAAATACCTGTGCATATTTTAGAGGATTAAATGAGCAAATGCACAAGGAGGTTGCTCAAGATCTCAACAGTGATTCAACAGTGAGGAATGAATTGAATGAAGTGTGTGTGTATCTCCTCTTCCTCTCTCTCACACATGATCATGATTTCCTATCCAATGCTGCTAACAGGGGGCTCCACCTGAGATGCCAAGACCATTTCCAGGATAAAGGGGCAAGTTGCTAGCCCAGAACTTTGTGGGCTTAAATTTTGTGCATGTTGGTAGGAACTCCCTCCTCATCATGCACGTTGGAGACAGTGATCCTTGTCTGAAATTCAATTCCATCAGAAAAGTCCATAATAAAAATTTCACCCAGTGATGTCTTCTCATTAGGTATTAAAAAAAAATTAAGTCTTGAAGCCAAAAGAGAAAAACCCCACAGAGGTGGTGGAAGAACCTGCATATCAGATAAGTAATTTTTACTGCCGTCAATAGCAAAATACAACTTTTAACAGTTACCAACTTTGAAGTTTTACTTTAAGGGAAGAACAGTCTTCCTTTTTTGTTCAGTATAAGGAAACAACATGCCTGAGAATGGGCTTGACTCTGGTGCAGCAGCAGCTCCAGTGCCTGAAGAAGGGCACAGCTGTAGGACCACTGTGCCTGACAAGTCAGAGCAGATTAGGACAGCATTCCATGGTCATCCATCCATCCATGAACACCCTTCAGCATCCTCCACACTACCCAAGGGCTGCCCAAAAACAACAGACATGTTGTTTCATGTGCAGAGACCCTAATACTGTATGTCACACCTTTTATTTTCTTACCCTCTGACACCTCACAGTGAGATCAGTGTCTCTCCCACCAGCTCACACATGTGGACTTGCAGAATTTGACCATTTCTAGTCTCCTGCCACATGCTCACAGGACTGTCAGGTATATGTCCCCAAAAACCTGGGAGACGTTGGACCGAAGTACATTGCTTAAGCTCAAGATTAATTTTTCCAAGTCCATAAAAACAGAGGATACTTGACAGAAACAGCACAACAACTAAGAGAGAATATGTTCTTGAACTTTACAAGACTATCTAACCTGATTTGATTTTGACAGTTTAGTTATATATTTTGTCACAGGACATGGCTTATCTACTTACTGTAGCTCAAGAGACAAAGATTGAATAAAGTGCAATTTGGCAGTAGACAAATTTGTAACAACAGAAAAAAACCCCCCAGATTCATGGTGCCTCAGCAATTTCTGAATGACTCTCTAAAAAAAATCCCAGTTTAAAAGCAATGAACATGCTTTTCAATCCCCCAAACTCCATCAGGTTGTAGATGCAGTCTTTCTTGATGGTGTATTCTGTGGACAGGGCTGATGCACATATCAAAACAAAGTAAGAACTTGAACAGATCACTACAGGCATACCCTACAGCTTTACAATTTCTTCTCTTCCAAGATGGGCACATAGGCAAACAGATTATAGAATGATCAGTTAAATACGAACATCCAGTTTTCCATACAGAAGAAATAATTTCTGCTGTTTATATGTCTGTTAGCAATGAAGGAAAATAATGTGACAAGGCGAAGTGTCACCCCTTAATTTCCTTAGAAATGCAGTAGATTTTAAAAATAAACTGTAGGTGCTTTCAAAGCATTCTACTAATTTAAATTTCCTCCCTGTGGGCTTCTTACAGTATCCATACATTTCCTCTTTTGAAATACCTGATTAAAAATTCGGCAAGGAAGTTTTCTTTGACATCCAGTTTCACAGAATCCTTACAGAAGGAAGTTTTAATTCTAACTGAAAACAGTGTACACTTAATTTCTAGTGGCCCCTCTTCAGATACACTCTTGGTATGTACTTGTGTATGATCCTCCCTCATACACACACAGAAAGGACATCTCTGACCTTTACTGACCGCCGACAACACTTAAGATGAGGTAATAACAACTTCTGGAGCCATCAAAAATGTCTCATTTAAAATAATTAACCTCAAATACTTCACTATTCTCAGATTTTTCTTCTCTGGAGCCTTATGTGATGATGTTTTAAAACAACAGCAGGAAAAAGGGTAGACAAGTGTAGAGACCAGGCTTCGACACAGCTTCAGTGTAACTACCTTTAACACAGGGAGTGTTACTCTGTACTTAGAGCGGAGGCTGTAGGAGAGCTGCTCTGGAAGGTATGTCCTGAGTAGTTGAGTCGGCTCTCCACAATTGTAATGGCTGCACGACACAATCCCTTTCAGATTTGCTAGCAATTAGCATCATTCACTGCATCAGCTCCCCAGCTACTTCATTCATCTCTGTGCCAGTGCAGAACTGCAGATGGGTGGCAGCTAAATGCCATATCTGGTTTTCAAAAGTGCCCTTCATGCCACACCAAACCACAGAGATTTTTTTTTCCAACATCCTACAGCGACAGATGAGTTCAGCTGCTAACTCTCTTTTCTCTTAAACCTCACAAGGCTAACAAACCTTGCAATACATCATATATTCCAGTGTAATTATTCAGTTTTTGAACAGCTTTATTCTGAATCTGATCTGCAGCCTACTCAATAGTTTCACAATCAGTAATGTACCTACAGCTATGGCCCATTCTCAGACTGAGAAGCAAATCTGACCAAGACCCCTGACAGCAAAGTGCTCACTTTTATACCTAAAAGTTTGTAACTTCTCACTATTTGGGTAGTTTGTGTACCGGGAAGGTCTTTGTGTGCCAGTAGGTTTGTGGGTCAGCCTTTTGCAGAGGGTGCAAATTACTCAGACTGCTGCTGGCATTTATGGATTGGCAGGTAGGAGATAACATTGTCAGCTGATAGAATCTATAAATCTCATATAACAGGGATGGAGTACTAGCAGGAAAAGTAAACTAGATTTCTGCAGTCCAAAACAGCCCATAGTTTCCATCAGAAACATCTCTGCAAGGACTTCCTGAAAACTTACACAAAATTGGTCCATGTGTAGTTGTTTTTATGAGAAATGTGTCTCTTTTCATTATTTTAGAAATAATAAAACCCCCCCAAACTCAGAGATTATAGCAAAACCGTCTGGAAAAGTAAACCTTTGCATCTTCTTTGGGCTGCTTCCACAGTTTACTTAGAGAATTAAGCAATATTTTTTCCCTAATCAAAAGAATTCCACAGGAAAGAAAAATAAGCACATTTAAGCCCCATCACCAGCACATGAAATGAGGATTAAAAAATGACTAGGAGGTGTACAGAACCACTATTTGTTTGGAACAGAGATGTCCAAAATGTTACTTGTGTCTTGTGGCAGGGCTAGTGCACCAGATAAAATTCTAACAAGCTTACCTGTGTATGTTAATGCACACTCACAGAGAACACATGAGTACAGAACAACAATCAAAAAAAGCTCTCATAAAGGAAGAGGTCAACTGTTTATCTTGTATGTTCATTTTGGAAAATTTAAATCAGTTGATACCAATCTCCTTTTAAGTGGAACATTTCTTTGACAATCCTGCAATAGCTCAACATTTTTTTTCCTATGAAAAAGGAATCCAGTGTGCCAGGCCATGCCTGCTACAATCAAATCTTGCCTGAGAAAAATTTATGAAAATAGCTTTATGTAAAGAAGAAAAAAACCCCCACCCTTTACAACAATTGAAACCAAATCAGTGATTTCAATTTAAAGAGTTTAAATTAATTTAATGTGAGTATCCTTCTGATCCTGTGTCTCCTTCCGGCCTGCCTCCCTTTCTGTCCAAAGTGAGCCCATATTAAAAAGAACAGAGCACAGTTTTTCTTGACCTGTGATCTGAAACCAGGAGTTTTGTCTGTCCAGCCTAAAGCAAGAGTGCACACATGCTCCCTCCTCATTTACCTACCTCCTTTTGCTTCCTTGCTCATGGTTCACACAAGTAACATGACAAAAAAGTGAGTTCCATTTACTGGATTGCAAAATGTTGGGTGTGACAAAAACCAGAGAGGGGCAACCAGGACAATAAGCAGCAAAACTAACACTGAAGTGGGAACTCAATCTCACCTAGAGGCCACTGAAGCTGCCTAGAGGGCACCTGAGGATAATTTCTCACTTGCCAAGCGCCCTTGAAGGCCTGGGTCTGGCTGGTAGGAAATCCTGCAGGGACATCAACAGAAACCGGTTTTAGGCTATATAAATCTAGGGCCACTTAGCATTTCCTTTCAAATAAGCCTCAGTTTCAACCGAATAACTTCTGGCATCAAAAAATCCCCTCCAAACCCCAGGTTTTATCAGGGATGCCTGCTGAAATGCTCATAGGAACATGAGAAAGGCCAAATCTAAGATATCCATTTTCAGAGTTTCTTAGAGCAGTGGATGGGAAAGGTCAATTTAAGTTTCAACAAATTACAGCTGCAATTTTACTAGAAAATAGGTTTATTAGGTCACTTGGTCACCACCACGAGCATCAAGACCTCCCTAACACTCTACAGGTGAAACTCAAATTGAAACAGAATAATTTTAAAACTGCTTCTCTGCATGAAAACCTTTCGCCTCTGTTTCAATTTTTTAAGTTAATATATACACCTGTTCCACCTTCTTTTGTGTTCTGAGCATTCACACTCCTTGGAGAGGCAGATGAAATAATTATTACCCTATGTACTTACACCTCCCTAGAAAAATGAAAGTAACAAAAGCTGTCTAAAATCCTGGAAACCAACCATGTGACTTCGAAAAACGTAAATGCCTTTGCACTGTTCATTATTATTTCTCTTGCGTAAACTACTGTTAAGTTAGAGTCAAAACTCTGTGACATTAAGTTTGGTTTTAACCCCTTTCGCCATTCCTTTTTTATTCAAGTTTCTTCACTTTCCACTCCTCTCATTGAAAAGTGGTAGTTTCCAGAAGGTTCCCAGGCAGTTCCAGAACAAGTTAGACCACAGGAGCCTTTAGAAAATGAAAGATTAAAATACTGGTATGTGGGACCCTGTGTGAGGTCTCACGGTGTTGTTCTTTGCTCGGAGTGCTCTCTCTTCTCAATCTCTCATGTCAGGAAAAAAATGAAGAAACTTCTCTGCTGCTTCAGGTTTGTTTATTCTATCTTATCAAAGGCTCAGGAACACAGCCTCTCTGCTGCTTCCAGGTGCACAATGGCCGCAGAGGCTGGTTACAGAGAGTTTATATAGTTTTTATCATCAAATAGGAAAGTTCTACGTATTTTATTTTGTCTTTGAAACCAATATCTATCAATTTTATTAATATGTCTCTTCTACACTAGATTCTTTCTACCAATCACTAAATCACAGGAATTTAGGTCAGAGAAGAAAGGAAGAAGAAGGAGGAGAAGAAGAAGAAGAAGGGGAAGAAGAAGGAGAAGAAGGAGAAGGAGAAGAAGGAGAAGGAGAAGAAGAAGGAGAAGGAGAAGAAGAAGAAGAAGAAGAAGAAGAAGAAGAAGAAGAAGAAGAAGATGAAGAAGAAGAAGCCGGCACCCTGAATTCTCCATGTTGTCCCCATATTCATATATAGGGTAAAACCTAAAACTACAAACCCATTTTTTGTGGTGTGCTAAACAACTATCTCTTCATTTCTTTGGTGCTTTCCGCTCACCCAGAAGTGGGGGTAGTTTTTCCCATGGGCTTAATTCATAGGCTAAGCCATTTTGGGGAGCTTTGGGGATAAAATTTGTCCCTAAAAGATCAGAAGTTTTTTGGCTTCCCTGGGTTCCAACACTGGTGTATTTTATATCTACTCTTGAAAAAGAGCTTTTAGAAGCTGAGTACAAATTTATAGTACATTTTCAGTTTTTACAAGGGAAGTGGTCTTGCATCTTTCTGTCACAATCAAGCAAAAACTGAAGGATTAATTTAGGGAAAAAAAAGAGACAGAAGGAATTAATTACTGCAAACAAATGTTAATTGTTTCTGCCCTGTGGAATATGCAGCCATTATAGTAGTTTAACAACGCACTTTTGAGGAGGAACAACTAAAACCACAACTTTTCTACCAAAGCTCTTCTCCAAAGCTGTTTCCTTGGAAGTGCACTTTTAGGCTGCAGGTTTCTCCACAGCTGACAGCATGTTCCATCTCCCAGAGGAGGTTGGCAGAGGGTCATTTTTCTAAAATTTCCTTCTTTAATATTGTTTTGGTCTTACAGACTGACAACTATTCATGCTCAGAAAGACAATTTGCTGGTACCACTACCTTTTCAAAACGCAGTTACAGGGAAGCAATGATGTTTAGCAACACAGTTGAATTCAATATCCTGTGCACTCAGGGTCAAAATCTGAAGTCAGGTTTCTGATGCATACATGACACACCGCATTTGGTGGCTGTCTCCCAAAGAAACCTTAGCAGCTGAAAATGTTGTGTTATTTAATTACCTGTGTGAGGAATTGGCAGATTTTAAACTGCCTTTGTGTGACTCTCCCCCCAACCCCCAAGATGCTATAATTTAATAAGTTTAATAAAGCTATTTTAGCTAAGTGCTTTTTATATTCTGACTTTGCCAGTGGAACCCACATTCTATACATTTTCTATGCACTTTTCCTGTAGGAGTATGTTTATTCATTGTCTTATAGCACTATGCTACCTAGAGAGGGGAACATAGAGCAAAAATTCAGAGATCTCCAGGTAAGCTGTTTTGCACATTGTGTGTATTACTAAGTGGCTTAATTATTGCCAAACAACAGAACACACACTCTTTTCTACTCCCTGAGTGCCTTAGATATGTTAACATGAGTTACAACAAAAAGAACAGTCAAATGCATTGGCACTTGCAAAAGACAGTCACAATAAAAGGCCAATTTGGGTGGATATTCATGAATGCAACTCTGATGCTAATGTGCATTGTGCTAAGTGCAGTCTGAGTATATACCCCAGGATATCAGCCTTGCCACTGGAGTGGCAAAGATGGCATGTAACTGGGCAAGAATATATCCATGTGGGTCCTATTTTCAGCCTCCCTAAATGTGAGCTCTTATGCACCTCCCCGTTCCTAGGCTCTCAGGCAGCAGAAAATCCTCTAACATTCGTGCTAGAAGCTGGATATTTCCTCTTGGATATTGGGCTTAACCCATTACCTCCCTCTCTTCCAATCATTTCCATTTTCTATAAACACTCATAAGCCAGTTTCTCTGTGAGGCCTGTCAGTCTCAAAGCATCAGTTTCAGGCACCATCTTCACTTCAAATTGCCCACATCCAGAATAACAGAAGGTCCAGGTACTAAGAATTTAGTGAGAATTCTCACTTCTAGGTCAAGTCACCTGGTTACTGTGGCAACCCTGGAGGATCCCTGAAGCACCCTTATATCTGCAGGGGTTGGAAGAAAGCGATGACAATACTTCAATAGTATTTTATGAGCAAATACCACTATTTTTTGAGGCTGAAATCATAGTGTTAGAGACTATATGTGAAAGTTTGAGCTGTTGTCCCTACAGAAGTCTGGAGAAAACTTAGGGCAGAGCAGTTCTGGATGCTTCTTGCAGGCCAAACATCTCCTTCCCACAAGACTGTTTTTCTATCATACAAAAAACTATCACATAGTTACACGCACACTCCCCCCTCCCTTTCACTTAATCTTTTCTAAATGCAACTCTCACATGTTTTTTGAGAAATCAGAACTGCTGGTTACAACACAAAAACCACAGGTATAAGCATGCACATGATTCTTTACATTCTTGTGACAAACCACTCAGCTTCCTTGTGCAAATGATTCTCTTGCATGTTCACAGGCTCACATCATGAGCCTGTGAATTCATCCTGGATGAATACGGAGAAAAACATTATATACCAATGACTGGAAACATTTTATCAGCAGAGCTCTTGCCTGACTTCTTTTGAGTTACCTTCACTATGGAGCACTAAGGCAAATGCACATTCATTATGAAGCAATGCAGCCAGAACAAATACATGCAAGCAGAATCAAGAATGACTGCTGCAGAAATGCCACTACTTTCTGAGTGCCTCCTGTACCTTAGCCTCTTGTTTTTACTCTCTAAGAGACAGAGCTGCCTTTTCATTGTCTTTCTTTACCCACTAAATTTATGAGATCTGTTTGCTTGCTGTGATCTGCTCTTACCTGTGAGGTTTCTGGAAGTGGGTCCATATCTGCTGACTGATTCAGCAGAGCGTGACCCTGATAGGGGACTCTGGGGTCTGCACAGTATAGGTGAGCACTGCTTTTGCCTTGCCTATCTGAAATGACAGCAGCAACCAGAGGCACTGACCCTGGAATCCTCTCCTTCCTCCACCTGCCTTACTATAGAACCACTGCACTGCCACACTTCTTATTTTCAGGTGCTGATCCAAGCTGGATCCTTGTGTCTCCCATTTGGTTTTGCTCCTGAATTGAGAAGAAAAAGATTCAGAATCAGAGTAGCACATTGTATCTTAAACATGGGTTCAGTGGAGGCTTTTGTGTAAAAACTGATGAGAATAAAAACTCCATAGACAATATAGATGTGAACACGAGTCCTAAATAATCAAGTCAGTAGTATGCAAGATACTGAGCCTCTCTTGCAAGGTAAGGCTTTCGTTGTCAAGCATAAATCAAAGCGATCAGTCAGTATGAAGTCATCTGGTCTCCCTGCAGTTCAGATTTGTACTTTACTCTACTATGTCAATTTTGCTTTAAAAGCTTTCTTTCTCAATATTTTATCCAGCTATCTGCTAAAGACAGTGGAATATAGAGACAAATACAAGCTATGTTATCACTGGTGCTAGTCCTCAGGTCCCCTTTTTCCCTGCACACATGCAATACACATTCAGAGCAATTGGGAATGACACATCTAAGGACACACTTTTGTGGCAACACAGTGTGGTGGCTGGAGCCTGACTGCACACCAGGAGCCCACCAAAGTCACTCTATCCCTCTCCTCCTCTCCTGGGAAGGGCAGAGAAAATACAACTAAAGGCAAGTGGGTAGAGCTAAGGACAGGGAGAGATTACCAATTACCATCAGGCGCAAAAGGGACTCAACTTGGGGGAAAAATAATTAATTTAATTTATTATGAATCAAATCAGAGTAGGGTAAGGAGAAATAAATCTTAAAAACACCTTCCCTCCATCCCTCCCTTCTTCCTGGGCTTAACTTCACTCCCAGCCTCTCTCCCTTTTTTCCCCTGGCAGCACAGAGGAGTAGGAGTTGGGGTCAGTTCACATTTCCTCTGCCGCTCCTTCCTTGTCAGGGTGAGGACTCCTCTTCCCCTGCTCCAACAGGGGGCCACTCTCATGGGACACAGGCCCCCAAACTTGTCTAATATAAGTCCTTTCCACAGGCACAGTTCTTCACTAACTGCTCCAGCATGGGACCCTTCCATGGGGTGCAGTCCTGAAAATACAGGCTGCTCCAGCATCCTGGAGCTGGCTGGCACTGGCTCCACTGGACAAGTGGGAAGCCTCTGGCACCTTTTCACAGAAGCCACCCATGCAGCCACCCTGCTACCAAAGCCTTCCCAGGCAAACCAAAGACCTACACTTTTTACAGAAGCACTTTTCCTTCCTTAGTTTCATTGTCATAGACAATAAATCCCTAATGTCTCTTGCATTCATTGAACATTAATGCTTATATACTCAGATATGAGCATTCAAATGAGATTTGAAACTTCCTTTGCCTAGTTGTTTATTCTGATTTCTGAGCAAAACAGACAGCTGTGTAGGGTCCAGTTGTGATGGAGATAGTGTGCTTGCTTCTGGGAATAATAGTGTGAAAGCTGGCTTCTATGTCCCTCTCTTCTCTTGTGCTCCACATTTCTTTCCTTCTATTGTAATGGCACAACAACTTCTGTATCAGGGAAGCGATCCAAATGAAACAAAACTACCAGGAAGAAACTGGTTGTCTTCTGGACTGGGCTTCCAAGGCAGCTACACAACATAAAAGCAACATGGAGGCAGGAATGTAATTTGGGACAAACAGAAGCAAGCTAGAGACTGTCACATACTTCAGATGTACAGGCAGACTTATAAAAGGAGCTTCCACTAATGAAGGTGAAGACTCTCTCATATATCTCTTCCTAGACTCAAATATTAAGCAACCTTCATGGCATCTGCAGCCTTTTTGGGACCCTAAAGGTCCTAGGTTAGTCCACACTGCTGTGAGTGTTTACTATGCCCTCTGACTGAGCCATATCACAGCTCAGTGGGGACAAGGGACATTTGTGATCTGATGTCTTCATCCTGTATCAATGGACACAGAAGATGTGAAACAGACAACAAACAAATTAGAATTTAAATTTCCTTCTTGATTCACAGCAGTTTTGTACATCCCTTTTTGCAATTTGCTGTACAGAAACACTTCGCATTTCACTTCTCAATGCATGGAAAGGAGGAGCAGTTTTATAACAGAAAAACTTCCCTGTCCATTCAGAGTCTGGCAGGAGTCCCATAGGTATGTGCAATAATCCAGAGCACAGTTTTAGTGCCAGCTATGTTTCACTTGGTGACTCTTTCAAACCACCAATGCTATGTTGGTGTCAGTTCCAAAATAACCTAGGAACTCAGCTCATCGGAAGCTTCAGTCCATGATAATTATTTAGTGCAACATCCACACAAGATTTTAACAGAGCCACCAGGACTTATGTCACACACCAGGCACATGGGATCAAATCTGCTCAGTCTTTAACTAGGTCCCATCAGTATTCTCTCTCTGGGATAGTATTAGGACTTGAAAATGCAAGTGTTAATAACTTTCTGTATTAACTAGTATCTAGGGAGTTTTTCCACCTTTTCCTTCCCCTTTACATTCCACCTAAAAAAACCCCACTATTAATAGTAAGGAGGAACAAATGGTTACAAGACAACAGTGGATCAGATTCTCATCATGCACTTTCATCCACTTCCAAAGGCTGACTATTCTTCACAGACATTTTAGACATACACAGATCAAAATAATTACCTGAAAAGTTATATTAATAGATTTAATGAAGAGCTATCAAAGAGATTTGAAAGGGTCCTAACAGTCATGATGAGCTGTACGTTGGCAGGGTTTTATGGAACGAACAAAGAAAGACGCAGAAAAGGAACGGCTGATATTGCCTAGACTGCCCACACTGTTTACAGTGTGCTGAACTCTGTGGACTTTGCAGGTGATATGCCACCTTGGGGGAAAGCTTGTGGTTTTTCACACTGAAAGTCATACCCATGCGTGCAGTAGAATTATTTATGGATCTTCCTCCAACTACAGAGATAGTACTAGTGGGATTTCTGAGGCCTTTTGCAGTGGGATGAGACATCCCACTGAATGGACTATAAAAGCTTGTCTAAATTAAAAAAACTGCAAGTATTTATGAAAGGAGGGCAAAGACAGCCCATTATTTACTGCAGAAATTATTAAGTGCTTGAGGGAGATAAATGACCATGGATGCTATAAAAGAATAAAAAATTAATAACTACTTTTCGCCTGCCAGTGTCACCATACCTATAGAATATCTAGCCACTACTTTCCCAGAAAAACACCTTTTTTAACCATATCATTCAAGTCCAGCTGAGCCTGACCCAAAGAATATTGCAATGGCCTCCTCAAACCCTCAATCCACCCTCTGAAGCTGGTGTAGCTCAGAGGTCCTTCAAGTTCAGATCTTAGCCAAGTCCATACATCATATGTAGTGCAGGAAATTCCACATGCACTGAGATTTCCAAAAATGTTAGCCTTTTGCATAACTCCCTACTAAAAATTAGGCACCACAGATTGTTATTATCCATCATTGTGGAAAAAGATCCTTAAGTTGTCTTCTTTCATATGCTCGGGAGAACTGAAAGTCAGAGCAGTAAACTCAGCTGAGATGAACTCTTACGTATTTCACACTACTTTTCCCCCTCCACTCGCATTTTTTTTCCCAAACTCATTTTTCACTTTGTCCATCATAATCTTTTCAGCAACCAGCTACAGAAATATATAATGAGATGCTATCCCAGAATCCTACACAATATCCCACCACAGAGCAAACAGCCACTAAGACTAAACACTGAACAGACCTTGGGCTGTGGATATGCCCAAGGGACTTGATGAAGGCTTGGATCTTGGAAAAAGGCAGCTGAGAGAAACTGTTGGTCCATTTTTAAATGCTCAGTGCTACTAAACAGGAGATGCTTGGTTTAGCAAGGAATCCTAGTCTAAGTTCCACCCAGATGTTCATAGTACGCTAAATTTCCAAGGGTCTTACAGATATCAGGAGCATGGGGAGCAAAAGGGAGGGAGAGAAGGAGAGATGTCTGTTGAGCATACACACAGAAATAAGAAGAAATGCACTGGCTGAGTTCCAGAAATTAAAATCTGACCCCACTGAAGTAGGCAGGAGCTTTGCCACCATGGAGACAGAATTTTATGTAATGTGAACATTATTATGGGAATACCCTCCCTCCAGACACACTGTTGGAGGTCTTCTGGCTCTGAATAATCACTAAAAACACAGAAAGGGAAATTAAACCCAAACCAAGACAACAATACCAGAATGATTAATCAACAGACAAAAAAATGTAACAACAATGAAGTGAAAAGTGTTGCAGAAGTGGGTGAAAAGAAGGTGGCAAGTCCTTTATCTCCCGGACCATTGAACTTTGTGAGGAACAAGGAAGGATGTGAGGACTTGTGCTGGGTGCAAGAAGCCACGTCAAGGCTGCAATGGAGTCTTGGAGTCTGCACAGATTTAACAACAAGGGGGAAAAAAAGTTGTAATGCAGATTCAGCCCTGGAGTAGGCTCCCATCACTAAAGAGGCCAGAACCTAGCAACTTCAGCAAAGATTCCTAGGAGCAATCAGTGTCATCACTTAGAATTCCCAGGCAGGCTACCTCACAGAAGGGGCATACTCAGGAAGATCTGCAGTTGTGTAACTGAGCATTCTGGATATGAGAAATACAATAAACAAACACAATGCCTATAAGGTTCCATCTACTCTGACAGCTATGACCCAGTTATTTAGCCTACAGTTGCCCTCTGATTTAGTTAGCATTTGGATTCATACTACAACTATATATAAGTTCCTGGATGTTTCCCTTTCACTGACTTAAGAGTTCAGGTTGCCCACAATGCCAAGTTCTACCTTTCAGAGTGCCTGAACCCTCCAAATTCACATGAGCTAAAGAGTCAAATTCCCATAACTGCTGGAACTCAGCCCCAAACTCCCATCCAAAGGCCTCTTCTTTTCTACAGCTCTGCTGCATAAAGGGACTAAGCGGCTTTTCTGGGAACTACTGCAAAATGCACCACCCTGGATGTGGTGATGACAGCAGGGAAACTTGCACATCTATCACTGACAAATATTCAAGTATTGCACTGCCCTTTAGATGAGAAATCCACATGAAGATTCATGTCTATATGTCAATGATGAATGAATGGCAGCAGCTAACTAAGCATTAAACCAGATTTCCCTGAGTGACTGTGTGACAACCACAGCATAGGCAGGCATACATCTGTGTTTGGAAGGTCCTAAGGTGCTTTAAGTCTTCCTCAGAACTTTTTTCCTCTCCAAACAACTGGAAAGGCCTGCTACCCCACCCATCCCACCAACAGCGTGAGCTTCACAACCTTCACAGAGCTCAGGCCATCTGCCAGTTTTCTCTCCCTGCTCTCTTCTCCTGCTCTCTTCTACATAACCAGGGAAAAACCCTTTTCAGAGCCCTTCCCTAGGCACGGCCAGTCTTTTCAGGTGATGAAGATGCCCTGATGCTCCATAGTTTGTTGTCTGTGTGCCTGGTCTTGGTGCAAGTTCCTTGTCCATGGGCTCTGCTGTCAGCTCTCAGGATTGTCCAGTCTTCAGGCCTATTGTCCAATATAATCAAGGGTAAGGAGAAAAATGGAGGGAAGGTGGAAAACAAAGGGCACCAAGGCAAAATCAAGCATCTTTGTAGGCCTTGCAGTATCCTGCTGGCTCTGAGAAAGCTTTTCACCCCATTACTTAACTTAGCTGGCAACTTGGAAAATGAATTAAAAATGTGCTTGTTCCTTCTGCAGACTCTTGAAACAAATCTGGAGGGAAGAGAGCGCCTGGAGAGTTACTGAGCTCTTGTGCTCCCTGGCAGCCTCAACACCATTGTTACCCTTAGTGAGAAACCAGAAGAGCTGCTTCTCAGCCTGACAAGATCCTGGGATGAAAAGCACAGACTGCCCCTCGTGCTGGGCTTTGGACCAGGCTGCTGGCTTTTCCCAGCATGTTTCATGCAGTTGTGTGTGTAAGGGCCACCCCACAGCCCTCCTTCCCAGCCTTAACAGTGTGGATCTTGTAGAGAAGTGTGGGGCAAGGACCATTATCCATGAGAGGAGGTACCTGCTTCTGGAGCGCTAAAAAGCAGAGCAGAGACCAGCATTTAGCCCAGTCTTTATTACACTGTGGTACCATCTTTCCTTTGTTTTTTAAATCAGCCTCAAATGCATTTAAAAACAATTACTGGAAGGAACAAAATCCCATCTTGTTCTGAACAGCTCTTGCCAGCACTCAAAGAGACTTGAGAAAGCTGAATGCCCCCAGCTCACAGGCTGGCCATGGAAGAGGGCTGGGATTGTAACCTTGCTGCTCACCCCATGCTGGATCCAGAACTTAGATCATAAAAGGACCAAACCTGAAACCAGAATCTAATCCACAAAACAGAATGTAAAAATCCTTTTCTGGGTCACCTGTATCTAAGGTCACAAGTCCAATGTTTCTAGAAGTTATTTTCACTGCCACGACACTGGCTACAATACAAGGCAAAAAGGGATTATCAAGTGTCTCCACAGAGCAAGAAGAGTAACATAAAATCATTTCAGCCTAGTTCCATCATGTTTCTCCTACTTTTTACACATCATATTATTACTTGTACTTCTTTCTCATCCCCAGGCCCATAGCTAGAAATCATTGAAAATGTGTATTTTTTTCCAGAACCTCCACAACTCCATACACAAACCTACATTTTGGCACATTCTTCTACCTCTCTTCAAGTATATCTGATGATTTTCTATAACAGTCTTGTGAATACACCAACTGGTATCAAACACATAGGTATTTTTTACTGATCTGCTATTTTACCTAAAAATGATTATTTTAGACTAGCACAGTCCTCACTCAAAACAGCTGACAACATTCCTTTTTAAACTGTCAGAAGCAGATTTTCAACAGAGAACATTATTTTTAGGAACAGAGAGACATGCAGACATTTTGAGAATTACTTGTTCAAATGGTTCCACTTACACACCTTACAAAATTGAAAACTAAAGACATTGAAAACATGTAAAATTCTTCTTTTGTTTTTGTACAAATCATCAATGTTGTTTCACTGCACTCAGGAACTCTGACCATCAGCCCAGTACAGCAGAATATATGATAACGAAATTTACATACCCTGTAGATGCCTGCTGGGCTTAAAATAAGTCCATTGCTCCAGTGAAAAGCCCTCAAAGGCCATGCACTAGAGATGGGTTTGTGGTTGGGGTTTCTAGACATTTATTTCAGTGCAAATCCTGCCAGAAATTGGAACTTACTGCTTGTTGTGAAGTTACCCTCGCCAGCCTGGGGAAAGGAGTCTACATCTTGGATGACTTGCAGCACTCCCACCGTGCGGGCTGGGGGATCCAGGGCCACTGAGCTCTCGTTCACAGTTATGTCACTGGCTCCTGTGATCTGGTTGGTTGGTGGTCCTCCTATGGATGCTTCCAAGTCTGGAGGTATATCATCCATGCAATCTGCATTTGGCTAATGGGAAAAAAAAGGAGAAAATCAAGCTCCTACCTGATAAAAAGATTGAATTTACTTCTTTCCTCTTCTTTAGATTTTTTTTGCTTTATTTCAGTATTGAAAATGGCAACATATAATGAATAAACACACAGAGTTTGTCTTTGTACTTAAAACTTAATACAATCTGTTGGAAGAGAGACCCAAAGTGTGCCACGGAAATACTGAGTATTAAACTGTGTCACTTACAATTGCTAAACATTCTTATTTATACTTTTAAGAGGGTTTGGGAATGTGCACATTAAAAAAGTTACTCACTTATTGGTATGATCTGCTCAACACAGGCAGATTGCTGAATCAGATCACAAATACAAACAGAGATAGGAACTGAAGGGGAACAATTATCTTTTCCCGAAATATACATTTTACCGAGCCAATAGCTGAGCTTACAGGAATAAAAATTCAAGGGAACTACGTGTGGGTGCATCTACGTGTGTGGTACAAAACGAGAAGCTAAAGATGTTTATAACTCAAGTTTCTAAACATCAAAAGATAATTTCCTTTGCTAATACTATATTTGCTATAAAATACAATTATGAGAAAAGAAACAAACAGACTATAATGGGAAACTGAAGAGTATTATTTGATTCACAGTCTTTCTTGCTATGTGAAGCAAGACCAGTGACAGAGAGACATAGCAAGACTGAGCTGCAATACACGGACACCTTGTTAAGTTGGGAAATATTGATTTGTTTCCATTGATCTTTATTGTCCAGGAACCAGACAGCTAGTCTGAATCACTCACCTAGGTTTCCTCTAAGTCCAGTGGTTTGAGATGTTTCTGATGTGTGATTCATCCCCTACCCCTAGGTATGAATTGCTCCCTCTGCCTTCCCTCTGCTCAGCATTAAGCAGAGACAGGGCTTAAGCTGCTAGACTGGAAACCCAGCATCCAGATGGCAAATGTCAGAGGAGGTGTACTCTGTTTGGTGGATCTGATTTTTTTCCTATGCTTAGTTGTCTCACATGCCAAGGCACTTCGGAAAATCTCACTACCTGCCTATCTCCAACAGCAGGCACCAAGTGAAATATAATATAGCAAAGGCTTAAAGAGAGATTTAACTTTAAGCACAAGAGAAATCCCCTTGAATTCAAGCATAGAAGGTTACCAGATGTTTGCTTCTTTTTTTTTTTTTCAGAATCAGGAACCTAGCATGTTTTCTCTTTTTTCACACATTCTCTGTCTGGTTGTTGTCACCTCTTAAGTATTTTTTTCACAAATGTTCCTAATGAAAAAGACAGGCAATTTAAGCAGTCTTGTATCTACAAACTGAAGTTTGGAATGAAAACTAGAATTGTTGTTGTCTGTCTCTAGTCTAATCCACAAGCAGCAAGAATGCCTCAGAATTGGGATTAAAAAGGCACATTCAACTATATCAGGTGTTAATGAAACTCATTGAATCTGTACTTTTCCAAGTGAAGTACCAATCACTTATCTGTAGGACAGGGATCCAAAATTATCCCTTAGATCTATCACTCTTTCCCTCACTCTTAGCTATTACAAAACAGTGTTTTCAGAATTTCATTTTAAATTTAATTTACCTTTGATGGCAGTGTATATTAAAAAAAAAGGTCTATTTTTCTTTTCTCCTATAGGAAAAACTATTTCAATTTTTCAGGAGACCAGTTGTCTGTCCTTTGTTCTGATTCCAGTTATTCCTAGAATGGGGTTTTATCACAAACTTTTAAACATTTTAAAGAGGGGGATTATAATTGAAAGCCAAACCAAACACTAAAGATGCAAAGATAGTATTGCTTGATATTATTAATCCCCTTACTCCTGAATCATTTTAGTTGGAAAAAATGCCCCAAACTAAGCAGCAGCATGCTATAAAACTAATTATAGGAAATAGTGATCAGAAAACACCACCAAACTATTATGGCTTTGGCTGCCAGAGTGACCCAGATACATTTGCTAAGTTTAATTATATTGGTTTCACTCATGCCCTGCATGTTAAGTGCTTTGAGTGCACAATTCCACTGAAGTCAAGGGAAAGCTTTGTATTGACTTCTGAGGGCTTGGCTAAGGCTCTTAGCGAATTGTTTCAACTCATACAATCTGCTGCCAAAAATGCAGCTGACTGCATATCCAGCAGATGTTTGCAGAAAAGGGGGAGAAGCAGAGGGAAACTATTTTACATAATATGATTGTTCCAAGAGCAATGTAGCTCTTTGAAAGTGAAAGACACTTTCACTGGTAACCCATTTCAAATGTTGCAGGTGTAGTCTGAGCTGGATTTGCCAGGAAAGAGACAGTGGAGAAGATAAGGCCCACCATTTGCTGGTAGACAGTTATTTAATAATCCTCTGGAGAGTGCCGTGGAGAAAACTGGAGGCGTTGGGGTGCCCAGCTACAGTGAAAATGAGTGCAGGAGTTTTGTTGCCTCACAGCTGCCTGGAAAATCTGAACTTAGGGTAGATAATATTTGAAGTCTCTATTACAAAATAAATGTTTAGTTTACAGTTTAGTTGTAAATTGAATTAAAACATTTAGATATTCAGGGTTTAACTTTCCTGGAAAATCCCAAGTCTTCCTGCTAAATGAAGCAAAATATATCCGCACACATGCAAGGCAGGTCTTTAGTAACAACCATAGGACAAACATGCGCCTGTCAGGAAAAAAAACCTCCAGCCTGTCATGGTAAGATTTCCTCATTCCTCCCATTGTAAAAGCCTTCAAAAGGGCTTTGGCAAATTTGCACTCAAGTCTCTCATCAGAGGCTGATGCCTGCCTAAGGCTTTTTTCTTCTTTTGTGTGAAAAGTCAGCTAAGAGGGCTCAACGAGACCAAGGATGTGGTTAAGGAATGATATTTTCCTTTATCCACTCTACAGAAATGTTTGCCACCTCTCACTGAGAAGCCTTAGAACTTTACAGGTTCTTTGAGGGCAACATCTTTTCCCACAGCAGCCTATGGAAATCTGGCTAAGTGATGAGTCTCTAAAAACACCAGTTCATGTGTGCTGGTGACTTTCTTGGCTCATGGGAGCACCAGAAAGCACACCTTAGGAATGATGTCCACCCTGGGCTGCCCTCAGCTGGTGCTGGGCAGTGAGAAGGGTGAGGACACAGGATTTCTGTGCAGGTGGAAAACTGTTGGAGTACCCCAGCTTGGGGCAAGCTGGGGGAATGTTCAAAGAATCCAAAAGGTGTTCTCGTTGAAAGGTTTTTCTTGTTAAATTCCAGCTTAAGTTGCTCTGTCTGTTCTTTAGTTCTAAGTTCTAACCACGTACCCCTGTTTCCATGGTTATTCCATCCCCTGAGTAATGTTCCTCCCCTTTGGTTGGCCAAGCCCCTTCCCCCGCCTCCCAGGCAGAGACTCCTTGTCCCTCTCCACCCATTCCCCCTCCTTGGGGCGCAGAGCCCCTGTCAATCCCCCCCAAGGCACACCTTTCCCTCCAGAAAGATCTCTCCGACTCGGTGTGCCATTGGATCCTGTCCACCCTAATCCCCCTCCGTCACTTCCCAGTTAGTTGATACATTGTCAATCTTCCCCAGAACCACCTCTTTACCCTCTCCCTATTGGTTCTTGAGTTTTCCCTCTCCTCGTATAACAGCCTTTGCCCGAGCCTGAGATTAATTTTTCGTTTCTGGACCCTTGATTGGTAATAAATGTGTGAAACCCACGGGAGACCCCCTCTTTCTTCTTTGCCCCTGTGGACACTTCGTGGCACCTTGCAGCAGGCTGCCCCCGGAGAGGAAAGTGCTCAGTCCTGATGGCAGCAGTGGAGCGCTGAGGGCACCTGCAGTGCCTCGGGCAGCCCTCTGCGAGCCACAAAACAGGTCCTGTGAGCTGAGCAGGGGCTCACAGGGAAACAGGCTGGGCAGGAGGGGTTATGCAGCGGAGAAGCAGGAGAGGGCATGAAGTAGGAAAGGGATAAGCACGAGTTGAGATGTATTTTAGAAAGAGGAAGTAGGAAAAGAGAGGAAGAGGAGGAAGTGATAGTAGTATAGGAATTTTTAACTCTCAAGCTACCAGATGCTTTTAGACCTCCACTACTTTGCTGTCAGCCAGAGGAAACCTGACAAAAAGGCTGCCATCTATTCCAGTTTCCCATGGACAGCAGCTCCTACTCTAAGTCACTTAGAGGGATAAGGCTCTTGGTTCATGAACCTATCCAATGATTCATGTATGCCAATATGCTTCCTCCAAGAGATGGAGATGGCTGTTTTCAGCTTGTCTTAGGACAACCTAAAGGAAATTTTTACAGAAATTCATACAATAAAATCCCCTGAAAAGACTTTGCTAGTGGAACATTAACATCCAAGTACTCTATTTTTAGTGTTATGACAGACCAACACTGAAGCTGATGTGGAAATCTTAACTTGAACCAGTTGTTCATGTAGGCTACAGCAGCATCTTTAATTACATGCCCAGTACAATTATTTCCACAGAAGCTCCATGCAGAAAGCTCTCAGTGAGGAGAGCAGTATCGATTCCTGTTCTGCTGTGCAGTACAGAGAAGACAGGGAGCTATGAGGAGAACAATGGCTGTGGAAACTGAATGGTTCTTCAATTACTCCTGGCAATTAAGTACTCTACACCTGCCACTACAGAGCTGTTCACATGCAGTGAAATCCAGTCATGTAAACCAAAACATCTACACGTGGCCTCTGGGCATGTTTTTTGTTCCACTAGCTGTGCCCAGCCTCAAACAGCCTGTGGTCATGCAGCCTTCAGCAGGAGCTAGTGAAGCCAGTGAGAGCTGTGTTCTGGTTCTGGATGTAAATTCTAACAGCATTAAACTTTCAGGGAAGCCTTTAATACCTCACTGCAAGCCTCCAGAAAGCATTGGTCTGGTTTGCCTATATCCCCTGATTCTGAAGCTGGATAAAGAGCAAGTTAATGAAGTGCTTGGACAAAAATGTGAATGGGCCAGTGTGAGAGCAGAAACAGTATGGTGCTGTCAGATGCACAAGGATGCAGTGGAACAATACACTGGCTAGGGAGAAGAGGTGTCAGGCCTGTGAGCTGAGACATGGAACCCGGGAAAATATTTGTATATTTAAGCCTAGGTGCAGAGATGCTGAATGGCAGAGCTAGCCTTCATTCTGGTTTTTCATCTCAAACGCTGATTTAACATTTACATCACTTCTCGATATACTAGTGACAATATACACATTTAGCAGAAAAAGTAGCCAAACTGTCTCGATGTGTTACCCTAGCTACAATGCCCTGCTGCTTTTTCCCCTTTGCATGTTTTTCATTTGGATTATATTAGGTTTATTAACATATTTTCTTGAAATCTGCTTCTGAGTCACCACGAAACTGAGTTCTCTGTGAATGGCTTTACCAGCTCCCCCAGTATGTTCATGTGAGCTGTTTTACTCTATATGGCTCTTCCTAATGTGAACTAATGCATCACTCACTGAAGCTCAGGGGGGTATTTACAGCACCTGTTAATGCATCAGCTCGAGGTGTTTCAGTATTAAACTTCACAAGCCTTGCACAGTGGGGGAGAGTGACTCACTCCTTCCTGGTGAAGCCCCTGAGCTTTGTGATAACTCCAGCTGGGAAACTGTATGGCAGACAGGACATTCACTTTCTGAATGCAAGCAGGTGACTTAGAAAGATCAATTACTTTGGCATTTTCTAACCCCATGTGAATGTTCCAAATAACAAAGAGCTTGAAAATTTCATGTATGTCATGTGCTCCACCACATGCTTAGTAACTGGGAGAAATGTCCCTTAACTGGAGTTAGGAGTACAGATGTTGCTTCAGATAGGCTTTCAGAAAAATTTGACAGAAAAAGGACTTGCTTCTCCAGAATAAGCAATTAGTTGTCCTTGACAAGTATAGCAGAGAAAACTTTATTTGCAGACTTACTGGTTTCAGATTTGAACCGAGTGCATGATTAAAAACATAAATCCAGTCCTGAAAGCTATGTGAAAGATTCTGTAAATCCACTAAAATACCCGTGAACAATCTTTGCTCCACCAAGCAGGCAACCACAGACACAACCAACTCCCATACACACACTCTTCTTTGCTAATACAAGTGGGGTGCAGGAGAGAGGTAAAGTCAGACATTTCCAATTGTACTTCCCTTAATAAATCAATTATTGAATAACATGGCAAAAAGAGTAAGATGGGAACAGACAGGTAAAGGCTAGGGATATGCTCAGGTGGCTGGTGTTTCCCTTCTGCCCCGATGGGCTGCTCTGCAAAGTGCTTACCGGAATCCCTAGAGCTTTTAGAATATTCATTTTACACATCGGGCAGGTACGATGGTCTAGCAGCCAGGGGTCTACACAGGACTTGTGGAAAAGATGCCTGAAATGAAAACCAGGATATCTTAATTCAAATGGACCACAGCACAATTTACCACTTAGTAGCAGATGATACTGAATTCAGTTAAGTGTGAGAGTATTTCAACTGGTGCAGTTTGTGACCTCTGCAAGGACTGCAGAACTAGGTCCTACGCACACAAGGCTAAAATGATTCCTGCAGCAACTCAAGCATATGCGCACATTCCAGTGTGTTTGGAATAGAAGATTTACATAATTAGAAACTTAGGAGAAATATACAAAATGCATTAGTAACCCCCATATTTAAATGTTAAAGGCTGTCAGTGAAGAAAAGCTGCTTGCTGGTAAAGGTAAAAATCATGTTAATTTTTCTTAATGGTTCTACAGACAAACCTGATTACATGTAATTTAAATGTGAAGCCATTGAGGATCTAGTATTTTTCAGGACAGAGGCATAAAGAAATGAATTGAATTAGAAAAAAGAAAATATACTTCTCATTTAAACAGAAAAAACAGTCCAATGCTTTTAAAAATATTCTCTCTGACTTCCCTGCTCTTTAGAAGCTGCCCATCAGAGAGAGCTCCTGCACAATTCCCTTAAGGAATTGTTGCTCATGCTGTTCTGAGTCTGAAGTGACCACTAAGCAACTACCTGAGCTCTGTAGCTGCTGGGCATCACTTTTCCTAGACATTAATCAGGTGGAAGAACTGAAAGTTTCTTGTTTAGCTTTGCCTGACACAAACTGATAATGACTGTAGAGATCTTTAGTGCATGCACCTGACTGACAGACTGTATTCTCTCTTGAGAGCATATTCTGTTACTTGGAATACTAGGAAACATTTCTTCACCTAAAGGGTGGTCAGGCATTGGAAGAGGCTGCCCAGGGAAGTGGTATCTGAAGGTATTTAAAAGACATGTGGATGTGGCATTTGGGGACATGCTTTAGTAGGGGCAGGGCTGGGTCTATGGTTGGACTTGAAACACCTAAATATCTTCATGATCCTAAGGCTCTACCAGCCTCTACAAGGAAATGCAATCTCTGAGAAAGCCAGAGTCACTTAAGGTACCAATGTAACTCTAAATAATTTAACTGCTACTTATTTAGCTGCATGGGTCAGCAGACATACTGTGTCACTACGTGGCAAATTATTGCATTCCTGTGCTTTCTGTCACTTCATACAACTATGGGAAAGAGCAAACTTATTCTTGGAAGTTCGATCTAGGCTAATTATATCAGTTGGCTGGGGTATCAAACCTCATTTGATCCTGTATGGCAGCGTGATTAATCAAATGAAGCATTGTGATATTTGAAGTTTAAGCCACTACTTTACTTAAGGCTACTAAAGTTCACAGTTGTCCTTCCAAACAAGACCTGGCCTAATGGCTAATAACAAATGAACCAGATTTTGGTCTCTGTCCTGCTTAACATTTTCTTCCTTGTATCTCAGGAGGGGAATATTCAGCACATCATGAGACAAGCGTTCTGAATAAGTAGTGAAAGCATAAAGATACAGTTCTTAGGCATTTTACATTTAGGTAAAGTCTATGTCTTGCCTTTCAGCTACATGAAATAATGATGAAATTCTTGTTAGCAACTGGTTTTCTTTAATTATATAATGAAATTCATAAACAAATATGCTTATTGGGAAACATGTTTGTGCCAAAATAATCAGTCCATTTACAAAACCTGAAATATTTATTAATCTCTCAGAAAACAGAACAGATTTCCAAAATCTGTTTTGAGTAAAAAATACATAGTTTCCACCAAGACATTTTACCATAGACCAGAAAATCCCCTTTTGTTTTCAATTTCCAGCTTTGAAAGCCTCAGTCAAACTGGAGAACTTCATGATGTTTGTTCATCATCAAAAGCTTGGAACACTTTCATGTCTTAAAGACTTGAAAATCTGAAATTCAGTGTTCCTGAAGTTAGCTTCAAAAACAATACTCGAAAATAAATCCTAACAATGCCAAGTAATTTAAACACATGACAGATCTTGTCACTTTGCACTTCTCAATACTAATTCAGCATAGTGTATTATGGCTCCATTAATTTCAGATTTAATATATACAGATATATACAGAAGGAACTTGATTATTTTACAGAAATCCACAGAATAATGGAATGCTACTGAAAATCAGATAAAGATTTGCCTTTTAAAATTTTTGTACTGCATTATACAATGAGCTTTTATCTGTTTTGAACATGTAAACATTTGTGCAGAGAAGCAGGGTGGCAGGCTTTGAAGATTTAGATTTGAAAGTTTATTAGCTATAGCACTATGTATATGCTTATGGCATTCCACAAATTGTCAATTGTTTCATTGTTCAAGCAAAGGAAGGGTCAGCACAAAGTAAGATGAGAAAGCAACTGCAGTATCTCACTGTCACATGGTAAGACAAAGATGTAAAAAGATCAGCTGCAACAAAAATCCCTCCTTTTGCAGTTCTGACTGATGCAAGTTTTAAATGGAAGGAGAGGACAGAGCCATCCTGGATGATTTCAGAAGTAATGACCCATACAGGGAGACAGAAAGAGATGTTTCAAGCTCAGGCTCAGGACATGGCTTTGACAATCAAAGCTAGAAAAAAAATACAGGTTTTTTTTCCCTGTTGTGTGCAACCACATTCATTGCAAACTACGTTGATTTGGATGGGTTGAAAAGTTTCTCAAAAGAACTGCAACTGATTAGTTGACAGCAAGGAAGGCGAGATGTTGTCACAACCTCATACAAAAAGGTTTTCATAAGGGAAAGGAAACAACTGTTCTCCACCTCTCCCAGGAATAAGAGGCACAATGATGCTGTTTAAATTGCAGTGAGATCCAGGTTACACAATAAGAAAGGTTTTGCCACAGTCAAGGTAACAAAGCACTGCAATAAATTATCAGGGGAATTTGCAGTCATCATCCCAGGAGACTGCAGAGTGTGTTGGAAAAAGCTGCCAAAAATGACACATGCGTGCCACTGCCCCTCTGCTGTTTCAGAGGTGATGGCCTCCTGGGATCCCCCCTGCACTCTCTTGTGGCTGCATGTGGCTGTGCAAAGCTCACAAAACACAAAGCAAAAGAACCTCAAAGTCCCAGAGCATTCCATTTGCTGTTACCTAAATAGCACTTTGTATATTTTAACGAAAGATTGCTTTTGTTTGAGATGTATTTATGTTTTCTTTAAAGCTGCAATTTTAATCAAACAAGAAAAAAAACATGTCATGCTCAGCCCAGAATGATAATAATAATTAAAATAATGATTGTAGTACAACTATTGTAAAGCTTTCAGCTTACCAACAATTTTGAGAGGCTTTTTTTCCAGATTAAGGGAAACTGTTCTCCCACCTTCCACTCCTAGTCTCACCTATGCAGAAAGAGAGGTACATTCCTGATAACCCTAAGTAAGAGCATCAGTTGCCTGGGTGAGACATAGGACTGAAGTAAATGATTAAGGATTTTTGTGAGAGACTGAATAGCACGGTAGTATCCAACAAGAAGGTTTGAGATTTTAGGGGGTGCATGTACAGTATTATTTACTTCTGAGGAGGCACAAGAAGATGATGTTGAGGGTGAAAGGAAGGAATCAAAGGGAAGAATGTGTGTGATGAAATAATTTTCACAAGAAGCTAATAAAACGAAAAAGCAGGAGTGAAAACTCTCTGAAATCACAGTTGTTCATGGAGTGAAGGTTCAGGGGAAAAGAATGAGCTGGAATGAGGTCAGAGAATGTGTTTATTGGTGAAAGAAATGAAACAGCAAAAAAAAGAATTTATGAGGCACTCAGCAGAGATAAGGCTGAAGGAAATGTCTTGCCTCTCTGTAGAAGTTCAGTAAAGTTAGTAAAAGTTTAGTAAAAGGCACACACTGGGAGCAGCAGCACCAGTACCTTCTCCAAAGCTAGAGCAGAAAAGAGTGGTGTTTTGAAGCTGGAGATAGAAGACAAGCAGAATGAAGTAGGGCTGTGACAAGAGATATCACTCTGGGAACAATGAACTTGGTTATATTTGATCTTGTGTCAGTGCCCTCAAAGACAACTTCAGAGATGTTTGCTACCATTAAACATAAAACCAGCTGCAAGTCAACACTTTCTACTTTTACTGAGTGTCATTCCTTATTTATTTAATACAGTCTGTAGAGTGACGTTTATTAATACAGTCAGTTGTGGGAATTGCCTGATGAAGACAGAGAGGAAGAAGCACAAGTTCACTTGGAATTCTCCTCTGAACTTTCCAGAGTGGGGTACATAAAAAGAGATATCCCAGGGCCAGCAGAAAAGAGAGGACATTTGAGAGAACAGCTCAAGTCCTAATAAACATGTATGTGTTTGACTTCAGAGCTCATTCACTGCTATACGGTGGTTTAATGAGGTTCCCATGTTAGAAACTGCACATGGCTTAAATGAGAATGCCAGAGCAGGAAAACTACAGAGTCTGTAGGTCTTTATCAAGATATAACACACTCCTACTCACTTCACAGAAAGAGAAATTAATGCACTTTCTTTTTTGTTCTGTATGAGGAGATGACACTGAAAACAGCAGAAAGAATCATGAGTACCATTTCATGTTTCAGAAGTTCAAACCCATGCGAGTATGTAAAACATTGCTCTTGCAGTTTGTGTAGCAGGAAAGCCAGGGTTGTTGAAACAGCTTCTTGAGAAAGATCTTTGGCTTTTTATAATTCCAGACTGCTGAGGCTCAAACTGTGGGTATTTTACAAGACAGTTCTGCTACTGCTACCCTTTTAGCATGAGTCATTTTCTGGGTGACCTTTTAAGTCAGCCAAGAACTAAACACCACCTGTTAACTCTGTGTTTCCTATTCACTCTGCTTGATGCAATGCCGTGGATGACAAAGGCTCACTGAATTATGAGGTGAGACACAAGTGAAAGCTAAAGCTTAGACATATATTTAAGCTGTTGTAGATCTACCTCCAAACACTGCCTGTCTCTATCAAGCAAGTTTTCCAAGCTTTATTCTGCTTCTGTGCAAACAGGCTTGATGCCAAACCAAGGTCCACATTTTCTGGTAATTTCTCATTTATCTGTATTTCTGCTTCATGAAGTGATGTGTTTGTGTCTGCTTGTAGAAAAAAAAAAAGAGTTCACATGCAATTTGTCATTGTGGGGGATTTACAGTAGGACAAATTTATGATTAATCTGTTGCTTTGTGTTAGCCATTTAGTGATGGCAGTAAACAGATTTAATGAGTCACATGAACTAACAGAAATGGACAGCTTGTAACATTCAAATATCTACTAGGGTACAACATAGCTGGAAAATAAACAAGTACTTTGGTTTCTCAAGCCAGTGAACATGACTCAGGAGATGAAAGAAGTTCTATTGAAAAAAATAAAATCTCTGCTCTGTATGTGCAGCAGTTCAGATCTGTATTTCTAGGGAAATCAAACACTTGCTGTTGCTCTCCTAGGGGCAATTGATGCTAGGAAATTTCCTAAAAAGTTGATTTCCTTAGAGAAATCCTCCATTAGGTAACACTTCACAAATGACAATACCATACCACAAAGATGAATACAGCTGTTAGGGGTGGCAGGAGGCTGCACTCCTGTGTCACATCACTGCAGTTGGATGTGCTGCACAGGGCATCTTCACTTGAGGCATGTTTTACTCAGCACATCTCTTTCTATAGCTGGGGATTTTTTTTGACAAAAGTCATTCTTTTCTCAGGCCCAGGAGAGCAAAAGAAGTAGCTCCATTGGGAGCAGGAGCCTGCACTATCCCTGGCTGCTGTGAGGTGAGCCAGGGCTCACCTTCAAGTCAGAGGCTAATTCCCCTAAGGCATGTATTCTGGACTGATAAAAAAACCAGTGAGGAAAACAGATGAATCAAAACTTTAGTTTAAAAATCCTACTGAAGACTTTGTTGTAGGTGCAGGTCCGACAAAATGTCAGACTACCATACTAAACTCTCAGGGTCTCAGCACCATCAACATTAGCTTTATTTCATGTGAAATTTCATGTTGAAAAAAGAGGCATTTCAGATATCTTTACCAACAGATTTTGAATAGGCCAAAATAATAAACTCACCTTTCCCTCCCCAAATTCTCAGGTAATCTCATCAGCATGAAACTGAGAGCAGAGACTTGAAGTAGAGATTATTAGAGCTAAAAGCACCTTCAATTTACCTGCAAGGCAATATCCTGACAACATCATTGGGCTTGTAGCCTTCGATACAAACAGCACAGTTATCAAAGTCTGGCTCAGTCTCCTACAGGAAAGAGAATATTTATCATATTCATTTTTTTATTTTGTTAGCTAATCCCTTCATATAAGAGACAAAGTAAAACAGTCACTGAAGCAGATTGCAAATCCAGTAACGCATTTCAAAACCAGCAAGTCAGATTTTCTGACATGTTTCCAGTTGGAAACTTGCACTGGGAAACATGCACATTTAGTTAGGATGTTTTAACTTTCAGAATTTTCTGCATCTTTAACCGAATCACCCTCTCTCCCCACTTCATTCCATCTCTAACTTGCTTCCCAGCACTCCTCCCCCACCTGAACGACAAAGTGGCTAAATAAGCAACTGGCATTTTTGTTCTGCCTCATTGTCCCAGAGGTCCGAAGGTATCCTCAGCACAGTTTCATTTAGTAACAAGCATTTTGAAAAATTACCTTGTCACCTTTCCTGATCGTCCTGACTTGCAGCTTGCTGATTGCTTTCTTTGCGGCATCTCCAAGCCGGCGCTGCAATACAAAATTAGCTCTTAAGCAAACAGCAACTCTTCATGCAGAAATCAAAACTTTTTCGTCCTAGGCTTAATAATTTAAAGTACATGCAATAGGATAGTGTATAAATATAATAATTCATGATAAGGGAACAGTAGGTGTGCTACATTGCAGCAGTGAGTACCAATGTAGATAACAAGTCCACTATTTGGGTATCCTACTTCTTCCCTCTTTTTTTAATGACACATGTTAAAAAAAAATACTGGGCAGTTAGCAAAGTCAACACTGAACTTTATTCTTACATTGTTCCATAACTAGTTCATGGTCTTCAGCAGGATACAACTTCTGAAAGTGAGCTGTTAATTTTTTAACCACAAAAACTCTGAAAAATCTCTCCTGTCTTTTTTCCTGCAATACTCTATAAAAATGAGGTGGAAGCATCTGCAGATTCTTACAGATAAAGCACTATATAGTTCTGCAGTAACATCCTGTCCATACATAACCATTTGCTCATTCTTTGCCTTTCTATCTTTCCCTCCAGTGGACCATAAAGTGATTACCACGTGGTGTTTCTGACTGTTCTCCCATATTTCCAAAACACTGTTAACTGTGCTGGCAGGGTCACAGCCACTAGGATTAAAGTATGTAATAACAGCCTGACACAAAACACCCCATCCTCAGACACTGAAGACGGACATGTCTGCCCCTTGCAAGAGGCTGGGAACATTGTGGGACAGTTCACACAATCACTGCTCAGCACCCTGTGCTATGGAGCTTGTTCCTGTATCAGTGCTCCAAGGACTTAGCTGCTCACTTGTGCTAATCCAGCAACAAGGCGGTCTGTAGACAGACTCACAGTCTGGAAAAGTCTTTGGGAGGTCATGTACTCTCACCCCCTGCTCAAGGCTGGGTCAACTTCAAAGTCAGAGCTGCGTTAGTCAAGTTTTGAGTATCTCCAGGAAAGGAGATTTCACAACATCTGTGGATAATTTGTTCCAGTGCTTAACCAATCTCAAGTCTTTTTTCTTCTCTAAACAGACTAATGGAATTTCCCTTGCTGGTAATTTGTAACCATTATCCCCTGCACTTCCAGGAAGAGGCTGATTCTGACTCCTCTCTGACCACCCTTTTTGCAGCTGGAAGCAGAGCGCTTCCTCCTCCTCCGCTCCTCACTCATCTTACCAAGCTCCCTTCACCGCTCCTAAGATGCCATGTGCTTCTACCCCCAGACCATATTGGTGACCCTCCTTTGGGCACTCCCCATTTTTTCCATGCCTCTCTCACATGGCTTCATGCAGCAACGCCCACTCCAATGTCTTCCTGTCAGCTTTGTAACAGTTCACGATACAGAGTGTTCCAATTTGCCACCAATAAATGACTTGAACCCTTCCCTTCACCTCCTCTCCCCAACCACATTTCCATGTGCTGTTAGAGAGGAGAGAGACTTAGGGCCTTTGATGACTCAGAAGACATTCAACTTTTCGAGCTGGGAAACTCCTGTGCCAGAGTTCAGAGGAGCCTGTCAGCAGGAAGAGTTTCCAGCTGGAGGGAATGAGAGCATGAGGCCAAAAATGGAAGGAAGCTCGAGGTAGTTTATAAACTGAGACCTAATCACCATACAGATATGACCAGTAAATTACCACTTTGGTCTTCAGATTCAATTAAAATCACTGGATTAAATTTAGAGAATAAGCTTATTGGATTGGAAAGGCTGACAAAACACATGCAATATTGAAAGCAGAATGCAATTTCAGATCTGGCTAAAGAGGTGAAAACAATCTTGGCTATCAGGAGATTTACATATGAGCTTTCCAGCAAGATAATTACTGCATGTGAAGGAGTATCTTGTAGTTAAACAACATCTCTTTATGTGGTCCGTTTTTCTCACGGAAAAGTCTCCCTTAAATAAAGTCTCCCTTTATTTAAGTCTCCCTTAAATAAAAGAATCAAATGAGGGTTGGAAGCATTTCTTCTCAGCTATTTGGTTCTTTAATGTAAATCAAAGACAGACTGATAACATACAGCATGACAAAAGCCATTATGTCCTGCTGCAGAAAGTACTTGTGATCCCTCTTTATCATTATTATTACTTTAATGAATGAAATGTCTCAGTTCTTTTTCACGTGTTCTTGAAGGGGAAAGGACAACATAAAAAACTTATGTACATCTTTGATCTGCTTGCTTTCATGTTTACTTTCTCTTATCTATCATAAATAGATAAGTTCATAACTTACACGCAAATGAGAGTAATTTTGTTTTTGAAAGAACAGGAATTTTTTGGACTAGAGTCATACTTTCAAAGGATTCTCCCATTTGAATGCAAGGCATGCTATCAATAACCAATGATTTTTCCTAAAAGATAAGAAGCATTACAGCAGTTTAAGGCTTTAAAGTGAGGCTTAGAGATTTACAGTCATAAATCTCATAATCTCATTAGCAAGGCTGCAACATTCAGTACTGGACTGGAAGGAGTTAAGCATATCAGATGCAGTGGTCTTGAGGAGATGGCAGTGCTCATTAAAAAGGAAGGACAGTCGCATGGAAAGGACAACTTATGTATTCCTGATAAAGTAAATGACCATAAATGCTGTAGAAGAGAAGTTACAGGAAGTGCTTCTCCCTTAATGGCCTTACTAAACTACCACCTTTGCAGGGAGATCACCTTGTGCCTTGTGCAGAATGAGACACATCATCAGGATGAGGTATTGGACACATCTATCCACAGACAAAATTTGCAGACTCCATCATGGGAAGCATCTTCCCAAACTGCTTCAGAGATTGACATCTCTATTCAGTGGCCCAAAACTCTCATTCCAAGCCACAGTCAACAGTCTTCCTTCTCAGATAGATGCTCCACATGTTGACAGTCACATAACTAAAGATTAACCCAGGACATGCAAGATCCTCCTCAACTCTAGTGCAATCACTACCTGTTTTGGCTTTCACTATCCTGCAAAACTTAAGAAGCCCAACCAGTTTCAAAATGACTTTGTAGAAAACTTCCTCTGAACAAGAAGCCAATGGAAAGAAGGGACATGGAAGAAATGTGGTAAACAAGTCTGGCACTGAAATATCATCCCCTCTTCATTTTCCCATCTCACAATAAAAAGAGAACTCTGCTATTACTGGTGAAAGATGAAATCTGACACACTGACAGGGTTGGTTTGTTGTTGCTGTTGTTTTTTTTAAGTCAGTGTCCTGGCTGTTACAGGGCTGTGACATCAGGTCCCGTTTTGCTGAATTATCTCTGGAACTTAACTTGTCATGTAATTCCAAACTGCTTCTAATTAACTGTGAGGTTTCTTGATACAAACAATTCTTTTACAAACTCTCAGAAATCTCTTGTCAGGAGCACTCCAGGAACAAGCTGCTGAGAGAACAGATTTTCTTACACAAATGTATCCTCTTCATATCAAAAGGATTTATCATCAGGGCAACCACCGACTTCTTGGACATCTTGTTAGGTGGGAAAAAAAGGTTCAATCATGTGAATATTACTAACTATTTTCTATTTCCATATGTACTGTACAGTTGTTGGTGCTAGAGGTACTCTTAAAAATTAAATATATTAAAATAAAAATTGATACCTCACCCTGTTTGTAGTTGACATCCTGGCTGTAGGTGCACAAGCCCATGGTGGAAGACAATTCTGTGCTCTACTACATTAATTCCCAGCCAAGATGGGATGAATAGGCCCTGGCATTCAGTCAGAATCTTTGAAATCCTGATTCTCCACTCATCAGAATCAGGCACCTAATTGGAGCAAGCTGTGTCTTCCTTCTGGCACATGAACTTGGATTTTGCACACATGATGAGGAAGAGTGGTGGCTGAAGATGTAGATGGACTATGTCCATGTTTCATCTCACTGTGGAGTCACAGGAAATGATTCCAAGAGATGTTTCAGTCTTTATAGCTGCCTCTCTCAATAGCTGGATTCATTGCTTTCTTGATGAATAACTAAGTTTGTTTGGGATTTACTGCTTGCTCATAAACTTTCACCGAGCAAAAGAAGGGAAGCGGACCTGGAAAAGAGAGTCACTATATACAGAAAAACTAGACAAAAGTGTTTATGAGACTTGACAAAAGGACACTACCATTTTAACCAGAAATGTGTGATCCCATGCTTGAGCTACAAGAAAATGTGTCAAAGAAAAAAAACCCCAGAACTTTATGGAAAACAGAGAGGAACACTTATAGGAAGGGTAACAGCAAGCTGAGCTCTTCTGAACTACCTACATCATTATATTCCATAGCCAGGACTAAAAGAAAAAACTAAACAGCCACAGCAACCCATTAACACAGATCATAGAATTTTGTCTGTATATTGCTACCATTTTTCATATGAAAAGAGCTAATAAAGAGGTTAGACGTCAGACAAAACTGTATGAAGAAAAGTGCATGAAGACTTTCTAGTTTCCCCCTTATTACTGCCCAGTTTTGCCCCCCAAAATTAATAATATGTAATTACTTAGGAGGCATGCTTTCTAATCCTTCTGAAGAACAGAACTCATATAATAACCAAGTTATTAAAACCTCTCCATAGGTAACTGCTTGTGTACATGTTGGTCTCATTCAAACTTTGGGAAGCAAACACTGAAAAGAAAATATGTTTGAACATATAAACACATCAATTTCAAACTATAATGTATTACCTGAATGAGCTTCTTATTTTGCTGAGTTTCATGTTTATGTATGTCTATTTACACTGCTAATCTGCCTATATAATTACTTGATTGAAAGCACATTTACACACACAAATTAGGCACGCATGTGCTTTTGCAGACAAAGCATCTAAAAATTATCACAACCATTGCAGTCACAGCGAATCTGCTGCCAATGATGTTCAAATTCCAGCTGGGATAGTCTCATTCTTGCTATCCAAAATTTCAGACCGTATATTTAAAAGGAAAATAAATTCCTTCTGTCTGTAAATAGAGAACAGCTGCTCTCTATTTCAGAGGATGCCTGAATTTCAATGGGGGAAAGCAAGGGATTCCTACACATAAAGTATTTGTTAGAGAGTGTGTAGCAGTGCTTTTCTCTACAAGATGATTATTCATACTCTCAGTTTTACCTTTTCTGCAGAATAAGCAAGGCAACCCTCCTGGCCCTGACAGTAATTTATTGAGGGTTCAGAAACCTCTCTGAATTACAGTGCATTTTTTTTTTCCTGCAGTAAAATGGTTATCTCCTCAGATTTCATACACTGATAACATTTTCTACTGTACCATTAGAATGAAATGTAGAAGCCTCAGCTTCTCAGTTCTGCTGAGACAGTTGCATCCAGACAAGAAAATATTAAATTTATTATTATTGTTGCTATTATTATTCACTGCTGAACTGCCATAAAGATGGACAGTGCTTTATAAATCCACTGCTGCTGACTTCTCTTCAGCTCTATGGGCTTTTTATTTCTTTCAAGGGGTTTGGACAAGATGCTGAGTTAGAAGGGACTGGTTTAATAACATTGGTGGCTATCACTACAGTCCTGTTCAGTGATCATCGTCAAATGAAGAGGCACATGTTTGTCTTTCAAACCTAAGACCCTTCTACGAAAGCATTAAAATGAGAATACTTTTTTTCCTTTCTTCACTTATCATGAACCATTGTTTCACACACACATACCTCACAGTGTTTTGTTCAGCATTTTGATCTTGAGGGTCCTTAGTTACATACATTGCTATGACACCTGGCTATATGTACCAAGATAATATTTTCACAAACAAACATCACCTTTCAGTCTATTTTTTGTGTGTTTTGCAAAAGGAAAAAACCCCATAATATACATATACTAATAATTTCTTTTTTTTCTTGAATCCCATCTATAGTGACAGAAGTCTTGCTTTTCCCAGACATAGTCATTTTTATATTCCTATTCTTTTAACTTTCTTGGGTTTTCTTTTAGTTTTCTGATTTTACTACACATTGACAATTTCTTTTACTTCTATGCTAAATCCTGCAGTGATTTTTTGCAAACACAGTTACTCCAGCCCTGCATACCTGATTTCTGTCTCTGGCATTTGCGTAGCGGAATCTCTGGATGTAGTAGAAGACCAGCCATGCCAGGGAGATGATCATCAGCACAATGAAGGAGATGGAGACGAATACCACTGAAGTCCGGCTGACGTACTTCTGCAGGTTGCGTGTCCCGATAGTTATGTACATCATCACAGTAATGTTCCTCTCCAGGAGGCTCACTATCTCTTTTCCTTTGGGTTCAGGAATCATTATTGCTACAACATCTTCTAAGCCTATCAGACAGAGAGAGAAAAGGGACCTTAAGTAAAACAAGTGATCACCAAAAGGCAATCATAGAATCACAGAGTATCCTGAGTTAGAAGGGACTGAAAAAGATCACTGAAGTTCAAATCCTGGCCCTGCACAGGACATCCCAGGAATTCCACCATGTGCCTGAGACCTTTGTTGAAAAAGATCACTGAAGTTCAAATCCTGGCCCTGCACAGGACATCCCAGGAATTCCACCATGTGCCTGAGACCTTTGTCCAAATGCTTCTTGAACTCTGTCAGGCTTAGTACTGTGACCACTTCCCCAGGCAGCCTGTTCCAGTGCCCAACCACCCTTTGGGTGAAGAATTTTTTCTTAATAGCCAACCTAAATCTCCCCTGACACAACTTCATGTAATTTCTTCAGGTCCTGTCACTGCTCACTGGAGAGAAGAGATCAGTGCCTGCTGCTCTGCTTCCCCTCCCAATGAAGTTATAATCACAGTGAGGTCACTCCTCAGTCTAGGTCATGATGAACAGACCAGGAGATCTCAGCCACTCCTCACATGACTTNATCAACCAGGACCCCCAGGTCCCTTTGCACAGCGCTGCTCTCCAGCCTCTCATTTCCCAGTCTCTCCATACATCCAGGGTCACCCCATCCCAGGTGCAGAATCTGGCACTTGCCCTTGTTGAACTTCCTACAGTTGGTGATTGCCCAGCCCTCTTGATTTGTCCAGCTTTGGCAAAAGAGTAACAAGAAAGCTGTACTTTCTTCTGCTCTTCCCTTCTGCTTACCAAGAGGGAAATCAGATGGATCTGGTAAAGGTTTCAACTGAAACCAGTTACATGGTGTGTTTCTATATACCAGCTTGGTGAGATCTGCAAAATGTGTTCCATAGGTTTACATAAACACAGATTTCCAGGACTACTGAGGCTTATCCGGATGATATTGCTGTTAACACTGCAGCCAACACTCCATAATACATTTATCACAGTCTGTTTTGCAGGGTCATGAGTCTGTCAGAGAAGCCCCTCCAAAGTCTGCATTCAGATCAGAAACACTTTCAGTCACAGATTCCCACATGGTTTCACAACTGGAATGTGCCAAAGCATCACTGCTCTTGCACCAGGCTGGCAACCAAAGAGCAGCTCAACATGTTCCCAGTGGCTACCCACAGCACAAGTTCACACATTTGGGACTCTGCTGGGAGCTTGACGGTCCAACTGATACAAGTTTAAAGTCAAGAGCACTGTTTAATTCCACAAAAAATTGCCTCTGCAGCCCAGATCAGCCCCTGACACAGTTTGCAGCATGGCTCCACAAGGATGCAAGTCAGCACAGCTGAGGTAGCAAAATCCCACTAATGGAATGAAGCAAGGACTTCCTACAGTCCTGCCAAGCCTTCTGCTATGACCCTGTGAACTGGGCCCTTCACTGACCTAGCTATCCTCGACTCTGCAGCAGTTTTCCTTTCTGTGCAGCACTGTTTGATGTTAATTGCATCACACATTGCTGAAATTGTTTTCCTTTCTTTTCAGTTTTATGTCCCCTGTGTACATGAAATATATGATCTGAAATTAGCTGGGATTTGCCAGGTTGTTAAATGCCTTTTATGGCCTCACAAATAAACTATTACTGCTTTATGGTTTGGTATTAGGGCTATTCTGTCCTTTCACTTCATGAAACAAGCATGTCGACTATTTTTATACTTAAATGATGTTTTTCAATAGTCAGTTGTTCTAAGTAGCTAAGGGCAGACAGGGTGTATTGTAATGTTAAAATGTGCTAGAAACAACAGCAAATGAAATGATCACAAACTGGCACTTAGAAAGGTACAAATAGAGGGTGTCTGAACTCAAAGAGTAATGCTGGGGGGGGGCCTCAGAATTTCAGATGAAATCCCAGGAAATCGGCTGACATGTTGTTAATCCCATGGCTATCTATATTTTGACTGTGGCAGGAGGAGAAAGCACTGCACGGATTGGGACATTCATGGAGATGGGAAGGGATCACCCGTCTGCAAATGGAGGTGTGGGAGGGTGACTTGCATTTTCAACAGCATCCCTCTCCCTCCAAGCTAGTATCCAAAGTGAGCTTCACCAGTACAGCACTGTATCCAGCGTAGTCTAGCTCTGACATTTCTTCACTAAAAAGCCCTGGGAGGTATAAACCAGGGTTTCCAATGGATCTGCATGCTGAAAACCATGAGGTATTTGGCAGGACTTTGGATATACACAGGGGGGTGGTGTTTAGCAGAAAACACTGATCATGGTGGAAACTTTATAAAATTCTGCTGGGCGCCTGGATCAACTGGAGGTACTGAAATAGCTGTGGCAGACTGCTGCTACTCACAAGTATCTGCTATGAAGCTGTGAACTGAACCCTCTTCTCTCAAGTCTCAGAGCATAAGTGCAAACACCACTGCTCTTCCTCTCATGAGACTTTCCATCATAACACTTTTCTGATTATGAACAGGTCACTCAATGAATAGAGGGGAACAACAGTTTGGCCGAGTCAGGAGTTTTAGATACCCATTATTGGAAATGTAACCTTCCTGCTGATACTCCTCTATAAAGAAGTATTATTTTTCAGCTATTTCCCTTTATTTCTTCTACCAAGAGTCCACCATCAGCAGTCAAGATAAATCTTGCCTTGCAACTCTTCTGATACCTATTTATTAAAAAAAGGCTAATGCAAACATTACCCTAATGGCCTAGGGAGAATTTGCCAAGTCTCAAAGTGGCTGAGAAGGGCACTGGTGCCATGCCAGTAATTTTCCGGCAGTCAGTAAGAAAAATTGTCTGGAGCAGGGCTTAGCTGTCCACATGGCTTCCTTTGTTCTTTTCCCTGTCTTTAAAAAAAATAAAAATTTTAAATTAATTCTACAGGAAAACCAAAACACCAACCTCACGCATAGCCCAAAAGAACCCAGGGTGAAAAATCCCACAGCCAAAAATACTGAATTTAATCAACTGCCTTCAAAAGCCACCACTCTGTCCCACTGACTTATCCAGTACTGATCTTCAACGTCATTGTCAGTACAACCTAGGACACTGCATGGATATCACCCGAAAGCCTATAAAAATGGAGATAAACACAAACCCATTTCCAGTAGAAAATACAGGTAGTATCCTAACTATTTAATTATCTTGAGTCTTGTATATCTTTAAAAACTTGAACAATTTGTTTAATTATGTTTAATATAGCTTTAATATGTTTCTGGACACAGGACACTAAGTAAATTGCCATGGATATATACTAAATAAAGCTCTGTTTCAAAATGTGAAGTAGAAGACACAATTATTCCAAGAGGAAAGCAGCTGCTTTTATTTATTTCATTTATTATTTATTTATTTAATATATTAAAATTTCAGGCTACCTGGTCATTTTCTTGGAAAACATTACCACTTGTAATGAAGCATTGTTAGAAAAAATAACCACAGCACTGACAAATAATAATCAGATTTTTTTTTAATGCTTTACTGAGTTTATGATAATTTCTCCAAGACACTATAGAGAATGCTATCATGTTATTAAGATATGTTTTTAACCTCAAATATGTTCAATATTAGGAAGAATATAAAAGAAAAATAAAGTAATTTATTTGTATTTTTTCCCTTTTTAAACAAAATGTTTGTATTGTTTCAGCTTCACATAAGCTCCAACATACCTAAAAAGTATGCAAATCAAAGAAGGGAAATAACGTAATGAGACATCAGTATTCGAGGTGCATTTTTATGCCCAAGTACACATTTGTTCAAGACTTAAAAAAGAGAAAGTATCTAGTAACATGTAACTGATGCTTCCCTGGCAAGTTAAATGCTACGATTGCCTTTCAGTAAACACACCCACAGTGGGAATGGTGTTTTGTGGCACTCTTGTTCCCTAACACATTTCTTTTCTTTTTCTGGCCAACATTAATGCAGAGTTTAACATGAATTTTTAAGTAGCTGTCAGGATGAATCAGAGATTCATAAATCAAAGGTGTTCAGGCTGCAGTGAATGGATTTTATTTTTCTTCTTTTTTGGCTAAGGAAACATTTAATATATCAGTATTCTCTCCTAATGAGCCAATAACCAAACAAGTAAGGTAGAAATTACAGGCATTTGGGATGATTTAAGTAATTTTAACTTGCTGAAGTATATCTGCCTAATCGAGTATTCCTGGGTGGAGAAAATGCATACTTTGGAAAAAAATCTGGAAGACTCTCTCCAGACCCACCCTCTCCACAGTACTTGGCTATGGAAATACATTTCAGCAGGTATGCTTTTATGCAAAACCTGCAAACTTCAAGGGTAACCATCTATTCACTAGTGACAGAGTAAATGAAAGAGTTTAGTGCAGTAACAGTGACTTTTGTAGAAGAAATGAACAGGTTTTAAATCCAGAAGATGTACATAAATTCTACACCTTGGCCACAGGCTGTGCTTATAAACTTGTGATATTCCTTGATTTTTCACAGGGAGCTTCAGAGGTGACACTGAACACAGCCCTCTCTTCTCCACATTAGCAGTCAGGCCCAGCAGTGGTGGGCTGCTCCTTTAATGCTTTGTCAGTTTTTGATGGAGGCTCTAAAATGTGGTCTTTCTGACACATTTTAGAATAGGCAGTTTAATTCTTCATGCTTGGCAACAGCTAGAAGTCAGTCAGAGAAGTTAATTGAACTATTTGAATTGAATTTCAATTTGGGAGGCATATAGAATCTTTCTGAGATATCCTATCAAGCTATAAATGAAGATTTGTCTTATATTGTAAATCAAAATCAAGTACTAAAGCACTTACTTTTACATATGTCGTAAGTGAAAATCTGAACACTATTTTAAGTTCAGAAATTCCCCTGACAGTGTTCAATCCGGCTCAGATCCCAGGAACAGAAACCTTACAGGAAGGTGCAAGAGCCTAAGCAAACCTTCCTTATTTCTTGAAGAAATTATTTCATTTTTAGGAAACCATTTCATTAACTAGTAGCTACTGTAAGGAAGCAAAACAGATGCAAATCTAACCGATTCCACATCCCACCCAGGCTCAGCCTGTAGTCCATGCCAGCCCTAGGCAGTGTCAGGGAATTCAGTGGTGGTGATGCTTCCTGGGAGTTCAGCAGTGCTCCCTCTGCACAAGGACCCACTGTGCTGCCAACCACGCCAGAGCTCTCCTACCAGCTTGTGCTGCTGCTTGCATCCCTGTGAATGGATTTTACACTATGGTCTGGATGATTGGTAACATTTTAAAGCAAATTCGGAGCAAAGAACAGACATTTGTTAAAAAATACTATTTTCTTCTCTCCAGAGCAGCAACTCAGCTGAAAAATTACTGCTGAAGAGGATGAAGAGAACTCCATGTTGATGTGCTGTAGTAAACTATAGCCATGGCCATCAAAAGATACTATCTTTTGTTACAGACTTTGCTCTCTTTAAACAGAGTATTGCTTTATATTTGTGTTTAGTTTCTTTCCAATTAAGTTACATGAGAAATGGTATGTAGGTTAATGACAATGCCATGTAAGTTGTCCTAATATCACAGAATCATAGAAAAGTCTGGGTTGGAAGGGATCTTAAAGATCACCTAGTTCCAACACCACTGCCATGGGTAGGGATGCCATTCATTAGATCAGGTTGCTCAGAGTGCCATCCAACCTGGCCTTGAACTACTAACTTAATTGCAAAATGTGCCCTTGAACTACTATCATCATAATTGCAACAAGGGTTCCAAGTCTTCAAGACCATCCACTGAGAGCTCAATCTCAGTTCTTCTATTCTATATGGGTACAATTATAAATTGATCAGACTAACAGCTGCTACCTGTTTTTCTCTTTAGAAAAACCCAACAACATAGCCTTACATTATGTTTTTGTGGACTCAGAAATTACATTTGAAAATCAAAGCAATATTTTCAAAAAACTGATTTCTGAGCTTCACCCAATTTGGGGAAGAAGGAGTGTTTAAACAATGTCCTAGACACTTATGTAGGGGAAGCATTACAAAATTGGTAAATCAAGCTGGGTAAAAGGATCGTTCCCTGCAGAAACCCTTCCCTACTGGGCATTCAAGGCATTGGTTTCAAACTGAAGTATTAATAAATGATACTATAGGGAAAAAAATGGCAGGAGAAAAGTAATATACAGTAAGTGGCAGTAATACATAGTCAACACATCATGTGTCACAGGTGAATGACTACAGACTGTCATCTATAATCTCTTGCATAAACTGTCTCAATGCCAGAGGACTAGAAAGGACACCAATTTCTAATGAGGTTTCATAACAGATATGGGCAGCTACAGATCAGCTTGTCCAAAGTTATTCAGTGAAGTTCCTCACCTAACTCTTAAGCCAAAAAGGAGGTTCTGGATAAAATAGGAAGGGCCTCACATGACAACATAAGGGGTTAAAACACAGGATCTAGGTGTTCAAAACATCTGAGAGCAACTAGGTACAAAAAACACCCAGGGACCACAAACTGCTGGAGGCTGCGAGAGCCATTCTTGAGAGGCAGGATGGAATGTTCACCCTGTGCTTATTCTCTTCCCCAAGTTACACCATTATGAGAAATACCATCTGAGACAGATGGACCTTTGGTCTCAAACCATAGTTTTGTTTTCACACTAACTGGGAACTGAAAGTTTTAACTCCCCTGGAGAGAAAAAAAGATTAATTCAAGTTGTGACACTAAAACAACAGGGCCAAAGTCAGAGGTCTGATTATACCAAGAAGTCTCTCTATAAGCTGAAATAAGGAAACCATACCTCTTTCTGAGACCAATGATGAACAAGGAAGGACTGGGGCTGAGGCAGTCAGTGCCTCTTGCTTCTCAAAGCCCCAGTGAAGGACTGACCCAAGGCAGAAGGGTGCATTTCTGATGTGGAGGTAGGAGGGTGGGCTGGTGGCTCGGGGCTCTGTACCACATATGTGAACACCAAGTGTCCGCTTCCCCCACAGGGGTATGAACACAGCATAAAGCACAGGAAAGCAGCAGCAAGACGTGAGGTGACTGCATCCTCCATCAACCCTTATGCAGAACATCACACGGGTCCTGCAGATGGGCCTGGCCACCTCTTCTCTCAGTGCCCATCCCAAAAAGGTGTTACTGTCACCAAGGGCAAGGGAGTGGGGAGATTTCAGGTAGGATTTCAGCCTACGGTGTGGGAAAGCTGCAGAGCAGGATGCATAAGTCTTTGTCCACCCACAGGCACTGCCATCCCCTATGTACCCCCATGCAGCTGCCTCTCTGCCCTCATGCCCTCTCTACCCTGTTGAGTGGAGAAGGAGAGATGCCAGCAAAGCAGGAATGCTGCTGTTCTCTGTTCCCACTGTTAAAACTGAGACAAACCAGGCAGGCAGAGTTAATGCCCTTCCAGGGTATCCAGCCTGAGAAGAAAAAAATTCAGGGGAAGGCCAGAAGCAAACACAGCCTAGCAGCACATAGCCCTGTTTTTGTGGATATCAAGCTACTGAAGTTATCAGAACACAAGATTTCACCATATAGTATTTTTTTCTTTTACTCTAGAGCCCTTGCTATGTGATGACGTAGGTGCTTTGATCTCCTCCCACCCACATTTCCACTTTGTTTTCCTTCTCTGTTATAAAGCAGAGAGATATTTCCTTCAACTTACCCTCTCACTCATTTCCCGCTTCTTGGCACTGCTAGCACTCGCCTTGGTCCTCTGCCCATCTTCCAAAACATTTAACTATAAATCAGGTTTCATTCGAAAGGCAAATGCAGCAACCATGGAGAGAGGAGCGACACCTTTTCCCTACAGCACTTTCCCACTTGCAAAAGAAGGAAATTCTTTAACGCAAACTACATATTTTTTTTCCTAGACTGTCTTACTGCTATGAAGCCCCTGTCATTGCAGAAGGACAAGTATCCAGGATAATTAACTGACATGCAAAGAAAAAAGATGTACTGATATAAATGACTGACTACGGTATTTAAGAAAGTGATATAAAAGTTTGCTATTCTGTCCTAAAATGGACAACAACAACCCTCAGCAGAGCTCTTCTTGGAAATTTCTTTTGATGCTAAGTCCAGGAGAGGCAAGATGCTTCTGACTGTGATCTTCCCTGTGAAAAGCAGCTTCAGTCACTTTATTGCTGTTTAGGGACAAGGAAATTTCTGTTCATGTTTTTGTAATCAATGCTGATCTTGCCAAGGCTGTAAGAGCTCAGAATATATTGACTTTCTCTAAATTTTATGCAGCAACTGCAGCAAAGGAAAACGACGTAAACAGCTACAAAGCTCAGAAAAATCAAATTCAGCATGATAGCTGCCTTTCTCCTGGGCTTCCTTCCCACAGTGTCAGCTCATCAGTCTGCTGAACTAACCAATGCTAATGAACCAGTGTAGTGATACTTATTCATACTTAATATGTATGAATATACAGGCTGTTCTTCAAGAGGTTTTCTTAGATCTCAACCCAAGGCACAAATTGTCAAGACACTGTTATCTTAACCAGGATAGTATTTCACTACTATCTAATACTGCTAATCCTTTGTACTGAAGACCTCCCTAGAATTTTTCATCGGTTTCTAAACCATATATATACTGCTAATGGCAAATGCCACTTGTTTTCTGTTTTTGAATTTGCACTGGGATGCTTTATGATCTTTTTTTTCATGTACCAGGGGGCCAGACAAACTCCTTCATGCAGGCTTTACGGAGCAAAATATGATACAGGGATAATTTATTAGTAAAATACAACCTTTCCAGAATTGTGACAAAATACACCCACTGTCCCAAAGCAGAAGCTGCTTTGCTATCTTCAGTGGAATTGTGCCAAAAGAAAATATACCTTAAATAGCACCTTATGTAGTCAGGGTAGAGTACAATGCAAACACAAACCAGTTAATGTGCCTGGTGCTCTTAGAAGGGTGTAAATATATATTCTCTACACAGAAAAAATGCTGCCATTATTATGGAGATTGATCATTATTAGTACATGCATTATTATGAAGCTTTTAGCCTAAACTTAAGACACAGAATTGGTGATTTTTTTAATGTACTGACCAATCCTGCCTACTTACTCATAACACAAAAGCAAGTGTGAAAAAAATAGTAGTGACATATGCAGAATAAACAACATTTGCCCCTGAAGAGTAGAGAATCATTAGGAAAGCTCAAAGCCATTAAAACAGGAAAAAAGAGAGGAAGGCATGTATGCAAAAATATAGTTTCAACAAAAATGCCTGAGTTCCAATCACTGGTTCTCATTACTGGTCCAAAGACCGGAAGTGTATCAGTTCCCAGTGCAAGTCCAACCAGTTTCAAAGGTGTTGTGGCACCTGCAGACCAGTGATGGCTCTCCCAGCACCTCCTAGGCACAGCAGGTCACCCCTCCAGTTAGCAAAGATCTGCCACCTCAGCACTCCAACTATTGTGCAGGAACAGCTCAAGTCTACCCTGGCTTTCCTGCTATCCCTGCTTCCACAGTGATTTAAGGATGGGATACCACAGGCTGCAGACTGGAGATAAGGGAATAAGGGATGCTGTCTGCTGCTTGGAAGAGGCAGGACTGTGCACATCTTTCTCGTGCACCATCACACCCACCAGTCACAGCAGCCTTGGTCAGAGCAGCCTTGCAAGGCATCTGTTTTTCTCTTCCAGAGAAGATGAATGAAAATCCCCAAACCAAGAGATTAAGACAACTCTGTTTGAAGCCACACACAGCTCTGGTAGCTCTGCATGGGCTTGTTGAGGGAACGTAGGGTGTAACTATTCTGTCACCATCTGTTAAACCGGGGAGGGGGCAGTTTCCTTATTTCTTCCACACCCATCTTTGCCCAGAGAGATTATCTTCCGTTAATGGGCCATTGAGCCTGGCTGCATGACTGACAACATGTTATCATCCCATTGTGAGAGGCTCCACCAAGGGGGAGGAGCCAAATGTTCCTGTCTGGATAAAGCCTGGGATTAGGAACAACACGAGCAGCCTTTTTCCACTGAAGACGCAGGAAAACCAGGCCCTTCTACCAGCACGGGACTTCCAGGAGAAAACTGCATCTTTTTTTCTACTGGACTGCTGCTTCAACCGAGCCACCATCTCTCACTCCAGTTCTACAGCCACCACCTGACCGGACTGTTGCCAAACACTCTGACTAACAGGGTGTCAGGTCGTATTCTGACTCTGACACTGTTTTGTTTGTGTTACTACATTTTGTTGTTAACTAGTAAAGAACTGTTATTCCTGCTCCCATATCTTTGCCCGAGAGCCCTTTATTTTCAAAATTACAATAATTTGGAGAGGGAAGGATTATATTTTCCTTTTCTAGGGGTGTGTCTGCCTTCATTACCCTAACCTGTCTTTCCAAACCAAGACACGGTTAGAATGGTTTGTGGTTCAAAAAAAGCAAAGACTGAAAGAGTAAAGAGCTAGAAAAGAGCATAGCACATCTGCTGTAGCTTTATGCAACATTGCTGGGCATACTCCAGTTCAAGTGATGCTGAATTAGCTGGACAAGAAACATACTTGGAGCAACAATCTGGAAATTTTGTAAAATTACTTCAGGGAATTTCCTCTTTGCTCACTCGGGGAAAACTTCCCCAGAGCTGCAAAAACTGCTTTTAACAGTCTGTGATAAGAACAATGAATTAAAAAGGAGCAAAAGAGAGAAAAGAGGGAAAATAAATGGCAAAAAGCAAAACAGAAGGATAAGTCAGTCACATCTCAGGCAGAAGCTGAGGAACACATTGGCAGAGTGAAATAAGCCAAAGATGAGGCAGTGTATCACCAACACACTTCCAAACCCTCCAACACTGCGGAATATCCCTCAGTGCCATTAGATTTGTATGAGAGTTTTCTACACCTCTACAATATGTGCCATTAGCTCTCTCTTTCACGAGTTGAGTGATCCCCTTGTCTTACTCAGCCATTCCTCATATGGAAGCCATTCCATACCTTTGAACATACTTTTCCATATAGGGGTTGGATAGGTTTGATTAATAGTGGCTCGTTTGCCAACATTTCTTTGTAGTTGCTACAACCTCAAAGACTTCCCCAAGAAGAAAAAAGGGTTCAGTTATTCATGCTCAGTGTAAGTTGTGGCCACAAGCCTGATCCACCTTCTTTGTCACCTCCTGTTGCTGTCACAGGGATGACTGATGCCACAAGTCTTTGCACTGTCTGCAAAAGCACCAGTCAAATTTTCACATAGTAGTTAGCCCTCATTTGCTTTAATCAGTAATAACAAAGTCATTCTGAAAAATACAAAGAAATACTGAAATTATTTTGCAGTTCTAGTAACCCTTTTCTTTTTATCTTCCCAGCTCTTGGAAAAACACACACTCCTATGGGTCCAGCAACAGTAGCCCTATCTTAGTTCATTTTACCTCGGACATAAACATGAATAACAAAGTCTCTCTTGGTTTTTGTTGGAGAAATCTTGTTTGCTGAAGAATCAGGGAAACCTTCTATTTTAAGGATGGGACAGGGCTGCTTAATCTTTGGCGTTCATTTTCAGGCATTATGGTTAAAAGCTGCTTAAAACTGGGAACCTATTCAGTACACTGAAATAAAAAAATAAAATCAGCATAAATCAGACAAAAATCAGGGCAAAAGTATATTGTGTGGGTAATAAAATTAATCTCCTTTGTCAAGAAATCAAGTTTTATTTTATTAGTCTCTAACACAGTCAGTTTCACAATTTTCCAGATGTCCCTACAATCCCTTCAGAGTAAGCAATATTTAAAATGTCCAATAAAAATGAAAGAAAATCAAGCAGAAAAGAAATATTAGGTCTTTCCTATATGATGAACACACTGACATAGTTAATTACCTACACCGATGCAAGCAGATCAGAATAATTTTTAAGAACATCAACTTCAGAGACTATGAGAGCTTTTGGAATAAAATACAACTCTTAGTACATTACAGGCCTCTCTGTACATCATGGAGAAATGTCTGGGGGGCAAAAAACTCCTTTTTAACTATAGTGTCAGGGTTATCTACACACAAAATTTAGCAACTGGTTCATTAATGTGATAAAAACAACACAGAATAACAGGAATGGAGATATAATTAAGAACAGCTGGAACAAAATTTAAAACAAGCCACCTAAAAACACTGGTTTGGGGTGGCGGAGGGTTTTCCTAATTAGATTTTTGGTTTGTTTCGGGTTTCTTTTATCTAAATGAACTATGCTGGTGTTAGATAATATTCCTCTGACTGACTGATTGAACTATCAGCTTTGTGGTATGTGTAATTAGATTTAACTTTGTCCGCTGCTCTTTAGTCTAATTAAATAACCAACCCGAGCCCTGACTCCTATAGAAAAAGAATGGTGGAAGCAGCTAAAATTCTCCCTTCACCATCACAGCCCCTGAGCTCTTTCTATGCCACTCTTTAGCAGCACCAGCAAGCTGAACGAACCTGGCTGGCACCATGGATTGTGCTGAGCCAGCACAGGCTGCCCAGGAAAGCTGTGGATGCCCCATCCCTGGAAATTTTCAAGGCCAATCCCACCAAAAGACTAGATATTATTCTCTCTGCTGCTGCAACACTACCATCATCTCTCTCAAGTAGCTGTAATGGTGGGTCAATATTATCAGCTGAGAGTGAGGCAAAGTCCAAGTCAGAGAAAAAGTGAGGAGAACACAGCTCTGGTTTCCCCAACTCACCCATGTCTACAAGTCCCCCTTTCTGGCTCCACTAAAGCACAGGAGAGAATAATCCAACTCTCTGAGGACTCAACAGAGTTGAGGAATATAAGGAATATTTTCCAATACTTTAGTTCTTACATTTGCTTTCTGTAACTCCCAACACATACCTAGTAATATTCCTGAGGAAAACCCAGCCCAGCCATTTCCTACAAGAGAGCCTGCTTCTTACAAAAATAGCTCAATAAAGCAGAATGAGTGGCAGGGGAGGGATGCCAGAGATCATCTGCAGCCTAGCACATTTCCTGCTGCACTCCTACAAGCAAGGTGGTGTTTCTAGGAACAAGGAAGTCAAACTAGGCAAACAAATAAGGAGCTAAAAAGAAAAGACCAAAAAACCCAACCACCCACCCCCAACCCCAATATGACCAAACCAAACCAAAAAAACCCTAACGAAACAAAAACAGGGGAAAAAAAGAGATGGAAAACTGGAAAGTCTGGCAGAATAGCAAAGCAAAATAAAATCTTCCATATCAGGGTAGAGTTCAGAGGTAACCTAGTGGCAAAGACAAGTACAATCTTGGGACTTATAAACAGGAAACAGTGAGCAGAAGCATACAAGAACTAAGAGAAACAGAATAATGCAAATGCTTGTGGGTGTGGAGAAGGTATTTTGGAGAGACCTGAAGGATTTCGGGAGCTTTATTGAAAACCAGAAGATGACTCGATTATATGTATACATGTATAATGTGTATATAGATATATATCTGTATCTACATACACATACATGCACATATGCTCTAAATAAGAGAGTCTTTGTCTACATTGGAAAGTGCACAGCTAAAGTCTTAAGCTAGCCTTTTCAAATCAGAACTAAATCACAAATTATGGAGTTTTAAACTGTGAGAGTGATTAGACAGGGAAAGATTATTTTTTGGGAGGAGCATGCTGACTGAAACTTGTAAATTGATCAGATTAGAAAAATGTAAAAATCCTTCAGTGATATTTTAGATGTGCACCCTGGCTCCTCAGAGCCTTTGAAACAGAGATGGTAAACTTCCCTGGTCTTATGTCAAGCACATTCAGCTGAGAAGAAAATTTTACAAAATATGAACTTTTCGGTGTCTCTTTCCACATGGACAGAAGTCCAAGCAAGGGTTCAGCAAGAATGCATATGTGTGTGTGTGTGTGTGTGTGTTTATTGAAGCAGAGTCACATCTTGGCAACTGTAACTCTCACTTACATTTGGGCTTAAAAGAATCCCAGTGATGAAATGAGATTATTTGACGGGAAGTTCCAGATCACCAGAGGCTACTGTTCACACATGAATCTCACTAAAGAATTCCTTAATGTTTATTATTGAGCTAGTCATCGTCGGCTCCAGGACAGAGATTGGAGAGGCACCACAAGCTGCACATTACCAAACACACATGATCTTTCATAAGGTGATGTTCCAACTTGAGTTCAAGAGCAGAAAGCCTAATTCAAAACAAGAAACCTAGCAAAAACATCTTGAAAAAGAAAAATAAAAACTCCACAAATGAAACACAGGAGAAGTGTTTTTTCAGGCTTCAGTGAGATGACTGAACTGTGTGAACCCAGAAATAGCTGGCAGTGCTCACCAAACCTCAAGTTCTGCAAGATACACCCAGCCTAAGCTAAACACAGTGAGCCTGAAAAACTACACATCGAGCCTGAAAATGTTTTGAATATGCAGGCCTTCTTACAGCTGAAAAAAAAAAAAAGAAAAACAATCCTCAACAGCATGTGAAAGTCTAAATGTCTTGGAGAAAAATATTTATATTTCTATAGAGGCACACTGTTTATCTTTCCTGACTTCACAAGGAGAAAGTCACTGGAATGCTTTCTAATGCAATACAGAGAAAAAACTATGCTCTGGGACCTTATGGTTATGAAATCCATGTGGAGCTTAAATATATAGCTTCTCATATAAATATTTTTAATGTACATCTTGCTATGACAGTAATATAAACCCCTCAAAAGTGCATTTATATTATATCAAAAGCAAATACCTTATAAACCTTATTTTCCCACCTTAGGAAGGAAACATCTGTGCTCCCAGTTAGAAGTCGCACACCTTTTCTCCTTAAAGCCAGTTCTCCCCACAGTGAAATGAAAGTGAAATCCCCTCACTGGCTAAAACAATGCAGAACTGGATGTTTTGTATATAAAGTCAGCTGTGGAAGGCTTACCACCACTGAAAATGCTATCTGTTTTTATTTATACACTGCTCTTTAGACAACAGGTTTTAACAGACTGGCTCACAGGCTTTATTTTCCCAGCACAGGATATGAGCAATTCCTGTTGATTATGTATGGAAGTTACAGACAACCTAGAGAAAGAGAATAGCACCCCAAATATCCCGGCAGGTATAAGAGCTGTAATGTTTTCTTAAAATCCGGCAGTATGTCCCAGCAGTATACAGGCTGTAATTTTCAGCAAAGCAGAAGTGAAGACTTCATGAAACACCATTTTACACAGCATCTGAATGAATCAATGTCAGATATATGCTTTGGCTAAAGCAATTCCACAATTTCATTTCAGAGATGCTGTTTCCAAATAATTAATTAAAAACCAGTTATAATTATTGAAGAACATTCCCCGTGCAGATCAAGAAATCCTTCTTCATCTGCTCGGCAAACCCTTTTCCCACTGTCAAAACCATGTGACATGATGAGAAGAAAAGGGTTGTAGCTCTGATATGCCTTTTAGATCTAAGGTCTGTATTTCTTTAAAGATGCCATTATTTTTACGTCACTATTATCAAATTCTATAGAGCTGTATGCTTCATAATTGAATGATATAGGGAAATAAATCTTTATTCTTACATTTAATGCTTCTCAGCCTTTCAAGTATTTGCATGGGAAATTACTTAAGAAAAGACACAATTCAAATCAAGTTGAGATATTTCCGACTACATTAGGATATGCGGGATATACACACCACTCCATATTTCTGCTGATATATGCTATATTGGGCAAAGAAAATCTTGTGTTTCTTAAAACCACTCCTTTAGAACCAGGGCAGGTAAAACTAATCTCCTTCAGTGAAAATACCAGCCAAAAATTTTATTTCAGGCTTTTTTCATTGCAAACACTTCCAGTCCATTTCTCCTGGAATTACCTTTATTCACAAGTTCATGAGACATTTACTAAGCAAGGGCTGGAAATGAAATCAAGAACTAAGACAGTGTTACCTGCCCCGTGGGAGGTTCTCTGCTCTAATGAGCAATTACTGCATCACTCCTATCTATTACCCAGGGATTAGCCTGGTTTCATGGGAACAGTCACTACCGCACAGAGTCCTCCTGCAGAACTTGAAGAGATACAAGTTCGTCCAAGAATACAGCTGGTTTTGCCTATACTTCAGTTGGAATTGTAAAATAAAGTTTGCAATAGCACGCTGCAAAAAAACCTGACATTATTATGGCAGTTAATGCAAAAGGCTTAAAAATATGGTTCTGTGGCTTTTCTGGCATCATTCTGCACCTGCAGAAGGCATGGGAGCACAGCCCTGCCAAGGAGCAGGACTCAGCAGGTACTTGGGTGGTGGCTCAAGGCAAGGGCAGCAGCAACCCTGGAGCGTGTGGTCACTTTCCATCAAAGCTGTGCCTGTGCAGAGTCAAAACTCATTGATTTCCTGAGAGCACACATTCCTAAAGGCTGCCAAATCTGAGAATACAAGGGTTGTTGGAGATTAAGATTTTTCCTTTTTTTTCCTTTCTCTAAGGGAATTTTCTCCCATTTGTTGACTAAGAGATGCTATCGAGGATATTTAAGAGAGACAAAAGAAGTGGCCTAGATGGGGGGAGGGATGCAGCTGGGTGCAGTCTCTTAACTGGGGGGCTTTCCCTTGGGAAAGGCTGAGATACCGAGAGTTTGGCTAGAGGGAGAGGGTTTGGGCTGGGCTCTCCCTGTGTCCCGCCGGCAGAGCCGCCATTGTCAGTGTGGAGGCGGCTGGGCCGGTGCCACAGCGCCCCCTGCAGGCGCGGGGGAATCACCGCACCCGCCCTGCCCGGCCGGGAGCCACCAGCGCCCCCTGCTGGCTGTGAGCGTAACTGCACCGAAGGGGAAAGGGCCTGAGGCCGAGAGAGGCTGCACTGGGGCCTGCTGCTGCTGCTGCTGCTGCTGACATCGCTGTGTGCTTGCCTTGTTTTATATAGATATATATATTCTAGTAAAGAACTCTTATTCCTTTTTCCATATCTTTGCCTGAAAGCCTCATAATTTTAAAGTTATAATAATTCGGAGAGAAGGGGTTCATACTTTCCATTCCAAGGGAGGTTCCCACCTTCCTCGGCAGGCACCTGTTTTCACACCAGGGCAACGATATGGATTTTGTTTTTAATGCAAAGTTTCTTGAATATGTACACATTTAATAATGATAATGCTGCTGTCTGCACGCTTGGGTGTTTAAATCTCTGTGTCATGACTTTCAGTCTTCCCTGCTAATTTTTCTGATTCTGGCTTTAAATCAGTTAAACATCAGTTTCCTGATTCTTGTAGATGTTTTGGGGTTTGTATTATTAAGGGCAAAACCTCTAAGCGCCACTTGCTTTCATTAATGTCAAGTTTGAAAAAATCTCTCCCTTCTCTTTGTGTCTGTGGTCACCCAGTCTTGAAGCAATTCACAGGCAAGGGTTCAGCAAGGTGAGTATTACTTAGGACGTGAAATGAAGGAACTTCAGAAATAAAAGAGGGAAACACCAAAGACTTTAAAGGAATTTAGTCAAAAAGCAACGCACTTTATGTGACACTTCAGTTATGTAACATTTCCCCGGAAGGTAGTCCTGGCAGTCTGAGAGATTGGTACATTAAAAGTCAACATGTAGAGGACTTCTGTGCCAAAAATATTCTCTCTGACACTTAAACCTGGACAGTCACTTCCAGAAGGCAAATGAGAAAGAACAGAGAAAAGACTCAAAATTGAATGAAATTCTTCTCTTATTCAGGATTTTGGTGGTGATTTTTTTAAGGCTTTTTCTACAAAGATGCAGACAAAATATGTATCAAGAAAGATTTCAGGTTTGTTAGTGCATTCCTTTAGATATTTTTTCCCTCCTGCAGAGGACAAGCACTTTGGTCTACAAAGCACTGTTTGGTTCTAACAATGCAAGATTCAGTCCCATGCATAAGGCGCAGTCATTTCAGACAGTATTTATCCCATCTACAAACAAAATGTACCTATCTTAATGTGAGGTGGGCCTTTATAAGAACCCTGCAGCATTGTGGAAAACATTTAAGTCAGTACAGAAAGGGTGGAGTGAGTAAGTGCACTCAGGTTAATAAAGATGCAAACCAAACCTTTGTGCCCTCTAACAACAGTTGCTTTTACCGTGAAGAGTAGAGCACTGGCCTAAATGACTTAAGGTCCCTTCTAATGCTATTTTGACATAATTCTCTCAGTTACTAGTTTGTGGCACTTACATGCTACATCATGGTAGTTCCTAAAAATATTTAGTAGAAATCTACATGCAAAAAGAAGAAAAAAAAAAAGGTTAAGAAAAGCCCCATTGAAACAACGCTTGAGACATTGTTGTGGATCAATTGTTTGTGAGCTTCATCTCAACATAAGGCAATCTAAATGTTATAAGAAAGGTAAGAAAAAACCCACAGAAAATTTAAACCTAACACTTTGAACATGGGATGCTTCAGGCTCTTTCTACAGTCAAAAAAGATGAGATATTCATCCTCTGCAGATGCCTTGCTCTTTACAACAATAAATGGAGCCTACCCACCTCCTTCAGACTAGTAGTCTCACTTTTGGATAACTTTGGTTAAAAAAAGCCAGGGTGAATGCCTTCCAAAGCAATCCGCCCACTGCCACTGGACAAAATCTGTGGGAGACTGAAGAACTTTATTCCACACTCTGAAGGCTGCCCCAAACCACAACGCTGTTCCTCTCAGTTTAATCTCAGTTGAAAAGTGGTTAGAGAAAGCCCACAGGGAATGGCCACACAAACTAACACCTATTTGTTTACAAGAAGCGAGAGAAAAGTCAAGAATGGAATACTTTATTTAATATCCATAATCAGAGTTCATAGCAAACACACATGCTGTTAAAAAGACAGGCTTTGCCAACAATCCAAAAGGGAGGTCACTAGGCAATTAGTACAATGGACTACCTAGAGGTTTGATATCTGTCACTCCATGATATTCTCATTACCCATGTGTGAGGGAGGAGCCATCCAGAAATACATGAAAAAATAGTATAAAAATAGCAAAAATAGCAAAAATAAAAGGTTCTCTTCAGTATAATTTCTTCAGACTTCATTTTAGTAGGAAATGCTATTTGCAGCTTTCAAATCAGTTCTCCCATGTCAGGCAGATTAGACAGTACAAAACAGAGCACACCAAGACAAACAAAAGCTGACTTCCATCTAGCCTCAGAGAAACTGCAGTCATTCCAAGGCAGGGAGTCCTGCTGCTGACTGGAACATGCAGCCTATGCAAGCTGGTGCTGGTTTGACCAAGAGTGCTACTCAAAATGCTAAAGGGCAGTAGGTCCCTTCAAGTAAAGTGAGCAGTTCAGCTATCCTATTGAAGATAGACATCAGTGGCTTTTGCTGGGATGGCAATTCCCATTTTAGATTTAGCTGTGAAAAAACAAAAGTAGCATCTGGGCTAAATGATGCAAAGTGATTTCCGTGGATCAATGGCAACATTCTTTTCAACTCTGAGTAAAGTTTGGTTCACCCAAGCTTTCATTACAATGTTAAGCTTTTAGAGATCACCATTGTGTCAAGATCTCATGAAAAAGGTTACCACAGAAGGAAGCTCTCATACCACTGAGTTATCTACAACGCTGGTTGAAAATGAGGCAAATGCTGCCTCATTTGTTGTATAAACTGGTGTACTAGTTTGAAAGCAAATCAGTGAGTGATCCCAAATCAGAATTACAATTTAATAGGAAAAGTAAAATAATGCAATAGTAGAGAAACACTGACAGTGTCGGAGTACAACCTGACACCCTGTCAGTCAGGGTGTTGATAGCAGTCCAATTAAATGATGGCTGTAGTCCTCCTGAAGAGATGGATGTGGTTCTGTTGAAGTGGTGATCCTGTAGAAAGGTCTTCCTCTGAAGGTCCAGTGGTGGTTATGTAGCTCTTGTCCTCTGGGAATCCAGTAGGTAAGGGCTGAGTGTGGCTGAGTGTCAAATTATATCCAGGTAGGAATGCTTGATTTCTCCCCCTGGGCGGAGCATCTCACAATGGGATGATGTAATTTTATGAGTCGTGCAGTGAGGTTTGATAGCCCATTAATTGAAGATGTCCCTCCAGAGGGAGTTATCAGGGATGTATCATGGAAAAGACAAAGAACACTGCCCCAGCTGGTTTTAGCAACTGGTTCATTAACAGAAAATCTCTCTCTGGAGGGAGTTATCAGGGATGTGTCACGGAAAAGATAAAGAACACTGCCCCACCTGGTTTTAACAGACTGTGATAGAATACATACTTTTGATTACACCTTACATTGTAACCTAAGACAATTGGTAATGGATTCAGATGTTCAGTATAGAAATTCCTGTACCACTATCCCTGACAGGGAAAGCGAGTCCTGAAAAGTTTCAAAGGTTTGATAAAATTTTCTTGTGTTTTAAGAGAAGACAACAGTTGTATTGCTCTAATCTGCTTAACCACAGTGATATTATCAACTCCTCTCACTACAAAACACTTCAGTGTTAAAACCCACGTTTTTTTATTTGGCTGCAAATACCTGTATGCATTAAACAGATGTCTGGATTACAGCAAATGCTGCTCTTTTTGGTTTCCTTGTTTATTAAACTGCTCAGCAGTTCATGTACATTATGTGAACTCTTCCTGGGGGACTTGGTTTTGAATTATACATGACACTTCACATTTCTAGTCAATAATATAATGCTTTTTGTCTTTCAGTAGTTGTTTCTTTCATTAACTCCCTACAACCAAGCTGTTTACATTAAAAAGTATAATTTCTGCTCTCGCTATCTTGTACTTTCACAAAATCCATTTCTACTCTTGCTATTCTATATTTTCATAGAACGACAGAATTATTAAGGTTGGAAAAAACCTCTGAGATCATCAAATACAATTGTTTCCTCATTTTTGGAAAGAAAGAGTTGGTAAAATTAAACTGTAGCTGTCAAAAATCACCGCTTAAACAAACCTGTTACATAAGCAAATAGTATATATTTACATACTCATGACAGGCACGCAGTTAATCTTCAAAATGCCTTTGCTTGGCATACAATATTAGTCAAATGGTCTGATGGCGAAACCTTGCTGGTTTTATTGGAGTTTCACAAGCCTGCTTAGAAAGCACTGGCCCAAAAGAAGCACAAACTGACCCGTAAGAGGCAGAAATCTGAGACTGTAAAGAAAGACATGTATCATGTTTCTTGGGCCAAGGCAGACTGACCCTGGGCTACAAAATTAAATAAAACTGGTGCCTGAACCACATGGGGCCAAAGGGGTGCTTTGTTTTGGTGGTGGTTCAGAGCTGCTTGCTGAATAGGAGGGCTGGGACTGAACTCCTTGTGGCACCGGAGAGGTGTCTCTCCACATCAAATTCCCCAGAAGGGGATGAGGGAGGAATGGGATAATGATTTAGAAATGGACTGCTTGACTGTGATAATCAAAGAAGACTGAAAGGATTACAGTTACAACAGGACTAAGGGAGTGGAGTCTAGTTGTACATAGGGCAGACCCCAAAAATAACATGGGAAAAGAGCAAACTCAGAGCAAACAGATGAACAGATGATTCAAGAACCTGGGCTGCCCCAGACACGGTTGCTTGCCATCCTTTGGAAATGGAATGGAGAGGACCACCACCTATGATGACACTCTGAGGTTTATCCACAACCCTTCTAGCTATTTGTCTAGAAGCTAAAAATCCACCTGTATTGATCCAGTAGCCCAAGGAGAGACTCTCTTCTGACTATGGCATTTTCCAGATTACATACAGCCCTGCCATGCCATTTATACACTCTCCATGGACAGAAATAACCAGGTAGCAATAACATGGGTATATAATGAGACAGGATGCTTCCCCACAGTTGTTAGTTCAAGTTTAGCAAGTCCAGCTAAGCAAACACAACATTCCCAAACGATATACACAGACTGTGACCCTGTGACTCCATACTGAGGTTTCCTGTTATCATAGAATTGTTTAGGTTGGAAAAGACTTTTGAGTCCAACCATTCAACCAGCACTGCCAAGTCCAAGACTAAACCATGGCTCTAAGTGCCACATCTACACATCTTCTAAATACCTCCAGGGAGAATACATTGACTTTTAAAATCTCTTACTCCTACCCTCCCTGCATGACAGCTAGACATACACCAGAGATACTCACATCTGAGCTTACAGAAACAGGTAAAAAACACATATTAAGACACAGAATTGAAAAGTGAGTTTTCCTACGTCATCCAACCTGTTTGGAAGCAAGCTGTGGAGGAGGAGGCTTTGAGCTGAAGGCAGAGGGTTGTCTAGTTCTTGTCTTGTCCCCTACACTATTATTGGTTCAGCTCTGTCTGTACTGCTTGAAATCTCATCTCTGTAATGTCATAATATGTTCTTACATAATTTTCACAGAGTAAAGCAAAATGCAGTCCTGAAAAGGCAAGGTTATCTGTAGTTTTAGTGCCTATTACCCGGCTTTGACTGTTTCTCAGCATCCCCATTGCACTCACTGCAACTTGTGAGAACTGCACATTTTCTTCATTTCATTATGCTTTCACCTCCTAGCAAATGCTGTGTGCTAGTCAGTGTAATTCGTTTTCCCCTGCGAAGAAGCTTTGTGAAAGCTGGAGCTGCAGAGTCTGGATTCATCCTGCATGAACACACTGCAGTAATCTATACAGATAAAGCACTCGGGGTCCGCACCAGGGTGCCCTTGGGATGTGCTCTTTGGCTGCGGCAGTAATGTGGGTAAGAGACAGAAAAGCCTCTGAGCAGCATGTACAAGCCACAGATTCATTCACTCTAATTACTTATGTCTTCCCTGCCCCCCCCTGCATGTCAGGAAAAGTGAGGAAGATGAACACAAGAGGCTTCACCACTCAGACCCGCTATATAAACTGGAACTCAGGAGCTATAGCAAGATCTACTGGACTTAGCCAAAACAAGAAAAAGACAGTGCAAAAAATGTATCCCAATCCCCATCTGTCCTCTAGGTGAAAAGGAAACAGTCTTGCTACATATGGATGGTTCCCACACATATGCTGAGAAATAGTATTAATCTGCCTATAAATGAAGAAGGCTAACAGTAGCATAGATTGATTTCTGCTCATTTCAGGACTATTCTGTATGTGCTGAAAAGAAAAAAGGTGATGGGACTGTGAATTTAACCACTCAGGGTTTGATCAGTATTAAAAAGTGATGAAAAACATAATCACAGCCTTAGAAGCTGGTCAAGGGAGTCTGATGGTGAAACTATGGCTCTATTTTTTTTCCATAAAGGAAATTGAGGAGAAAAGCTAATGTGATGAATGTGTTGGCTGTTAATGCCAGGTTCCATAGGCAGCAGCCTGAAATTTAATCCCATGAACCACTAAAAGGAAAATGTTTGGTTGAAACAGTTTGCTCTCAGAAGAGCTCCCCGCTCCTGCCCTGAGTCTGTTCCTGAACGAGCTGCTGTTGTTCAGCACATCAACAAAACAGATTAACTGTTAGATAATCTGATTTGAGGGGGGAAGCTCCCTGCTAGCCAAGCCACACTCTCCTAAAAGCACAGGGCATAAAGAGTCACAACTATTAAGCAGCACAGCCTGGTCTTTCTCTTGTTTGCACAGTTTGGAAGCATTTCTTCTCCAGTCAAAAAAGGCAAAAGGATTTAATGTGGTGACAGCCTACTCTTTGCTTAAAATGCCCACACAGAACATGGAAGCTGCTGAGATATTATTCTAGAACTATATGCAATGCCGATTATGAAAACCTGGCTTTAAAATGACAAATAAACCTCATCTAACAACACTTTACTTTTAAATGCATAAAACTGCATGTATGTTTTTTATGTTCCTAAGTAGAGAGTTAAACCCCAGTAGCATGTCTTCTTTTTCTTTTGCTTCCAGCAGCTTTTTATTAGTCAGGCCTATTCTCCTCTATCCTTGCAGGGATCCTTTTCAAATGGTTTTATTTCTTGCTGTCAAGTCAATGTAAATGGCTGTTGCTAAATTAGAGAGATCTGCTTTTCTCCACCCAAAGATGTGATTTAAATCATAAAGCACCTAACAGGAACGAAGCAGGCAGTGAGGCACAGCAGCTGCTGCTTTTTTGAGCAGCTGGACAGCAACAAGCTGGCAACATCACAGCCATACTTGGGAGTTTTTCAAAATTAGAACCTGTGTATCCTCCATATAATTTTTTCACATTTACACAGGTTCTAAGAATTTACTTTTTCTGGGCTTCAAAACTGAACCATTATTCTGTGCGACTTTGAGTATTTTGAAAATATTATACACTACAGCAAGATAAGTAAAATACATTGCTCACTGCAGAGGAAAGGAGATGTGCACATAGGTACTATGCGGTACCTGGTTCTGAAAGTCACAACTCAGCCTTAATACTTGCTGGAACTTTCCCAAACATCTATGACAGCCTTGGACTAACCTGGTCCTTAGGGACTGTGCAGACAAGGGATTTTCACTCTGTAAGCCTCTTTAGTACCTTGAGGGTAAAAGCATGGCTTAGCACAGGTACCTCAGTCATCACTGCACCATGGCAGATTAGAGGAGCAAGATCTGCAATGGCTGGGCTGGGAAGGGGTATCTGAGGCCTATATTCTGTGAATTTCCTTGCCAGACACAGACTGATTTGTAGAGCAACTCCTCCCTTAAAATCGGCTCACTTCCCTGCAGAGGCATTAAATCCATCCAAAGCTAAAAAAGTAGCAATCCACACACTACTTTGCCAGTGCAAACTCTGCTGCTTTTGTTTAGGCTGCAATGTTATGCTGGAGGGCACGGAAGGCATCTTAGAATTGCTGAAATTCTGAAGAACCGACAAATGCTGACAAAAGAGTTGACTATGTTGTTTAATACAGAGCAATACGTGCAAGAAGAATTTTAAAGTGCAGCCTAAGGGACTGATTTAGTGCATACCTGTAGGGCCACTGGATCAAGCTGAATAACAGCACTGACATCTTGTTGTGTGTATGATGTGCCCTGATGTGTCAAATAAAACAGAGCTGCAGGAAAAGCAATCTTCAAGTTACAGTACAAACAAGGAGCCATCCCAATGTTGTCCATGCAGGCATTTGTGGAGAGGGGAGAACAGGTGCACATTTAATACTCATTAAGAGTTAATGCCTGCAATCAAGATCCTTGACCACTAACCCCAGAAATGTCCATTTTCAAAAGATGTTCAGTCATTTGGCCAGATGTTTCTTACACAGCCTTTAAAAGTAACTGCCCTATGTCTGTATCATAAATATTTGACTGTCTTAGTCACTTAACAATGCAAATTTATTTAGCCAATTGCTTGTTAATACAAAAACAAACAAACATACAGCTTCCTCTGGATGTTTTGGTTCTTTGTGACACACAAACTACAGACAACATACAATGAAAGAGTACAGTTTCAGATTTTTTTTTAGTAGGGAAGTCATGAAATTTATACCGTTATAAAACCAACTCTGAAATCACAAAAACATTCTCTTGAGTTCTAGCTTAAGTTGTGTAAATCACTTTCTGTGCAATGCCTTTAGTGATACAGAAATGCACTCTTACAATTATGTCAGGCTACTAAATAACTCTAAAAATTAACCACCACCCTGCTCAGAGTACCACATATATTTTTTCCAACGATCCTAATAACAATTTTGACCAAACAAACAAAAAGATTCAGAAGTGGAAGCAGTGATTATACTAAGTGGAAAAAAACTCTAATAATGCTTCTCAGAGTTCAAAAATCTGAGACACTCATTTCCAGTTTTGAAAGAAAAAGTAGATCCTATTCTTCTTGGAATGAAAATGCCTTAACTTCAATGGAAACAGTCAAGTTCCATGTGTGAACTTTTCTCCCACTGTTTAACTAGTGGGAGCCTTCATGAGTTCTTCATGAGCTTAGAGTTTAGTTCATGCCTGCAAAGAATCTCCATAATTCCTGCACTTTTGCACCACTACGGGTTCTGAGCCAAACGCTTGAGTCTGAACATAATCAGCCTTTGAGGATTAAGTCTTTATCTAAGCAGAAAGGGGAGATACCACCTACAAGGAAAAATTTTCAAGGATTCCCCTAAACTGATTTTAAAAGCTAGTCCAAAAGAATCATTCCTATGATTAAATGTCTTCTGTAGTCACGATGTTCTTACATAATTTTAGACAAATCTGCAGACCTCCAAAATTTTAGCTGGGCCTGTAGACCAGCCTCGTCTTGCCCAGGAAATATTTTTATGCTAATTTCAGTCTAAACTGAGAGAAATCCTGGGCAAACTGCTGCCATGGCACATACAATGCCTCAAGCACAAGGCCTCAGACATTCTGCATTCTGCCAACTTGCATGTGTCTGTGTGTGTGGCCATCATATTCGAGAGTAGTCTTTATTCAAAACATTAGCATGCACCTTCTCAGATACCTCAAATCTGGTTAAACTACATATAAACTATTTATAAAGTGATTAACCAGCCAAAGCACCCACACTGAAATCAGGACCACATAGGTAGAAAACCTGACATCCTTCTTTCTTCTAAGCTAAAGAGATTTATGAGGGTGGTGAGGCATGGGAAGAGGTTGCCCAGAGAAGCTGTGGATGCCCAATCCCTGGAAGTTCAAGGCCAGGTTCAATGGGGCTTTGAGCAACCTGGTCTAGTGGAAGGTGTCCCTGCCCATGGCAGAGGGGTCGAACTCAACGATCTTGGAAGGTCCCTTCCAAACCAAACCATTCTATGGTTCTGTGATTCTATATAAAAGTTACATTTCCTTAACCTTTTCAGCATTGAGACTCCTTGTGTGGGGTAACAGACAGAAGGAGATTCAAAACTTAGTATCAAAGAAGCATGTCCCAATGAATGAGTATTCAGGGAAAGTGTTTAAGTTCCTCACTGTCAAGGCCTTGGTTTGACATAACAGAAAATTGGGGGGGCACCTATTCAGCTTCTCAACCTAACCCTTCAGTGTGCTCTTCCTGCCTGAACACTCTAGTAGGACAAAGGAGGTAATTAGACTGCAAGCAGCTGGACTGACAAAGGATTGGGACCACACCTTGTACAAAATGCTTTAGGTTTTCATCGTTTGTGGATCACTTTGTAATGCATTTCAAGAAAGCAAATGCATGAAGCAGGACAAAGAAACCCCAGAGGTTGTTGCTTCTGTGCCCACTACTATCACACAGAAGTTTGACATCAATAAATGAAGTTATGTTAAAATCAGGAAATGGAAGGCTGTCAGTAGACCTGTTTCCCATAACTACACTGGTATTTGGTGAAGTTTTCAATTTGAATATCCTGTACTAAACTACACAGTCTAATTATTCTTTCTCATAACAAACAGTTTTCAAGAAAGAGCTTTCGATGTAGGATGAAAATACCAGATGGATCATCTTTCACTTAAACCATAATGTTGCAGCTAAAGAAAGCATAAGGGTGTCATGCAAATGTTGTAGCTAATCCTTCCCCCTATTCTGTGCTCCAGGAGGAACCTGACTGAATGAATAACTACTGAGCATGAGGCAGGAAAATATAATTTTTTTTATGACTAACAAGAATGAATTTATCCTACCTTTGTGTTTCTCTGCTATGCTATTACTGAGTAATGGAAGATAGTTTTGTACACATTTATTATCCTAGATTTACTAAACAAGAGAAATCACCATTCCAATGTCCAGTAAACAATGAAAAAAGAAAACTTTTAATTGTCATTTCTCTGCCTACTTTCATCCCATCCTGTTATTAGTAAAATGGACTTAAAAAGCCAGTTTTTCCTCTTGGGACAAAGCACAAACCAAACACTTCTGCACCATCCAGGATTTTTTTCTGTAGTCCATTTATAAACCAAGGCTTACTTTATCCATAAAGGAGTATGGAAGAAAGAAAAGCATCATTTTTTGGGATTATTACAGCAACAAAATGACAGGAAGCAACCTCTAATTCAGCTACCGGCACACATGGTACACATGTAGCAAATTACCTTAGATCAGATTACATGATTTTAAAATCACATTCAATAGTAATGTAAAATATAGGTATATTTTAATAAAACAAATATTTTTTTCTCCTGAGCAGATTTCAAGTATTAGTCTATTTACTTCTCTTTGATGTCTATTCCCATTCTGCACTTAAACATGAGTAACTCTGTTACAGCTCATCTTGTATAATTGATTAGAACTTTTATCATCATCATTGTAGTGGTTTTGCTCAGAACAGTATTCTTCTTTCTTCTCTAACTAAAAAGTGTCTAAAATATAGGCGCAGAAACAACTGGTGAGAGGATTCATGGGCCTGATGACAGATCATGCAACTAAAAAATTACTCCCTGTAGAATGAGTCATCCATGTAAGCACAGAATGAAAAAAAACCCAACATTTAANCCAACTTGCATGTGTCTGTGTGTGTGGCCATCATATTCGAGAGTAGTCTTTATTCAAAACATTAGCATGCACCTTCTCAGATACCTCAAATCTGGTTAAACTACATATAAACTATTTATAAAGTGATTAACCAGCCAAAGCACCCACACTGAAATCAGGACCACATAGGTAGAAAACCTGACATCCTTCTTTCTTCTAAGCTAAAGAGATTTATGAGGGTGGTGAGGCATGGGAAGAGGTTGCCCAGAGAAGCTGTGGATGCCCAATCCCTGGAAGTTCAAGGCCAGGTTCAATGGGGCTTTGAGCAACCTGGTCTAGTGGAAGGTGTCCCTGCCCATGGCAGAGGGGTCGAACTCAACGATCTTGGAAGGTCCCTTCCAAACCAAACCATTCTATGGTTCTGTGATTCTATATAAAAGTTACATTTCCTTAACCTTTTCAGCATTGAGACTCCTTGTGTGGGGTAACAGATAGAAGGAGATTCAAAACTTAGTATCAAAGAAGCATGTCCCAATGAATGAGTATTCAGGGAAAGTGTTTAAGTTCCTCACTGTCAAGGCCTTGGTTTGACATAACAGAAAATTGGGGGGGCACCTATTCAGCTTCTCAACCTAACCCTTCAGTGTGCTCTTCCTGCCTGAACACTCTAGTAGGACAAAGGAGGTAATTAGACTGCAAGCAGCTGGACTGACAAAGGATTGGGACCACACCTTGTACAAAATGCTTTAGGTTTTCATCGTTTGTGGATCACTTTGTAATGCATTTCAAGAAAGCAAATGCATGAAGCAGGACAAAGAAACCCCAGAGGTTGTTGCTTCTGTGCCCACTACTATCACACAGAAGTTTGACATCAATAAATGAAGTTATGTTAAAATCAGGAAATGGAAGGCTGTCAGTAGACCTGTTTCCCATAACTACACTGGTATTTGGTGAAGTTTTCAATTTGAATATCCTGTACTAAACTACACAGTCTAATTATTCTTTCTCATAACAAACAGTTTTAAAGAAAGAGCTTTCGATGTAGGATGAAAATACCAGATGGATCATCTTTCACTTAAACCATAATGTTGCAGCTAAAGAAAGCATAAGGTTGTCATGCAAATGTTGTACCTAATCCTTCCCCCTATTCTATGCTCCAGGAGGAACCTCACTGAATGAATAACTACTGAGTATGAGGCAGGAAAATGTAATTTTTTTAATGACTAATAAGAATGAAAACCTTTGTGTTTCTCTGCTATGCTATTACTGAGTAATGGAAGATAGTTTTGTACACATTTATTATCCTAGATTTACTAAACAAGAGAAATCACCATTCCAATGTCCAGTAAACAATGAAAAAAGAAAACTTTTAATTGTCATTTCTCTGCCTACTTTCATCCCATCCTGTTATTAGTAAAATGGACTTAAAAAGCCAGTTTTTCCTCTTGGGACAAAGCACAAACCAAACATTTCTGCACCATCCAGGATTTTTTTCTGTAGTCCATTTATAAACCAAGGCTTACTTTATCCATAAAGGAGTTTGGAAGAAAGAAAAGCATCATTTTTTGGGATTATTACAGCAACAAAATGACAGGAAGCAACCTCTAATTCAGCTACCAGCACACATGGTACACATGTAGCAAATTACCTTAGATCAGATATTAAAATCACATTCAATAGTAATGTAAAATATAGGTATATTTTAATAAAACAAATATTTTTTTCTCCTGAGCAGATTTCAAGTATTAGTCTATTTACTTCTCTTTGATGTCTATTCCCATTCTGCACTTAAACATGAGTAACTCTGTTACAGCTCATCTTGTATAATTGATTAGAACTTTTATCATCATCATTGTAGTGGTTTTGCTCAGAACAGTATTCTTCTTTCTTCTCTAACTAAAAAGTGTCTAAAATATAGGCGCAGAAACAACTGGTGAGAGGATTCATGGGCCTGATGACAGATCATGCAACTAAAAAATTACTCCCTGTAGAATGAGTCATCCATGTAAGCACAGAATGAAAAAAAACCCAACATTTAATTTCTATTAAAAACATTAAGAAAATACTGGTGGAAAATGTATAATTAAACTTTCTAAAAAGGTTTTTATGAAATGTTTTTCCATTTCCATACATCTTCCTATCCAAATTCAATGTATACTGCTTTTTTTTATGTAAAAAAGATTTGAAATCAAAATGTTTTCCATGTTCTAGATTAAAAGAATATTTGGTCACCTCTTCTAAATCATTCAGCCTTCAATATAAGATGAAGCAGAACATGGCCATCAGCTTAGATGGGGCTTTTCAGAGTGCAGGACACACAAACAAGGAGCAGATCCAAAGAAAACCATTATGGGAACTGTACTATGATTCTAAAGACAAAGATCACTAATCACAGTGGACACAGTATGAACTCCATTAAATATACAAAGTCATATTCTAATGGTTCATCACATTATGCTCTAATGACAGAAGATTTCTCCTGAATCTTGAGTGTAGTAACTGAAATATTCAGAAAAGATGGAGCCAACAGAATTCATGAGATGAGAAAGTAATTTTTATTGTAAACTTACACTAAGAAAGAAATAACTTCCTGCACTGTCTAGAACCAAGTCCTGTGGCCAATAATTTTACACCTACTGCAGTGCACTTTTTCAGCAGGAAAAAAGAAAGCGGCCAGGTATGGCCTTTAGCAGTGGGATTCAAGAGCAACAGGACTCTCTCAGATACTAGAAATTTTCTTCATGATCACCTTGAATAATAGTTAAGGACCATAAAATGGAAGAGGTCAAATGTACCATTTATGAACTGAGAGGATTTCACAGGGTTTTTTTTTTGTGACGTTAGAAATAAATTTCCCCATGCCTTTAATTTCTGAAGCACATTAAAGAAGAACAGGATGGTAAAAGTGCTGACAATTGCCTAAACATGACATTTGAATCTTGCATCAAGACAAAAATGTTACCATTTCTTTTATTTTTATTTAGGACTTTTCTTCCACAATAGCTTTATAGACTTAAAGAGGTCATACTACCATCAGACATATTTTAAAACAAGAGGAGAAAAATCTTTCAATTCTTTTAAATTCTTTTTTTTTCTCCAGATTTCCTGATTTCCCTGTTTTAACAAGGTCTTAGAACCATTAGTATAATCCGTGACACAACCAATCATGAAGTCTCAAATTAAACACTGTAAAAGAGTTCTCCATCATCAAGCAAGCTTGTCTGACATTAATGCTGTATGAGAAATGTCGTTACCAGCAGGACCACAGAGATTTTACATATGCAGAGTTATTGTCCTTCTCTCTATTAATCTCTCTGCTACATCATAAACTATTACAGGTTTCTACAAGCAAGCACCACAAAGCAAGGAATAATGAAAAAAAAAAACCAAGAGAATAAATCAAGGGAAAACTGTAAGTTGGCAAATGTGGGAAGAGATAGGATGGAACTGAACTGCGGGCTGTAGGACGTGCCTGCAGAACACCATGACAGCACAGAGAAGCTGCTCTCTGCCTGACCCTGGGGGAAGGAGATGCCTAAGGGCAGAGAGGTGTGGAGAGGAGCCAGCTGGAAGCTGCCGGACTGGTGGGCAGCTCGTGATCAGCCCCATAAGGACATTAAGGAAGTGCTTGTGATGTGGCAATGTGTGATAGGTTAGTGAAAAATACCACATAAGGAAATAGTGGCTCTTGAAGAAGTGTATAAAACTAGCTTGTTTCTCTGAATAAACTCTCAGATTCCCTGCCGGTCTGGGTCCATGTCTCGGTCACCCACAGACAAAGGTGAAAAACCCAGCTTCTTTTCACAGAATTGTCTCTTTTGCATTCCAAACACGAGGCTTCAGCTGGAATGGTTATTTACGAGTTAAACCAAGCTGTGTTTTTGAAGTCCGTGGCTCCTGCACTTAAACGTATCTGGATCTTCCCAGTATCACATACTACATTTTCCACAGTGCCTTTTCACAGACCTGGATGTATGTATCACTTCAGCACTTTTTTACTGAAAAGCAGCACAAAATGAAAATCTCAGGGAATTTAGGTACTCTTCTTTTCATGCTTTGTCTTCTGAGACTTTTGGATGAATAATTCATTAATGGGTGAGTGAAAGAAAGCAAAGGGAAAAGGTACAAGAGCTTTCTCCTATCATGTAAAAAGTGTAAAAGAGTGAGTTTCACAACAAAACCAGCTCCTCTTTTTAAGTACATGCATATTCATAACAGCATGGAAGTAACAGTATAGTTAGTATCTTATATTTAAGATATATTGTGGGGATTCTGTAACAGGCATAGTTAATCTTAAGACCTGGAATCATACTGTGGAAATGTAATGAAAATCTTAAATGTACCCAGCAATTAATGTATTGGGCTCGATTAACTTCTCATAAACATAACTGGAAAAGTTGACTGGGATGGGGGCTCTGATTCAGGTTGGAAAACTCATGGAAGTTCGACACTTAGAAAGTTCGTGGCTTTTTGCTTTCTCCCTACTGACTTTGCTATGTGCCTGTCCCTCCCCCCTGCAAATGTCACTACAAAGCAGACTGGAAAATAAACAACTCTCCAAGTCTTTCCTGAAATAAAACTCCACCTGTTTAGGATCCTGCTGCAGAAGCTGTACATCCTCACACCTTGCCTGAAGCTCTGAGTAGCCACAAAGCACTCAACAACTGTGGGATGTTCCCAGTGTGGGATGCTCCAGCAACCTCTTAAAAGAGTGCAGGTGCTAGGCTTGTCCAAAGACAATGATGAGGCTGAGGGGAAGCTATCCCTATTTTTTCCAGAAACAAGTCCTCAGATAAAAATTATCTGAATGTCAAGCAGAAGTACTAGGGGAATGAGAGGAGGAAGGAAAAATAAGTAAATCTGCATGAACATCACCTTTCCTTGTTTCTGGACCACCTAGCTTTCTTGGGGAATAAAAAAGAAAAAAAAAGCCTTAATTAAAAAAAAAAAAGGGGAACTTAAAATCACTACACTTTCAAGTTTCACACAGAAAAGCGACAAAGAAGAAACCTGCAGAACTTTATGGTCTTATTTTGAAAAACTGAGAGGCTGGAAAAACATGTTAGAAAGAGGAACTTAACTATTGGAAATTTGAATGATGAGGGCTGGAGGCCTGCAGTGAAATATGTGAGGATGAACTACATGAGTGTAGGTAAAGAGTACTTTGAAATACAATAAAATTCATAGCAGGGGACTGCAGTACTCGTAGTGGGTAAGGAAGGGAGAGGAACATTAAAAATATGATTTTCAACTCTTCTCCTTTTACTTTCTGACACATTTGCAGTCATTCTCCAGGCATAAGCAATGCTACGTAAAGAGTCATTAAGAATAACAAGCTTACTCATATTTAATCAAAATTGTATCTCTTATATTTTTTCTTTATTTAAAGAAATTTAACTACACAGGAATCAGAGCTCTTGATATATTATAAAGAGGATTAATTAGTATCAGTATTTCTTCTTCCATTTTGGGAGATTAGTCAACACAAAAATTCAGAGGACAATTGGAAGTTTTGGCCTCTGTAACACTGATAGTAGTTTCTTAAAAAGTCCCCTTATGGCAGCTTCCCTTAGCAGTGCTGATGGTGAAAAAAGGCTTCTGTAAAGCACTGAAATGGAAAGTTCAACATAGTAAGAAATAGCCTATTTTTAAAAAACAAACAAAACCCCCAACATATTAACTAGAGAAAAAAAAAAGGAAAACAAAACCAAAATTTATGTCACTGGCATTGGAAATGGAGAGCTTAGCATTTAATTTACCCACTTTCATACCTGCCTACCATTTGTATTCATTGTTTTTTTCCCTTTCCTACATTTAATTACAACATGAACCAGGTACATCATTCTTCTGGCAGGTGGATCTCTCTCTCTTCCTCTTCCTCTTCCTTCCTGCTCAGAACAATATTGGTAAAGATTCATGTGAAAAAACTCTTAGTATATAGGATATGTTGATAAATGAAAGAATAACATTATAATAAATTTAAGGAAATCGTTTCCTTTTTCAAAAGCAGATCTAGCTTTTATATCACATGCCACTGACACACAAATTAGACACCATCTAATACACCTTTTTGTCAAGAAATAACAGCACTCAAAGCTATCCTTGAAAGGAAGATTTAAAACTCAGTCATAGAGCCTTTATATTCCCAGGCAGTATTCCCAATATAAATTTTTCTGTGATCTCAGTAAGTTTTGTGATATAGCTATCCATGGACCATGACTGGATGCAGATTTAATGTGTTAAGCAATCAATTTTTTTAACTGCAGAAATTTTCATTCACCTTTCTTATGGCAAAGTCTTAACTATCCTTCAGCCATGGTACTTTGCTAATAGCAGCCTTTGTCTCACCTGTTCCAAGTGTCTAATTGCGTCCCGTCAACTTTGCCGTTCAGAGCTAGGAAAAGAAAGACGACTGCAGGACCTTGTACAAGCATATCCTGCACTGTCAGCTAAAACGTCTGACATTTTTGACTTGAAGACATTATTTTGTAGTTGATGCTACAGCTAAAAACCATGAAAGAGGTAAAGGAGTCACTAAGGGCATGGGACTGCTGTGGCAGTGCTAAAAAGGAAATTTCTGTTTAGAAGAAACACAGCTTAAACAATATAATGAACTGTTTTCTTTCTTTACAAAGTTAAAAATAACAATCCAAATGTACTGACCACATGTTGCTGGCTAAGATCTGAGCTCTTGATAACTCATTAAGAATAACAGTGAGTACTTCACCAGGTAACTTGGAGCCAGCTCCAGGCTCAGACAGATCAGGCATATGCCCGAGACAGCTTTAGGTCAGGGCAGGACAGAGCCCAGCCAGCTGCTGGTGCCGTGCCAGGACTCGGAGCACGTGGCTGCAAACCATTCTTTCCAGGTTCCCTGTCTCTTGGTTTTCCTCTGCTCCCTCCTTGCCTCCTTCTTTGGAGGACCCATGCCCAGGCTGGGCTGCCACAGAGTGCAGGTGTGCCCAGCAGTGGTGGCTTGGCTCAGCTGTATCCTGAGCAGCACTTGCAGCCAGCTCCTGGCCACCAGGCTTACTCACTCCCAAGTCAGTCCGTCTACAGCCAGGTTTTTAAATGCATGAACTTTTTGTTTAAATTCATAAAACTGGCACTCCTCCCTGGCTTATTCAGATACTGCTTCCCACTGCAGTACACAAAGGCCACATTTCTTCCCATTTGGATTTTAAGTCTGGCCTAGTTAGTGATATCATTGCTAGTGACTCTCCAGTCATGGTTCTGTTGAATACATTTTCTTTACCCCTATTTTTGGGCTTCCTACTTCCTCGAAAATATCTCCTCATGCCAAGACCAATCTACTTCAAAACAACTGTGAACCGTTAATTGTCCATATTAGTCACCTACAATATTGACAAATAAGTGAGTTTGCAGACTGTGAACCCTTTGGAGCAGAATTTTGTCAAGTCTAAGCTACAGAACATCAATGTATTTTATACTTTTAAAGTATCTATGGAAAGACAAATCCAGCCTGAACCATCTTTCTGCTACAGCAGGAGGAAGTTGCTAATGTGATTTTCTGTCAAGAGGCATGTGCCAGTGTATAAAAACCAGGCTCTTTATGTTTTAATTTTCTTTAATTATCTGCCTGCTCCAAAGAACCTACACTCTTTATATGCCTCATTCACATCTCCCTTATCATGTGCTCTGGCTGTTCTTCCCCTGCTTCCAACACTCCTAGCCTTTTTTCCAGTAGTCTCCCCAGACACTTCCTCCTGCCACCAAATTCAATGGCCTGAAGAGAGGTGTGCTGTGCCACTTTCTGCTCCTTAGAATACGTGGGGAACCTGCTCAGGGCTGGCAGGTAAAATGTAGGACCTCTGTGGGCCCAGGGTATGCCACAATGCCTACAAGGGTATTGGAAATCTCCGTTTAAGTGACAGAATCCTGCTCCCAAATTTGCTCTGGACAGCAGACACATATGACACCCTGGTGGAATGCTTCTCATTTGAGGCTGTGTGCATGTTTTCTGGCAATATGATGTCCTTTAAATGGTTTGTCACCTGTGTTTTCAAGGTGTCTTTTCAAAGCTGAGGAATCATACCTCCAGTAAAGGTGTAAATGGCAACTTTGATGTGTAAATAGCAAAGCCAAGGTGGGCAGAGCAGAAGAGCAGGTATTTTTGGTTCAGTGAACAGATGCCGTCCCATCTCATTGGGATCTCTTTTCTGGGTACATATTGCACAATCATGTGTGACTCTGGGATATACATCTGGAACTTCTGGTCTGTATCTTTAGTCTCCTTCATGCTAAATCATACCAATAGCAAAACACTTTTAATTATTCTAAACTTACCTATTAAAATGCAGTGTTTCCAGATTTGAAGACACTTCATTTTAACACGAGAACATACTACCACACAAATATACAGGGATTGAAGAGACAGAATGCTAGGAAACAGGACTATGTTGGAGTCTTGCTATTAATTATTATTCTTTTAAGGAGTACAGAAAAAAACTCATCAAAATATCCTAGTAGGGGTTAAGCCCTGGGACTGTGGTGGAGACACATGGAATGCGGGTCAGAGACACTCATCAGCAGGCTCCTGCAACACCAATGTCTTCAGCAAAAGTAGCAACTCCAAGAAAAGAAATACTGCTCTGTGGGATTCCTTTTAGGGGACAAGAAATGGAAAGATGGAAATAGAGGCAAAGGAGGAGACAGAAAGCCTGAGGATCTCTCATCTTAGTGTTCCCTGAAAGAAAACAATGGAGCTCTGGATCTTGGAGATTTCTCAACATGTGTGTGCATGCATGAGGAGGGAGCAAAGTTACAAGGACAGCTCAAAGACATGAGGAGAATTCAGACAGAAAATTAAAAGAGAGCAAGATAAAAGAATTTTATTATCTTCAAATGGAACAGAACAGTAAAATCAGTTTTCACCCAGAGTCATCTCCCTGGTTCCAGGTAATGCAATATTCAGCTTAGACTCAGTCATTTTTCACACCAGTACTTTGGTGTGAAACAACAGCAAGACAACCTGATTCTTCCAGTCACACACCCTCATCCTTTTTCTTGACCTTCACAGAATTCATCAGCACATCAATCTGCACACCAGATCAGTTTCTGCTTAAGTACAAGGGTATGATTAATTAGCAAAGGTAGGGTCAATGAGAACTCAGTCACAAAAACAATCAGGAAAATATAACTAAATAAATGTGACTGCTGTGGGAAAGGAGAGGTGAATTGCTGTGTGCACTACATCTGTACCAACTCCCACCATCATGTTCCCCTAGATGGGAAATGGCAAAAAGTGTGGCCCAGAAACCAGTCAGACACAATGAGTGTTACCTAGAAAAGCTGTGTTTCATTTCCAAAAGGCTGCAAGCATATTCCTCATAGAGCTGTATATGTGAAGAATATTACACAAGGAACAGAGACCAAATTCTGGGACTGAGACCCACCTCATTAGTGGAGTTATATATCAAAGCACAGAAAAAGCGGTTTCATAGACAAGCACATCAATTATATAATTATACTGCTGGCAGCAGTTCAGCCGCTTCTGTTTCCACTGTATTTATATTCAGTTTATGTAAAAATTTTCTGTACACATATGCATATTTTTCCATGCATTTCTTATTCATAATTGCTGTTTGCTTTATGTTTGTTAGCTTCTGCACTCACTTGCCCGTGACCTTTTTGTTATTTAAAAAAACAACAAGCAACAAACCCCCCTAAAAGAAACACTTGCAGAGTGTTTAAAGGAGAGAAACATCTATTCAAGGAAGAGAGAAAATTACCACGTATGCAAAGCAGTGTGGTGACAAATACATGAAATGATTAGGTATTCATATTCTGTCCTATAACTCCCTTTGTGTTTAGCTTTTGAAAAAGAGAAGCAAAATAGAAAGGTGATCATTCTAAAGATCACTCCCAACAAGGAATGAAAATGACAAACCCAGCTTTCACAGCCAGATTTTTCTCATCAAACCATTTCCTTCCACTAGCTTTGACACGTCATTCCCGAATACGCACATATCAAAGACTCCAGGCAGAGGACACAAAGCTTCTTCCTAGTGTTCAGATTTAGGGAACAACGACAAACTGGCGCTGCATCTGAGCAGATCATTCTTTCAGTGGCTGTTTTTCAGGCAGTGTTTCCCCACAATGCTTTTTTCTGGCAGAGGCAGCAGTTGGTTCATCCAAGCGCCAGGAACACGAACCAGCAGTTAGGCAAAAACGTGAGTGCAGCTGGTAGAGCGGCAGAAAAAGCAGACTCATGGCATGCTGTTTGCAAGACAGTCCTCACAGCTTATGCTACTGTCATATTTAGATTAATGATGCATTTTATTTTCTAACAAGCTAAAATCCCTCCCTTCTTTCCCTCTTCCTAATACACATATAGATGCTCGCAGCACACAAATCTCTGTCTCATTATGTACAATTCAGCTACAGCTGATCAAGTTATCTTTGACACTGAGATAGGAATTCAACCTGAAACAGGCTTTCAGAGAAAGGAAGAGTATTGTTATACCTGACCAATCAATCTTGGCTTGTTAAGCAATACCAAAAAATCTCTCTTCAATTCCATCAACTCAGATTAAACCCTCGCCCAATGTGAATGCCTCTCCAAGAAATACGTAACATATTTTTTTGACCACAATCATCTTAATCAGAAACAAAAAAAAAAAAAATTATCGAAACGATGCCTAATGAAACATTCCAGTAACCCTTACTACTAAACTGTTGAATAGACTATAAAATACAAACCTTTCCCAAGAGCACAAACACAGAGACAAACCACAGTCAGTATCTGAGTCTACTGTCGCAGTTGCACATCAAAATCTGCCAGGAAAGCTTCCTGATTGCACCAGAAGTTCTGTGGAAGTCTGTGAGCCATGACATGAAAACAAAGGTCCAGGTTGAAAAATACCACTTTACCAACATCATCTAAAATGGATTTTTGGACTGAAAATCTGTGTACTTACCAGAACTACAGCCCGAAATGTCTTGTTCTCTGTGCACCCTCCTGAAGTACTTAGTTCCCATGAGCTATGCAGCACTCGGGACTTCCAAGTGATCCGTATGCAGCACATTTCCCACTAATAGAGATAATGGAGTGACTTTTTTATTTTTTAAGTCAATTGTTAATAAATAAAAGTATATATGTGATTTTCCACCCAGTCATCACCACTGGCAGCTGGGGAGTGTGTGGAGTACAATTCCAAGTGGGGAACACTGGCTATCCTGAGAACACATCTCTTTGTTGCTCTGTGAGCTTCTGATTACAGGTTGCTGCTGCACTGTCCAAACTTTTCAGAGAAATTATCAAAATGCAAAATTAACCCATTGAGCATATTAATGATCCAACACTGCCATAAGACAAATTACTCACCAGGTAAAACCAGACAGCATCCCTTCCATGTTTACAGAGGAGCAGGCTAGATCATTTACTTCTATATATCCAGTTTAATAATGTTTAAAGGGTGTTATAAAACCAGATTATTAATACACCAAAACCAATTATTCCTGACCATTAATATATTGTACATCTCTTGTCCAAGTTCTCATCTCATCTGTGTCCTGTCCTATTGATAATCTTTTCCATATTCATCCTTAATGTTACAAAGTATATCTCATGAGGAAGAGCAGTCCTAATTTTATCCCTCTGAGGACTTGCAATCACTCAGGCACTTTACATGTTCCTCAAATCTTCAGTATGCAACAGAAAGTACTCTGAAAATGGAACGAAGTTATTCCACTGGAAACTCTCCAAAAAGAGATCAGTAAGTACTGGGAAACTCTTGGTATTCGCTCCACTGGGAAGGGAATGCAGGTCAATTCATTACGACTGCTATAATCTGACAAGTGTTCCTGGTACCCAGGCCTCCATACAAATGAGCTTTGCTGCATCTTAAATAACAGCTCTCACAGACAAAATAGACACTGCACATTCCATGGACCCTCTAAAGCATATTTGGTCAATATTAAAGAGAAGGAGCAACCCAAGGACTCAAAGAATCCATGACTTGGTGATTACAGAAACTTCTCCAATAATGACATGCACCTAGTCAAGTTCATTTTCCAGCTTTCTATCCCCATTCTGGTCTACTGTTAACTGCGCTCTCTTATTTTTTTCTACTTTAAGTAAACATAACCATAGTTTATCTGCTGTCATCAACTCTGTTGGTATTTTTTTAGACGCTTCTACAATGATAAAGTAAGAAAGTGAGTTTTGCTTATTTATAGGTATCTGCATTCACCTCTGAGTAGGTGTTGGAGGTTAGGATCTGTTCCTTTTTTTATTTTCTTTCTCTTAGGGAATTTTTTTTCCATTTGTTGCCTAAGAGACCAGAATAATGAATACTTAAGAGAGACAAAGGATGTGGCCAAAATGGGGGGAAGTGGTGCACCTGGCTGCAGTCTCTTAGCTGGGGGTCTTTCTATCGGGAAAGGCTGAGACACTGCAAGATTTCAGCTGGGGTGTGAGGGACCGGGCTCAGCTTCTCTCCCTCTCGCTCTCGGGACCAGAGGTTACAGCTAGGCTGCTGCTGTGGGGAAAATTTGCTGCCATGGCAGAGTTCTGTCCTTCACTGCTTCTACTTTGGCTGAGCCTTTGCTCATAAGAGTGGCCATTGAACTGGGATCTTTTCAGCATCCGACCTCGCTGGGAAGGACCCTCACCATCTGCTTGGGTGCCTCAGGGGAAAACCCGGGACCCCATCTCCCAACTCCCTCCAGAGGGAGCGTCTCTTGGCTGCCTGTGGGAGTCCCGCTGCAGCTGCCCAGGCCCGCTGTTTCTGCCGCTACTTCAGGCTTTTTGCTACACTGTAACCCAACATCCCATGTCCACCCGACCCCCGTGGCTCCTGACACAGCTTCAGAGTTTTGGCTACACTTCATTTGCCTCCCCGGGTGTGCCTGCCTCTGCTGTTCCAGCCTGCTGCTCCGAGGTTCCTGCTATGGTCCATTTCATGACCCAGAGAGGCACTGGGATCGGCTGCCCCCCGTGAGTTTGCAAAGGAAAGCTCCTTCGCGCTCTCTCCCTCCCTCTGTCCCGCCGGCAGAGCCGCCATTGTCAGTGTGGAGGCGGCTGGGCCTGTGCCACAGCGCCCCCTGCAGGCGCGGGGGAATCACCGCACCCGCCCTGCCCGGCCGGGAGCCACCAGCGCCCCCTGCTGGCTGTGAGCGTAACTGCACCGAAGGGGAAAGGGCCTGAGGCCGAGAGAGGCTGCACTGGGGCCTGCTGCTGCTGCTGCTGCTGTTTGTCTTGTTATACATATATATTCTAGTAAAGACCTGTTATTCCTTTTCTCATATCTTTGCCTGAAAACCCCATAATTTCAAAGTGATAGTAATTTGGAGGGAAGGGGGTCATATTTTCCGTTTCAAGGGAAGTTCCCTCCTTCCTTGGCAGGTAGCTGTCTTTCAAACCAAGACAGTAGGTTCAAGTGAAAATCATTCCATTGCTGTAATAACCTGCTTAATAGGCCTGAATCAGTGAACATATCTTTATAGTAGTGTTATAGTATAGTAGATAGCTAGTGCTAGGGAAAAATATGCAAAGGGATGAGGAAAAGGTGACATTCAATCCAAACAGCGCAAAGGACCTGCTAGAAAAACTTCAAATTTAAAATACATTTGTTGCTCAAGGTTTGAATAAACTTCATGTAATGCTTTCCAGGAGAAGGCAGCCTGGGGATATTCTATCACATATTTCAGGGTCAAAACCATTCTGATTGTTGAAACACTCAAAACTATGCCCTTAATTGTACACTTTATTTGCCCAGAGATAACCACCTTTGTTAATAGTTCTGAAATACACCAAGAAATGGGCTTCTGAGGATCAGGGCTATTCTCAAAGAGATAGATTTGTGATGTGCCTTTCAAAGGTCCTGAGTAACCACTGTTACCACAAATGGAGGAGTTGCAGGTGCTTAGCATCCCTCAAAAAAGACTGACGTTAAATCCCTGAAGGCCATCGCCATTAACTATTTGCAGCTTTTCAAATCAAATTTGAGTTTGCATAATAAAGTAAATCTTCTCACTAAAACGGACGCAATCTGCAGCAGTGATATGCAACAAAACAAGTTTACAACAAGGTTAATGTAAACAAATAAAGATTCCCACCTATGCAAAAGGACATGTGCTTAAAATGTAGCTTGTTGCATTTATTTTTTTCTTTTAAACCAGCATGGAACAAATAGAGAAAACTACCTAACTTTTAGCTGAACTTGGCCACACCAAAACCAAAGTAATTCAAACATGTCATTACTTGATTCCAGTTCCATAGGACAGAGCAGTTCAGCAAAAGAGAGTGTTCTTGATGATTCAGTTCAGCACTTAATTAAAAATAACATTTATTATTAGCATAAGCAGGTTCAGCCCCCAGTTGTCACGTGTGGTGATAATATGTGCTGCATGCATCTTATTTCCTCTTCTAAGGGATCACTGAGGGCCACTGCAGCGTCCATTGGGAACAGGATGCCCTGTCAAACTAAACCCATTCTCTCTCGGAGATTCAAGAACAAATTCTTGCTTCCATGGGGTTTGGTGAGGAACAGCACGTACAAGAACCTACGGCGTAACTAGAAAACACACATTTATGTCATTAAGTGTATGATACAGCTTTGGGAGGGTCTTTTTTCTCCTGAAGCTCTCTGTGCTGACATAACTCATGTTTATTTTATCTATTGTTAAAAGACATCACCGGTAACTTTCTGTGATGCATTTTGCATTTGACTGGCTCTTTCTTTATTATTTTTGTTCAAATTCTTCAAGTATATTAATTTCTTGAGAGCCCCAGTTGGGGGTGGAAGAAGGATGGTAAATCTTCAGCATGTTCCGCCCTCAACTTCACTTGCTTTCTTCCCAGTAATTTTAGACTGGATGCTAGTGAGACAACACAGTCAAGCCAAGCACCGATTACTATGGGACACGTGAAACTGATTTTGTGAAAAACGTATCCTGCTCTCACATGTATTTTTCTATCAATAAAATACTATTTGTCATTAACTAAACAAAATGAAAAAACAGTTTCTCTGCCCCAAGCTCTGTTTTAAATGCCTGAAAGGACCATTTCTCAGAGACATAAGTCACTATGCACTTCAAATTCTGACTGCACTAATCTGAAGTGCTTAATTTCGTATCTCACCCCATCAGTGAGCATTTTCTCTACATTCTAGCAATCAACTAAAGTGAAGAGATGGACAGGATCTTTTTATGGCAAGGGAGTGAGTGCACTGGCATTCAGACAGTGAAGCTTAATCTGGAATTAAACTGCAAGCGTGCCTTAAATGCCACTTCCACTGCTCAGTCACATTATTTTCTCTGAAGGTTTATCCTCTGAAGCAAATATAATATAATTTTGAATAATCCACCAGCAAGTCAGAGATAGAGTTAAGTGCACTTGTTTTGCATCAGGTTTTTTGCTGCTGTTAAGATATGTTCCAGTCATTCCAGAGCTAACTAGTGAAACCATCCCAAAATAGCACTGTCAAGAGCTTAAAAGGGCAGACGGTCATCTCGACAATAAAAAGGACTTGTTGAAAGAGCATTTCGTGTTGAAACAGAATTCTCAATTTATGCTACACAAAGCACTTAATTTGATTTGGAGCCACAGGTGCTTAGCACCTGAAAAAATTGTTCCAGTTAAACATATGGGGGAGGGAGATAGTGCGTCTTTCATTACCAGATTAAATGGTACACAGGAAAAGATCAACAGTGCTGTCAGACAGCTGAATTTCATTTAGTTCGTGATCAAAATATAGTTGACTGTTATTTTTATCCCAGAGTCGAGATATGGATTATTTTTTCAGGTCTGGATTTGACGAAACGTCTGATAAATAATACTCTTACATACTTTAATCTATTAGAGCTATGTATTATTTTGTAGGTATTACATCTCATGTATTTTTCAAAAAGATAGTAGATTAAAAGATGGAGATACATGCAATAAACTGTGTTGATTTAATCTATATATATTTAAATTTTTTTTATTAGAAAATGCTCAGCAAATCATACACTTGCATAAACACAAGGCTGCAAGGCTATAGAAATGTATATGCCATAGTAGGCAGATGAGATTTAAAACAAATTGCTTTTTTTGGCTATTACAACAGAAATATATCCTAATACTAACATTTCCAACTGCAGTGACAGACTTTTTTTTTTACAGACAGCTTTATTCTGCAAGGAATTTCAGCGAAGAGAGACAGATGAAGCTTTAACTAGTTCTTTTCAATAACCTGCACATCACATATTCTTAATCTGTAAGCAAAATTCTGTGATGTCACATTTAGTAAATAAGCCAATGAACAAGGTGAGCTCTGCTTTAGGTGTTAAGTCTTGGTGCACCTTCAGTATTCTGTCATCTTCACACGAGGCTTCAAAGGGCAGCTGTTCACCACCACAATAATAGGCATGGGCTTAAGCACACAGGCAGCCACAAGTGAACTTACTACTAACAGACAATTAATATCTCTGTATTAGCTTTTCAGATCCTTGCAGAAAACAATGATAGCCATGACTTAATTTGACTGTATACAGGGAAGATGTCATTACTAGACGATATTGCAGCAAAGCAGCTGCACAATAGAGATTTCCTCTGAAAAACAAATGAAATTCTTCCTCTGCCTATCTCTGACAGCAAACCCTGCACTCCGGGCACTGGTGTGTTTCTGGTACTGAGCCACAGTTTGTAAAACTCGGGACTATGATTAAATGGAGACAGAAACAATATATTTAAATGCACCAATTTCAAGATAAAAACTTCTTATCTTAAAACTGCATAGGTTTGAATGGAACAAATTAGCCCATCTGGCTAAAAAAGCAAAGTTTTTGCACAAGTAATACAGGAAGTAGCATGAGGTCATAAATATAAAAAGATAATGGAATTCAACTGTGATTCCAAACTATTACAATAGGGAATTATAATGGAAATACTTTCTTTTTAGAAACTATATTGTTTAAAATATTTTAGATGCATTTTTATCTCAATGCTAAAACAGATACATAAGACCTGACAGCATTTTTTTAACTTCAATGCATGAACATTCTCTTGTGAGGACCTATTGCAAAACAGATTTTTTCAAGGTCACATATACAATGTAGAAGAGTTTACTGACTTTGCCACCAGCAACATAATTTTTTCAGCAAAGTAACTGCTTTCAGAAATACAAGAAAAATGCCAACTGAAATTTTATTCCTACAATTAGAGTTACCACAATTCTTCCATGATACTCAGTATTCTGATCTCATATATTTCAGAAATGTTAATACATGGAACAAGACTGTTTTTCTATAGCTAACCATAAACCATCATTTCTAAACAGTCATAGAGCTCTAAATTAGCCAGGTGGGACTTTCCCTCATTATCAAGAGAAATTGAGTTCTGGACTGACAGCAAGAGTGACAACTTGAAGCTTAAAAGACACATTTAAAAGTTACAAAAACCAAATAGAGGGGGGCTAATGGAAGGTCCTTGTCCACCCTATTGTACAGATAGCACAGTGTTGCAACTAGCACTGTCAGTCCAGGCAACATGGAAAGGACTTTTGTGTCACAGGCTGAATTGATGTTAAACACATTCACCCAGTGTACAGTAACTGGAATTGTAAGAGGTTATAATTGGAGTTCTTGTTCTTCTAAAATGAAAACCTATTTCACCCAGTTAAATTCTGACAGTATGACATCTGCATGTGCAGAGAGGCTGACAGCTGCAATGTCAGAACACATCTCAGAGCCCTCCACCTCTGCACTATTGTGCCATTCCCTTCTTTTTGTATTTCACAGGGAAATTCAATCTCATTTGGATATTACTAACAAGTATGTGATGTTACATTTACAAGCACTGCAGAAAATGAGGTTGAGATTGCCCTACTCTGGTATTTTACATAGAGGAGCTGCTATTTAGGATTCTGCTTTGACTTCATGAAATGCAACTTGCACCATTTTCTCCCTCATTGAGGACAACGCCTGCCTTCCAAAGGTTTCTTTGTGAGGACCGGACTGCACCATGGTCCTCAGTGAAGACTTCAGCAGGAACTAGACAATACTGTCCTGCAGCATGGAGAGAACTGACAGGGTAGAAGGAAAAATACCATAGACAAGATCAACAATGCAGAGAGTTGCATTACTTGTGTTAAGAGCGTCTTTTTTAGGTGAGCGCTCCTTAAGCTGGCTTGTGGGAGGAAGCTTGGCCCTGCATTTTGATCATACCAAAACATACCATACACCCAGAGCAGAACTTCATTCCACATGTCTAGGGAATAAACAGGTACTTCTTTTCAAAATATTGATAAAATTACCACTTAAAATACTTGTAGCAAATACTTACCACAATTTATATTTCAGCTACTCTAGACCATCAGCTTTTCTTTTCTGCTGAACATTATAAATCATTACAATGAGATAGTCCTATTGGAGGCTATAAACCTATGATATTTTTGCTAGATCACAAGCATTCAGCTGGGAAAATGAGACTGAACGGAAGTAAAATCACCCCATCAAATAACATCAAATCATCAAACCGTGATGAAACAGAAAATACCTTAGGAAATACCATAATCTACTTATGGTCTGGTGAGGATTCCTGTCTTGACAAACATTTCAAGTTTTTTCCCTTCATAACATTTTCTACCACATTTCACGCTCCTGTATTTCTCATCCACTTATTTTTCCTGTTATGTGTTCTTTCTTTGGCAGCTCCTGCACTAGTCTTCTGGCTTTCCAAACATCTGTAGCCTTTTGTCATTTCTATTTCTATTTCCCCTTTAGCAGCAGTCATCCTGTTTGGAGTTCAGAATAGCTCCAGAACATGCATGCCTGCCTTTCCACGAAAGTGTTCTCCCAGCATTAACAGATGAAGCACAATGTTGGCAACCAGCCTCTGATGAGTCAATGAAAGTGTGTGAAACGATGGCACAGCATATGTAATTCTGAGACAATGTGCTACACAATGAGGAAACCTGGAAACTTGTTATTAGCCTGCTTCAGAAGGCTTCTCGTCAAAGGCCCTCATAGAGCAGTGCACTTGATCAGTGACCAGCTTGACTTGTCTTATGCCCAGCCTTAGAAACAAGTCGTCTTTGACTTGAAGCGGGACCATTTCAATCCTGTGCCAGAGGGAGCCATCCCAAGCCAAGGTGTGTGTATTGGACATTGAACTGCACTCCTCATTAAGTTTAAACAAACAAAATAAACAACTGCCTTGAGCTACAAACTGTTCTGTGACAAGTAGATACCTGAGCTGTACACTATGCCTTTGATACACATGGCATTCAGAAAAACTAATGCTGAAAGCATAATAAAATCACAGAAAACCATGTAATTATGCTTGTCTCTTGGATATTAATGCAGTAACTAATTCTTTTTCTTCTAGAGACACAAAGAAGGCATTTTTCTTGCATTAAGTTAAAATAATTACAGACTGAGTACATATCACAGAATCTTGTTAGGAAGTAAGTTTCTTTACTAACACTGCTTTCCAGCTGGTGATGGAGAGCCTCACAATAAGCCTATACTGATACTAGAGTCTAGTACCAGCTTTTTAACTCCTCATCCATCTTCGCTGACCTAGAAGGCATCTGATCCCACATTGTAACATGGTATGTATTAAAAGCAATATTTAATGAAGGTGGCTGCTATTCTCCGTTGTCCATCACAGACCTTTGTGTAAGTGTTCCAAATACAAAAAGGCCCCTTCTTAAATGCAATGTGAGTAGGTATTTTAAATGTGAAATATGTACTGGACCCTGTGGGAGACCCAAACAGCCAAAGAAATAACAATCCATGTTTATGCAATACTAAGACCAAGTATTCTGATGCCACACAGATCTTCTGCTTTGCTTGATGACTATTCAAATGAGATGTGGAAGCATATTAAGTTCCATTTTTAGCATATTCCATCTCCCATCTACAAAATAGAATAAAAACCTTTTAAGTTGCTGAGAAAAATGCTTTTCCATTCTTACTGCAATCAGTGAATACCTTCCCCTTTTATCTCCCAACTGCTACAATCTTCACCCTTGCCAGGTCTGCTACAAATAATTAACTATTAATGAATTACAATACATCTGTGATAGGGAGACAGCACAGGATTAAAAATGTCCAGAATCCTAACCACAGACAGGTTTATTCACCAAGTCTTATTCAAAGAAGTCCTATTCAAAGTTGTGTAACTACTTTAGGTTTGAGTTCTTATTTGTTTGCAATGACTTAATATCAGTTCCTTTAAGGTACAAGAAAACAGACAGAGATGTGAAAAATTATAAGAAGATGCTGTCCACACCCTAGACAGTGTGATACATATAGGAACTTAATTAGATAATTCATTGTCATTGAGAGATATACTGTTGGGTACTCATGAACTAGACTGATCAGAACTCCATAAAACAAGGTCTGCCTTGATTTTGAAGACTGAAATATACCTGCTTGGGTCTTTGCACAAGAGAAAGCCAACAACTCCAGGTTATGACTAAGCTGGACTTTGAGTTTCAGGATCTTCACAATCTTGACATGATTTGCAATGTTCAGTTTCTGCAATTAGGTCTGAAGAGCATCTGATGATCTGAAAGGCTTGTGACTATAGGAGAGTGGTGCAGAAAAGCATAATGGTTCCATAATGGTGAAGTAGGTCATTATGTACACTAAAGAAACGTAAAAAAAGCCTGTTTCTGTTTTTTCATTGAAGTCATAAAGGACAGAAGGAAGATGCATAGAGAGAAAGATGCAGCTTTTAGCCTTGATGAGAAAACTTTCCTTGAGAAAAGTTACACTTCTATCTCCTTCAAATCTGACAAGAGATGACCAGTCATGCAGCTGTCACATGAAAAAAGTGCATGAACTTTGTATGTGCTCCTGGGAATTATGAACATCCTCACCACAACAAAGAAGCCACAGGCAGATTTACCCAACATGTGTTCACAGATTTTCCAGTGTAAGTAACTGTGGGGTAGGTAAACCCACCATGGCCCTGCCATGGAGGGAGGCCTGCTGAGAGATAAGAAGGATTGATCCATTGCCCTGCCAGACTCCTAGATAAGAAAGTAATTTTTTGGCTATGGTGAGAAAAAAGGGACCCACAATTCTCTGGGAGATCTTATGTACATCTGTTCTAACCCATTGGCTTCTACCCCCTCACACCCACCTCTGTATGCCTATAAGAACCCCTGTTCTTATAGAGATTTTCCCCAGACCCCGGGGAAGTTCCATCCCTGGCTCCCTTTGCTGGGTACTTGATAATAAAGCTACCTCCTGTGGAACTGCCAAACGGAGCCCTCGTCTCTCTCCTCCCCGAGCTAGCCTGGGGGCAGCCTGGCAGGGCAAGAGCTGAAATCACTGAGCTGAATATCACTAAGAGCTGACAGCCTGCTGAGGCAGGCACCCTGCAGAGACGCCTCCGGCAGCCAAGGGAATGCTGCTGACCTCCTGGAAGGCCTCCAACGCGATTCCCTCTCTGGGATGGTCCCGGCTTCCTGGGCCTGAGCTACACACCCCAGACCGGCTGCTAGAAGTAACTACGTTTCCCTGACCTTAGCTGCTTTCCTTTGAGAATCCTCCCCTGCCCCTTAAAACATTTTGGATAGAAAGACAGACATTCTACATTTAGTTCCAGCACATGTCAGAATATTACAGCAGTTTCAAGAAGACACAGCTACTGAAACTGTGCAAGAAGACCAGAGACCACCCTTAGGAAAACCGCTAATTAAACATGATCAGGCAAGCACATGGCTAAGAAAGAGAAAATGCATGCCCTGGAACAACAGTGTGGCTGTGACATGACTTGAAATCACAGTCAGAGGAGAGAGGAAAGAGACAAAGTGAGGGTGAACTGCTAACAGGACAGGAGGTCATCAAGGATGTGATAGCTATTCTGCAGTAAGAGATGGCTCTGTGGTAACAGGGAATATCATCGAGCCAGCCAACCCACAGGGCATGCCAAGACTTGGAGAGTCGGAACCTGCAGCTGATGTGACAGAAGTGCTGTCAAAAACCAGTATGAACAGCCTAAGGATGTATGGCAGGAAAGGATTGTGTCAACATTCTGAGGCTGGAAAGCTGGGGCACACACATTACACTGACAGTCCCACTCCCACATGTAAGTTATTTACACTAATTCCAGGCCCTTGGTCTTCTAACAAAGGTATCAGATGGTTTTCCGTAGCCCGAACCATTTCAAACAACATTTCAGTGTACAGAGGATTTAGGTACACGCTCTTCCTCTAAACTGGAAGTTGAATCCAGGAATGGGAATCCTTTCTTGACTGACCTCAGATTAGGAAGCCGCTAAGGGGCTTTTGAGCTTTGCTTGCATACTGCTTGCTCTATTTTGCAGATAGTGTAATAAAAACAGCTGCACTTGATGCTCAACACAAGACTTAATCCATATGCAGTTCCACCCTCTGCTTTTTTTTGGAAACAAGGCCATTTTATAGAGTTATGGTCCTCCTCACCAAGGGCTGCCATTTCTGCCACAGCACTGCCACTCTCTGAGCCTTCAGCTATGTCAGGATGGAACTAAGGAACTGCAGTGTGAATCAGGTCTGATAGGGTCTAGAAAACAAACAAGCCTAGTTTCTTTTTTAATTTTAAAAAAGTCTTTTTGAAGCCCAACTCATTTTGGAAGAGCTAAAAGGGAAGAAAACAGCAATATGGGAGTGGGAAACAAGTATCTTGAAGAAAGACAAGGAAGGAAGAGAACAAGAGAGAATGGGGTGCTATTACATCTTCACTGCTTCTCTGTAGAGCCTCCAAAGTTAGAACCATTAGCTTAAAACTGACAATCAGCACCTCAGAGCACCTGACTCCTTATAGAGGGAAGTTTTATGGAGTGCAAAAGAGGCTGTTTTAGAACCTGAGGTGGTTTCATTCATGTAACAGAAATATATTAATCTCCTCTCCTTAAACTCAATGTGCTGAGTAGTTCTGATCAGGAAGCAGATTTGTAATGCTAATAATCCTGCAGTTCCTTTGATGTGAACCCAATCTAGTAATTGAACCTGTTAAAAGTCACAGAAAATACTTTGCAATCATTGAGCTCAATTAAATTACTGCATTTGTATTTTCAAATGCTTTTAAAGTAACAAACTGCACAAGGGAAGCCAGTTTCCTAATGTGTGCTGCAGAGGAAAACCAAATCAAACCAAACCATAAAGCCCCTGTACTTTCAACCTGGACTCATTGAATTTTCATTTACAACCCTCCCAAAGAGAGCTGCAGGCATCCTCACACTTAGTCATGATCTCTGTCCCAGCAAGCCATAAAATTAGCCATCCTAGGTGAGTTGATGTGTACCAGATACATTGCACAAGTATCAGGATATAAGGAGATGAAACACCATTCAGTGGCTGGGGATGTAAAAAATAGTGTTTTTTTCAAATATTGTATTTAACATGAAATCTGTTATTTCAGTAGGAGGGAAAGGGGCATGGGGAAAGACATTTGGTCTAACTATAGTTTGATGTAAGCACGTTTAATGTAATTGCCTGGATTATTTTCCCCCTTCATAGGTATGGTTTTTTTGTTTTTGTTTTTTTTTTTTGAGATTTACAAAACTATGAATTGGTAGATTAAAGTAGAATTTCAGAATGTATATGAAAATGATAACATTTAAAAAATTAAGTTACAAGAATAGCTTATGAAAGAAGTTAATACAAATGGGCTTCAGCTGAAAATGGAGGAAAATTTCAGTCTAATTATTAGAGGAGAAAAGCAAACCAGTCTTGGTGGGAGCTCAAGCATATGAAATGAGTAAACATATGGAACCAAAACTAGCAAATAGGAAGCTTGGAGAAGCAAGGTGCTGTAGGGATGGGAATGATCTATTACTAATGAGTGAAGAAGATGCTGGAAGATTGGAATCCACTCCTAGCACACTGTAGGTTTGGCTACTTCCACCCTTTTTGCATGTTACTGCATTCTCAAAATTGAATGTTATTTATTTATCCTTGTAAAGAAAATAATTCAAAACAAAAACAAAATAGTAATTACTAGCAATTTTGAAAGTTACAAATTCTTCTTGCAGAGAGACACTATAAAAAGGTCAGAAGTATTGTATTAATTGTAAATGTCTACTTAATTAAGTATATTTGTTTGCTACACAGACTCTCGTCCTGCACTGTGATCTTTAGTGTGAACTGCTGCTCAAACACACAGTCCAGTGAAATTTAAGAAGCACCACCTGGGTAAAAACATACACTGAGTAAAGCTATAAATAGATCAAGCAAGTTCATTACATCCATGGTACTTGCCCGCATAAGTATTTTGAGTATGAGGGCCTAGAACTGTAAAACAAATCTCTCGTTTTCCTACAAGGAACCTTGTCTTTTTAGCTAAGGATCTAAACACTTTTAACAGAATTTTCAAATTTCATATCTGAGCTTACCAGGGAGTACACATGTCCAGATGGAGAAGAACACAGAGATCACTCTCTGACTCATTTCTAATCATGCAGTTGGAACAATATGGGAACAATATTTAATTCATTTTTGTTCTCAGAAACTTAGAAACTCTTCTCCAGATGGAATCTCTTGCTTTTAGTATTCTGAAAAGCAAATGAATAGAAGACAAATTCCTGTACCCACTCTGTTACACCTGTGCACATACAAGTTGCAGGACTACATAATGACTTGTCTGTATCAAACATTTTTTTTTACATTTCAGGACAACACATTTTATTTGCATTATAATACCTGAAAGGTTAAGGACTCGAGTTGGCTGAGACATAATTCTTTTTCCTCACTCTCTTCTGAGTCCCCATCAAATCAGAAAGTGCACAGAAGAGGGGTTTCTTAAAACTGTCTAAAGATTTTTAAAAGGTCTATTTTTAATTTTTTTCCCATGTCCTGCAGAACTGCAATTGAAATAAACCCTAAAGCAAACCAGTAAAAGTACTACCATCATGCCATGTGCGCTCAAAAATAGGGCTGTTCATGTCTACATAGATGATTAATTGGCCAAATAATGATATGGGATCTCTACATCCTTGGCTCTTCTGTGAGTTCAATACCAGGTGTGGGTTACCAGCTGTAGCTGATCTCCCTGGAGGAAGTTACCATTTTTTTAGATACATGTGAATAAGGACACACAGACATACACACATCTGTACCCACAGGCAAGGGATTTATGCTATTTATCCCTAAATAAAGGTATTTAGATGCCTACATGGGAGTGATATGCATAAATGGGTCCAAATCTGCTTTAAACAGGCATAGTCCTTCTTCTGTACTTTCACAAGAACACGGCAATGCAGAAATAAATTCAGAAATAAATTCCTCTTCAGTCAGAAAAACATTCCTCTTAGCACATACTTCTCAGGCAGTATGAGGTGTTGCACATGCTCACATTTCTACAACAAAGCTTTTGTCAGAGTTACCTGTCAGTATTTTCAGACTTCACCAAAGAGTACATTTATGCCCATACTACATTTTGTACAGCTGTGACTGATTTTGTATGGTTGATTATATGGTTTTCCTCATCTCTCTCCAAGATTTAGGCAGGCTTTCAAAGGAAGATGAAAACAAAAGCACTTAACATAATGCTGATACCACAGTACCTTGCTAATTAGATTCTTGCTTTTTAATGCTCAAATCAATACCCATGTAGATTTTTTTACAGTCCCTACTGATTGTAAGAGTTTTCCATGCAGGATCTATCTGCAATAGATAAGGCAAAGGCTGTATGTCCCTACTGAAAATTCATTATCTGAACATGTACCCGAGCCAGAAGGTTCAGTTTCATTGTGAGTTTTGTAACTCTTTACATGACTTGAAACAAGAATTTTAGATGAAACATTTCAGATTTAAGATGTTCAGAAACTGTATCTTGCCCCAAACTTAGCAAGCTTTAGTACACAAGACAGAGCTGAAGATGTCAAGGTATGTATTTAAGTTCCAGAGTTGATTCCAAAGCAAGGTTTGTTTTAAGCCGATCTTCAATGGTAGCTTCTAGTTATTCCCTGAATATGAAACTCAGATGTTGTATCATGCAGTTTCAAATACTTACGTGCTATATCACATACCTGTTTCTCAACTAACAAAACCCAACAACAAACAAAACACACACTGGCTCCCAGGGAGGAATGCTAGTCATAACTATTAAAAATTTTCCTCTGCTGTTAATATTAGCGCTGCTTATATATTTCTGTGTTTGGATTGCATCAGAGACAAATTCAGCCTATATGTTAGAGGATATGAAAGGCAAGTAATTTTATTTACCTTGGTTCTTGTATGACAGCTTATGTTCTCTCTCCTCATTTACTTTTCTGCCTTGGATGATTCAGTGTCTACATATGAGCTGAGCAGAACTACAAGCTGAAATCATGAACTTCAGCTATCCTGTTATTTCCATGCTCAATCACCTATCTAAATCCCTCCTTTGCTTTCTCATACTTTTATGTAATTGTAACATTTCTGTTAAGCATTGCTGTGCATTTGATATTCCTGTCTGAATTTAGTCTGCTATGATTAATCTGGATCAAGGAGATCAAAAGGCAAGATGTCTTTAGGATACAGCAATGCCTCTACTGAGTGAGAGACAGAGATTCTGTCATTAGCAACCACCTCGACTAGCAGAGAATTTCACTGTAATATGGCATGCTGAAGACCTACAGAGAGGTTAAACAGTTACAGATTTCCAGTAAAAACTGAAAACAACTCATTTGCAGTACAAAACATTGTTCAGTATCTTGTAATCAGACCCTGAAAAAGAGAGAGTGATCTGAAGCATGTCAGAAAACCCAAATGATATTAACATAGCAGTGGTTTTGAAAATCCCACAAGCTCTCAAAACAGATCAGCATTACTCAAAACACAATATGCATGCTAGGATGAAGGCACTGAAATCACCTTGTGGTATTGTGGTCTCTTCAGCTGAATGGTATTTCCAGAAAACTTATGGAAAAAAAAGAAAAAAAAAAGATCACCAACCAGCCATGTATTTCAAGATCTAACTAACCTCTGTCTGGAACAAATTCAGCCCATATTAAATGCCATCTTAACTTGGTCAGACAGGAAACAGTTTAGAAATTACCTCTGCTAGGCTTAATGTGGATAGACATTGTCTCTGTAATTATTTCTATGACAACTGTCCACATTTATTTGGTATATAGATGGATGGCATAAAACACAGATTCCACTCCTTCACTGGAGACGGAATGCTAATTTTGAGCATTCTCCTAACAACCATCATGGAACCACGCCCCTCGTGATGAGGCTGTCATCATTGCCATTCCTTCTTAGTATACCAGTTAGTGAAGAAAGGTGTGAAAACCATATTGCTCTCTCTCTCTCTAAATTTAGAGCAGGTATTTTTGCAGTGCATCCAGCCAGTACCTGCTTGAGATTCAGGAGATTTTATCTCGACTATGACTTTTGTCAGGCAGCACCCTCTCTCCCTGCCCTTGGGGACAAGCTAGCAGGGATGTGCATCTTGCACACCGCCAAGCTTCTCAGCCTCTTCCTAATACAGCTCTAACAGCAACACCCCCCCCCC